>CM030870.1:1800000-2082500 GCA_018105865.1 Metaphire vulgaris | reverse complement strand
GAGCCCTGCGCGGCTACTATCAACACGTTCCAGGACTACCAGGTCCTGCGGACAAACGGACGCGTAGTCCTATTCAGCATTACATTACTACAGGGCCGCAGGCCTTCTTGGAGCCCTGCGCGGCTACTATCAACACGTTCCAGGACTACCAGGTCCTGCGGACAAACGGACGCGTAGTCCTACTCAACATAACATTATTGGCTGCAAGCCTCAAGTGACGGAGTCCTCTGCAAGGTCCCGCGCCTTGTGTATTGTTCTCGTGCCTTGCTGCTCTTCCCTTGTGACCTATACTCTCACCTTGCCTCGCAAGCTAGTATTAGAGTTTATTGCCTTAGAAGATAGAGTGAATCGAACCTGATATATGTTTGAATATTAATGCATATGATTTCGTGTTGATGACTGTTGTGTTTCTGTTGATACGCTTGCACTATGATTGTTTATTGCCGCTTATTGCTAAATGTCATTGCCTATCAATCCGAATAATAATGTGCAGACTGCATATCATTGTCTGCCACTAATTGTTGCATTATTGATCCATTGTATTATTAATAAAGACTGCATTATAATTGAAGATATACGTGTGTTGTCATTCACAAGCAAGACCACTCAAATACAAGGGTGGGGACCTACATGTCTTAGGCCAAATTTTCTCTTCCCGCCCGTCAAATTTTCCCTGAATATCTTTAAAACACCTACGCGGGAATTGTCCATTGCCACTTAAGTGATCAAAGAGGAGATTTCGCGACATTATTATTATTATTATTATTATTATTATTATTATTATTATTATTATTATTATTATTATTGTTGTTGTTGTTGTTGTTGTTGTTGTTGTTGTTGTTGTTGTTGTTATTATTATTATTAATCAATTCTAAAGTAATAAATACATAAATCTAGGCCATAATAATAATAATAATAATAATAATAATAATAATAATAATATGGCGAATTTTTATTTTTTAAGGCTTGATACGCTCGTGTTATAGCGAAATCAGTCGCTACGCGGCGCCACGATTCGTTATTCTCGCTTAACGTTCGTCCTCTTCATAACTTTTTCCGTTCGAAGAATTTGTGCTTGAACACACGCTCATAATTAACTCCACCTGGAAAGCTAACGGAAAATCCTTCTTTCCGTCGTACTGCACTAGCCTGATCGAATCGCCAAAGGCTCGAACTCGCCATGCACACACCTCATGTTAGCCGATCCAGATTGTGGCCATTTCCTTGCATTGGCGCTTCCTCGTTTATCCGGTAGGCGTCGCCTTTGATTGATTTACATGGAATCACGGATCCTACAGATAATTGCTCTTATGGATTCGAACCCTCTCCCTACGGAGGACTATTTGACCACTATAATGTGCTAAAAGGTCACCAGCATCTATGTATATAATGCTCACTAGGTGGCACTACGCGTTACGAAACAACAACAACAAATTGGAGATTCACAAATTGCACTCCTTTTCTTAGCAAGCTCCGGAGTTCTTATCTCCTGCCTCTTTAAATGTTAAGGGCTGATCGAGCTAGGCTATCGCCCAGCGTCCGGAACGATCGTTTTCTGGTGAGCCTTGCAAACTCTCCAGTCTCAGGCTAAGGCTTGTGGCATACAAAACACAGCTACGGCTTTCGTGGCCCTGTAGAGGTCACTATTCAGCATCCCAGGTTAAAGCCTGAGGCAACAACACACAGCTACGGCTCTTGTGGCTCCCTTGAGGGTCACCACTGACTTCGGTCAATCTTTGCGACAGTAGTCGCCGTAAAACTTTTGTTTTGCGTTAGGTCACCTTGTTGAAGGTCAACTTTTGAAGGTCATGACATTGTTCTCTAAATCTTTACGTATTGCTTATTAAGATTGTTTGCCAAGTGCTTAAAGGTCATTGTTGAAAGGTCGTAACATATCTTTTGCAGGTCAAGGACGACGCTCTCGACCTCGGACCAGAACTTTCTGTAAGTTGTTACGTGTTGCGACCTCTGGACGCTTGTTCTTTAGTCCTCCTTTAACATAAGACAGTTGCCGTATCAAGGTTACCTTCATGTAGACTTGTTTTCATCGTCGTCATTTACGATTGTTGTCATCTCTGCAAATATATAGTTCTGAATTCATCGTCGTCATTTAAAATTGCTTTCACCTTGCCGAGTTAATGAATTATAAGGTCATCGTCGTCATTTGCGATTGATTTCATCTCTGTGTTAATAATTCTAAGGTCATGTTAAAAGTAGCCCTATGCGCGCCTAGTTAGAGTGTGCCCGAGGAACTACGTTATCGCACAGCTTCCCGGATAAGAGTTTCTTAGACGAATAACTTTCAATAACCTTGAAACTTACCTATAGCCTTGGCTCGTAAACTTGACATGCATTTCTTTTACTGTATAACCTTGATGTATCATTTAGATTGTTGAGGCGCTCTTAATTCGTACATTGTTGCCTCCTAGTTGAAGAAGTTAAGGATTTTGTTCGTGTTTTTATGACATTGTCGCCTTGACCGCTGCAATTCACTCATGGTCATTTGGTGTTTGATCTCGCCTATGTTACCTGCTTCACGATAGTTAAGAGTTATTTTCCAGATTAAGTCTTCGTTGAACTCATTGAAGGATGTTCTTATTGACGTGCTATTCGTTATAATAAATATCTGTTCTTTCCTGGAGGTCGTTATGTCATTCACATTGCACGGGCTGTCTCAGACCGGGACGGGGGCCCAAGTTTATGAATGATCTTTCCTCTTGTCCTTTAACCTTTAACCGGGGTCAACCAGGAATTTCGCAACAATAATAGCAATAATAATAGTAATAATAATTATTATTATTGCCTGCCCATAAAAAAGAGCTATATGATCATGAATCTAAAATTGTCCTTCAATATCTGATTCCATGAAATTCGTATATTAAACTCTGGTAAAGACTACTAAAGAGTAAAGACATGAGACATGAAGATAGACATGATACATCAGTCACATCCGTGGTCACATCCATACTCAGATTGATTCGAAGTCGAACATACGACTGTACTGGAATTGTTGCGTGGACTGACAACTACGCATTTTAGTGTAGAAGGAATGACGGAGGCAAATATCAAGGAATTGCGGGTAATATATGAAAATTTGGTCGAATTGGAAGTGTTTTGATAATTTACTTATCTGATTATGTTTCTAGTGTAGGTCAGATGATTTTATTCTAAATTACAGCGATTATAGTTTTGTAATAAAGAAAACGTTATCTCCTGTTGTAAAACTTGATTAAGCATTTGCATGAGAAAGTTCTCCGTGAAAACATCATATCAGCATTATCAGAATTGCTGGAAAGTAGACATACTCTTAGGCAATACATGCGTTTAAGGGCAGTAGGTGATCGCTGTGTCGGCATTGCATTTTGCTATTTACAGTATCGGTCTCATTGGTGTTGCGCGACCGGTCCACGCATGAACACCGGCTGACCCGGAGTTAAAAGGGCCCAATGTGTTTTGCGTGTAAGCAAATCCACTTACCTAAGTGTATCAGTGCGCAGTAATCTTAAACTTGAGCGTCGGTAATTATTTCTCACCGCGTGTAAGCAGACTATTATAGCAAACGCTGTTTGTTGCTTCCATTGGCATTAATTAAGTTAAGAAAATTCTTCATTAAATTAAGAAAATTATTTTATTAAGAAGTAAATAAAGCTGCGTAAATGACCAAGAGGTTTGACGTCGGTTGTTCCAGCAGATGATGTGTTAACTAAGGCACAGATTTTAAACATATTCTGCCTGGATCACACATAATTTCAGACAGATGGCCAGCATACGCAAACATCAACAGAATTGGACACAGAATTTATGAACATTCCGTTGTTATACATCAACAGCATTTCGTGGATCCTGGTGACTCATGTGTGCATATACAAAGCATAGAAAACATGTCGATGCATGCCAAGAGGAAATAAAAAAAGACTTCTGCACCAGTCTCGCTTTATTTAAATCTTATTTGCATGAGTTTGTTTATGGTAACCGTATCCGTGTTGAAGATGTCTTCAAGAACTTCATTGGCACTCTATCTGATAATTAATTATGCATAACAGTATCATTTTTCACTGAATGAATAACAGTTTCTGTATTTCAGTGCAATGTTTAATCATCATCATGTTCTGTCCTGGGACAGATTCAGGGTTCCATTGTTTCCATTCCTCTCTGCGTCTTGCTTCTTCTTTGATTTCTGCATAGGTCTTGTGACATTGTGCATCTGTTTTCATCATCCAGTCCAGTAGCATCTTCCTTGGTCTCCCTTTTGTCTTCCTGATATACTTCCTTCAATTGCAGTTCTGAGTAATGATTCTCTCTTTACTATTTAGTACATGTCCACTCCAGTTCCTCTGTTTTTTATGGTGTTGATTAACGATCTTTGTTCGTCCACCATCTGTTGTACTTCATAGTTTGTTTTCTTGTCCGTCCACTTGATGTTTTCTATTCTTCTTCATATCCACATTTTTAATGCTTCCAGCTTTTGCATGTCCTTCTTTTGGAAAGTCCAGGTTTTTGAGGCATATAAAGTGACCGTACTTTGATGTTTAATACATATGTATTGAAAAATAATTTCAGACGCTCATGTTGAAAATTACCCAGTGAGCATGAAGTATAGGCTGGTCGGCAGATAATAAAGAAGGGCAGGATGGAATGAAGTGACCAAGAGGGGGCTTGGAAGTATGGTGCACAGTTTTCGTTATAATGCTTAGTTAAATGTTTGAACTCTTTACATGGACTCAATTCTGCGAGGGCACAGTGTATTCTGGTTTCCATGCCTCACACTCCACTGAAACGCTTCTCTTGCATCTTCTCACGGAGAACGTTCTAAAGCCATCTGCTTCATTATTATAGGGCCATCGATCGGTCAGAAGTCACTCTTCTTGCCCTATTTGATGTCAGTGCTGCTTTTGACATGGTTGACCACGACATTCTTCTACAGGGCCTCTCTGTCTCATTTGGTGTCTCTGGTGTTCCTCTGGCCTGGTTGAAATCTTATCTCTCTGAACGCCGCATGATTGCATCGCTTGGTTCTACCTACTCCAGTGAAGTGCCCCTACATTACATTACATTTGCGTAATCCATTATTTGATCTTCACAATGCATATGGCAGTATTTTCTTTTTTGTTATCAGTTTGATGATTTGGCTCTTTCGTCTGTTTGTATTTTTCGTTGTAATCCTTTACATAACAGCGTGAACTCATTTTCTGTCTGTACTTTGATGCGGGATAAGAATGCAGTGAGCCACTTTTCGGCCCTGGGCCCAGGTTAAGTATGAGTTTTATTTATTTATTTTTATTTATAACTGACAATTTTTATAGCGCAGTACGCATGACAGAAGGTCAAAATCAAGAGCACTTTACGGCAAAATAGAAAAGAAATGTCAAAGAATTAACGATCCATGGCACGCACAAAACATGTGCTGGCAGCCATATACAGGTGCCAAACTGGGATCAGAGTTGTATTGTCGGTCTTCGGCGGTTGCCGGTTGGTGTTGGCAAAGGATGACACCGGCTGCGGAATGAGGTGATGAAATTGCTGTGATTGAGACAACAGGCGACCATGTTGATTGTAAACACATGCTCTTTTTGTCGCTGTACACAGTGAGGCAGATTCGTCCGGCGCAGCGTATGTCCTGACCGAGTGTACGTACTACGTTGACGGCACGATCTCAGATCAAGGGGAGTGTTGCGCTGTAGCGAGCGAACACCGCCGCCCACCATTTCGTCCAGCCCAGAAAAAACCTTTCCAAAAGTGTGTAATTGTTCGAAAAACGGGCAGAAAGACGATTAGCATTGATCAGGTGGCCACAGTTGTAAAATTGAGACACCAACTCGGCGAACCGCAACGAAACGACCGAAAAAACAACCGTTTTGATGACAGGTGCGCAGAATGCAGCCAGTAGTCTCGGCGCTTGCGCAGAAGAATGAGTTATGGGGTGATATTGTTGTAGCCAGTAGCCATTAGCCATTCATGGTTTGACCCTCTTCAAGGCATTGTCCAATTCGGTCAGTGTAAAAGGTGATGGCCTTGGAACTGATCAAGATTGCAGGAGATGCGATTTCCACTTGTAAGTGGTTTATCTTTTCCAGTCTGGGTCAATCCTGCTCGTCCAACTTGGGTTGGGTGGCAGCTTCAACTCCATCGAGTTCAAAATTCACTGGCTTTTTAAAACCCAAAAAGTGAGCACATAACCCCAGTTCATAGGGGTCTCTGCTGGCTTCCAATTAAAGAAAGGATATATAGACTTTAAAATCTGCCTCCTGGTATATAAAACACTTTATTACAAGGAACCTAGCTACCTCCTTTCATAATGTTCAACTGCCTGCATTTTAAATTATGTGGTCCTTTTCTATTACTCTTTATGAAGATATTTTCAAAAATTTTCAGGCTACTTTTATAAAGACTGAATTGTACCAGCAATATTGTGTAACTGAGATGCAAATCATTCTATGGTGGATCTAAATATTACTGCTTGGTAGCCTTAAACTGGAAATTACCTAAAAATTAATGCTGCTTCTTTGAACCAGTGTAGTGCATCATCTGGCATTTTAGAACTAGAATAAATAAACTGAAGCTAGTTTGAGAATTTAGAGACTTCTGAAGAAGAATTGCCTGAACTTGTGTGCCTCTTTGTTGCTGGTGACATTAGTGTATTCTCAGCAGATTTCAGATGACCAATCAATTTCAATCAGGGATGTAGCCAGGATTTTAGGTTTGGGGGCTGAAGCGGTGAGTGAAGCCCAAGATTCACACCCCTCCTTTTCTTTTGAGCTCACAACGCCATTTTGGGCTTGAATTCATTTTGGGGGCTAACTTCAGGATTGAGGGGGCTTGAGCACCCCCAAGCCCATGCCTAGCTATGTCCCTGATTTCAATTGGCAATAAGTAAATCCAGTTTAACAGCAGAGACCAGATATTTAGCAAAAATTAGAAAAATATAAAATGATAAAGGGTGTGGATATGGATTGGCATGGAATCATAATATCAAGTCTATACACGCATATCAGCATGCATTGTATATACTGGATACTCATTATTGATTTACAAGAATAATTTCATTTTTTCCTAGAATATTGTGTCAAGCTTTCGGGTTTCGGAGCTTCAGATGTTGCTTGAATTTGCGGGTCGAGTAAAAGTTGGGCGAAAACCAGAATTGCTTCAAAGGGCACTGAGCTTGATTGATAAGGGATGTCCGACTTCAATTGTGGTTAAAATTAATGATCTGAACAGGTAGGTGCTTGTTATTGGTATTGTTGTTGTTGTTATTATTATTATTATTATTATTATTATTATTATTATTATTATTGAAAGTTGAGATTTATGTGGTAAATTGCCCTAGGACTGCTTGAGCACATTACAAAGTTCATGGTTGGTAGTTGTTGTTGTTGTTGTGTAACTACTTTATGCTAATGTATTTGTGAGATGGAAGAACCACCTCTCTCTCTCTAATACCGTATTTATTTTCGTGCATATAAGCCGCACCCGCGTATAAGACGCACCTGCGTATAAGACGCGGGTTTTGATGATTTGTGTTTTAAAAAATTGAGAGAGAGAGAGAGAGGGGAGGGGAGGAGGGAGGGGGAGGGGGGGAGGGAGGGAGGGAGGGAGGAGGGAGGAGAGAGAGAGAGAGGAGAGAGAGAGAGAGAGCCTTGAATTGGAAGGATTTCCCTCCACCAATTCTACTTGCATATACTGCAGTCTTGGATTTATTTATTGATGATGACTTAGATGGCAGTTATTCATGTTCCAAAAAATTTAGATAAGACGCACCCGAGTATAAGACGCACCAAGGGGCTAATTGTGTAAAAATTTGTATAAGCTGCGAAAATACAGTATATTGTTATTACATATTGATAAATATCTACCAAGCAATATTTCATACTTAAATGTGCTCAATGACCTTGCTGACAGATTAACATAGTAAGACAATAAATGGTGCTTAGACATACAATTGATAAAATACTAAACCTAAAAAAGAGATTGGTAAAACATTGATATGTGGGCGTTGTATGGGGCGGAGACGTGGACAATGAGAAAGGAAGATATAAAACGACTAGAGGCTTTTGAAATGTGGATTTGGAGGAAAATGCAAAACGTAAAATACACAGAACATAAGACAAATGAGGAAGTCATGAAGGAGATACAGGAAGACAGAAGCGTGATAGATACAATTCGGAAAAGGTAGAGAAATAGGATGGGACATGTCTTCCGGCATGACTCTCTACTAAGAACAATAATCGATGGAAAAAATGGAGGGAAAGAGAGTGAGAGGTAGACAGAGAAAGATGATGTTGGAGTGAATGATGGATAAAGGATACCAAGAACTCAAAGAAGAAGCAAGCAATTGATCGGAGTGCGAGAACTGGATACCTGGACCTATCATGGACGTGCAATTTTATTGACAAGAAACCCTTAGCTCCGAGACACAGAAATAGTTGAAATGATAATTAATCATGCTGCTTGATTAGAACAACAGCAATGTTGAATATCATTTATAGCAGATAATACAATTAGTTTGTCCATAATGTTCTATCCTGAGCACGTTGGAGTGTTTCGGAAGCTGGTGGCCTGGAATAATCAGATTTAATGAGACCTGGTAGCCTGTGGACTTCCTTGAGGCCGATGCCAAACTAGGACAGCTGTATCTCCATCTTGGACGGATGCAGCTAGACAGTGTGTCAAAGGCTTAAGTTAAGTTGGGAGTTGTGCTACTTGTCCCAAGAGACCAAGACGTCGATGACGGATTTGTGAATGCATAGTCTTTTGGGCAGATCCTGAGTAAATCTTGTCATTGTGTATAAAATCTGACCACTTGCATTCAGGATCTGGCACTGGGCTTTTGTGTGGAATCCATACATTTTCTGCCAGTCTTGACTGGTCATAGCCCAGGTCTCGCTGCCACAGAGGACTGGGATAGCACCACTGGGTGGTGCAGAATTTCTGAGAGAGATGGTGGCCAAGGTGGACCTGGGCTGTGGCATTGTTGTGATGATCTTTGATGATATCTATAGCAGGATCTTGGGGATGCAGAAGCCTGTCAAGGATTTTAAGAGTGCTCTCCTGTTCACAGAGCCAAAGCCTTGAGGTCAATATAGGCAACAGTCAGTGGCTTGTGAAACTTGAGGTGTAGTTCTGATTGAAGTCACAAAGCACCAATGGCATCCTGTTGTGGGTGAACCCAGATTGCTGTGGACTATGGACTTTGTTCAGTTATAGTTGTATCTGAGCTAACAGGACATGTGCAAAGACTTAGCCAGGCATCAAAGGCAGTGTGATCAGACAGGAACGTTTGCACTCATTGTTCTGGTGCTAGCCAAAGATGTTTTAGCTGTTACATTCAGGTGTGACATAAAGCAACTGGGTTGGTAAGGATTAAGGAGATAGAAGATTGCTGTTACAATAATCAAAATGAGGCTACACAAAGGCACAAGTAGACTGATTTGCTATTGCAAGGAAACTATTGCAACGAATAGCCTTAATCCATCAAATCTTGTAGAAATAAGTCAAAGCATACTGGTTAACATGATTGGAAAAATGCAACTCAGCAAGATTGTATAAGTTTACTGTAATTCCCACTATACTGCAATGAATACAAAGACTTGGCACTTTAATCTTTAAAAACACCTTTCAATTGACCATCCAGGTTTTGATAATGTAGTATGTTTAGCTTTGTATTGTAAGTCACACAAAGGTGTTTTATTATCTGACAACATATATGAAAGTGCACAGTGATGGGTACTAGTTGTAAGAAAAGTAGTTAAACTAAACTATTTTTAAAACTAAATATTTATAGTTAAGCGATTAATTAACTATTTTCAGAAATAAGTTCAACATAACTTTTAAAATGTAGCTAAACTATTCTCAAGTATTTTGCAACTTTTGTATTTTTTTGTTTTTTTTTGACTCAATGCAATATAACAAAAAAGAAATCATAAGAATCTATGAAACCTTACACAGTCCTTGCATCAAGCAATGTGATTAATTATCAGCAGCATCGGTGACAATGTCGGCCTATCGGAAGGGCCACTCTACAGAAACTGCGGTCTTGCTTATTTGCAATGATATCGTTGATGCGATCGCTAGTGGTCAGCTAGCCCTTCTTTGCCTCCTGGACCTCTCTGCAGCTTTTGATACAGTAGACCATGGCATTCTCGTTCGTCGCCTTGAACTTACCTACGGCTTAAATGGAGTTGCGCTATCCTGGATTCGAGACTACCTGGCAGCTAGATCTCAATTGGTTTGCTGGAATGGTCGCACGTCCGACTCGCGCCGTGTTCTCAATGGGGTGCCGCAAGGATCAGTACTAGACCCACTACTGTTCGTCCTATATGTGGCAGATATAGGGCGACTCATCAAATCGTGTGGGCTTACTTCACACGCTTATGCCGATGACGTTCAGGTCTACTCCTCGTGTAATCCATCTGACGTCGAACAACTACAGTCCTCTATCATGGACTGTATTTCCTCGATCGAACAGTGGACGGATGAAAATTGGTTATCCCTCAATCCAGCAAAGACTGAGTTCCTCTGGTTAAGTACACCTAGAAGGAAACATCTCATACCACGAAATCCGTTTTCAATTGAAGATGCAGACATTGTTCCTTGTACCGAACTACGTCTTCTAGGCGTTCTTTTGGATGAGTCACTTTCGTTTATCAGTCACTTAAATGATGTGACTTGCACCTGTTACTATCAGTTACGCAGGATCCGGGAGATTCGCCGCTACCTGCCATTACCGGACGTGATTAAACTGGTTTGATCCCTCATTCTATCACGAGTGGATTATTGTAACAATATCTTACTCGGACTTCCTGTCAGCCAGCTAAACCATCTTCAGATGGTGCTAAATGTTTCAGCACGTCTGATCTTCGGTGCTAGGTGGAATGAACACGTGACATCGCTATTACAAGACAAACTTCACTGGCTCCAGATTTCGGAGCGTATAGCCTTTAAACATTGCTGGTTTACATTTAGGACGTTAAATGACCCTTTCTGCCCAGAGTACTTAACGGCTCTTGTCTGTGAGCCAAGTGTCGTCTGATCGGCGCTGCAGCCGATCAAGCAGCCGTTCTCAATTGGTGGTTCCACCCCGTCTACAACAGCAAAATTTGGGGATCGGTCTGTTTCGAGGGGCAACCCTTTGCTTTGGAACTCACTGCCGGCGGATGTGACTAGGGCGACATCTCCTGAACTGTTCACTAGGAACCTTAAAACATATTTATTTAACATCTCCTATTAGGGACACTTGTAAAGCCCTCTTGACTTTAGCCTTCGCTATGCGTATTGCGCTATATGAAATTGTCAGAATTAATAATAATAATAATAATAATAATAATAATAATAATAATAATAATAATAATAATGTTGGCAAGGCTATTCTATACTAGCCACTAGATTCAGTGAATGGTTACCACAGTGTTTATATGGAGGAAGGACTACCGGTATATTGTTTTCTTCACTGGCTAACTCAAATTCGCTGTCAAAATTGTCAAGGGACCGCATGACATTTTCAACAGTGATACCTTCATCTGTGGCAAGAACTTGTTTACATCATCATGTTCACTTTCTTCGGGAGCCTCTTATTATTATTATTATTATTATTATTATTATTATTATTATTTATTATTATTATTATTATTATTATTATTATTATTTAAGACGATTTATAGAGCACAGTAAGCATAGTGAAGGCTATAGCCAAGAGTGCTTAACAAGGAACACTGTAAGGCAGTGTAAGCGGTGTTAAACATATGAGTCTTAAGGCACTTAATAAACAGTTCAGGGGAAGTCTCAATTGTCACATTCTTCAGCAGAGAGTTCCTCAGGTGCAGATTACCCCTCTGGAAGGACCTGTGATCAAAGGCAGCCATCTTGGACGGAGGAGGAACCACCAGTTGATGATGGTTGCTTGAACGAAGTTGCGAGTGCCGGTCAACCGCTGTAGACTTGAGGATCAGGCCTGATAAGTAGCTGGGGCAGAAGGGGTCGAACAGCACCGGAAACGTTGGCCAACAATGCTTGAAGGCTATGTGCTCCGGGATCCTGTGACAATGATCGTGTAGAAGCGGTGTCACGTGTTCGTTCCAACTCAAGCCAAAGATCAGACGATTACTCTTGTTCGTGAACTTCTGGATGAAATAGTGAAATTATCTTTGTGAAATTGCGAGCATCATCCGAAACAACATTTATCACCTTTGAAAATATTTCAGACTCTGAAGATTTATGTTAATTTTTTGCTGACTGCTTCACCAGTGTGAGCATCTCTAAAATGCCTGCATATTAATGCCAATGATATAGGATGAAATGTTTCGGTATGAACATAATGAATTGTCATGCTCGTGTAGGCCTGTTTATGAGCTGACCATATGTCTCCATTTGCTGAGATCCCTTTCATGGTGCAAAGAACTGTCGTCAGCTTTCTCTTTTCAGCCTTATACATTACATTCAATCGGTGGCTGGCAGTTCTATGACTTAGAAGCTCATACCATGGCAGCACTTGAGAACTGAACTTCTTAAAAACTTAGTGCTCACCTGTATGCACAGGCTGCATGTCCTCTACAATGAGGTTATCTTCAAACTGTGACTGTGATATCTTTACCAACTGACACGACTTTTTTCAAAAGCACGCTTTGTTTCGTTGCTTGTGATTCAATGTGACAGTGACTTTCTGATGATTTACATTTTCCTGAAGCAGCCTAGCTTGCCTGAAATGTCAAAATCTTACTGTGATGCTGTTCCAGTGAAATTAAAAAGTTGGAATGTCATCATGGGCCAAGGTTAGTGTAAAATAAGAATATTTGGTAGTCGATAACTTTAGTACGTGGTAATTGTAATTAATTGAAGAACAATGTGGGTATTCTTAGACTATAATCATGTAACTTGAACAATGATTCACTTTTGAAGGCAAGAGACATTTAAAGCAAATTAAATTACCTTTCTTAGTTTTATGTATCCAATTACTTGCCCCTTGTTTTCTTTTGGAGCTGAAGTTTTTGTTCTTAGAGCCTGCCTTCACAAGCTTAACTTTTGGATCAGTATAACACATACTAACAATCAAACTGTGTATTTTGAATTAAAAATCTCTTCTCAAAACATAGGAGAGATGGTGGCAAATCGGCCTCATCTTTCTGCTGTCTTTACTTTAGAGTGAGTATTAATTTCTATGAAATTGACTGCCATTAAGTAAGAAATAAGGATAAGTCTGGGTAAAAAGAACCAGAAATGATTAACATAGAAGATACAACAACTGCAATAACTTTTACATGTAGTTATAACTATCAAAGAAGTATTTGACTATTGCTATAACTAGTTAAACAAAAAGTACCGTATATATTCGTGATAAAGTCGAAAAATTTAAGGCCAATTCACAGGTTATATATCCTGACCTCAACTTATACTCGAGGCACTAACTGTTGGGTAAAGTTTCCATACATAGCATGTAAAAAAATAATTAATTTAGCTAACTGCGTAATTATTTTCAACATACGCTCGGCATCTAAATAAAAGTTCACATCAGCGCTTTTAAGATTGGTAATTTATAGGCGCCACATAAATATTAATTAAATATTGGCGCTACATAAATATAAAAAATTCAAGATTACCGGTAATTAAGATTTTTATATTGTCAAGAATGAGCGAATAGCAGGTTTAAAATTTTCTTAATCGTCAGGAATCAATCTGGGAATGTGAAAATCGTTCAGTTTCTCGATAGTTCAAAGCTAAAACGCAGTTTTTCAATCAAAACAATGGCGCCGCTGCTGCCACATGCCCACTTCGCATCCGCCATTGTTCTGACTCTCACTATCACCTCAAGAGGGTTGGCCGCGATGACGTCATTTCGACTTATTCCCGGGTCAATGACTTTAGACACCTTCAAATGCCCTAAATCTAGGGGTCGACTTATACTCGGATCGACTTTATCTCGAGTATATACGGTAGTTAAGCTGTTGCATCAACTTAATATTTTCTAGTTAAGCTAGTAGTTTAAACTTTTTTTTCGCTAACTTGTGCCCATTACTGAAAGTGTGTCATTTTATGCAAACAAAGTAATTATGTGCATGGTTAATTTATTGTAAAGGCGGCGGAGTCGAAATTCGTCTGCTGCTTCATCTTCTACATATGACTCATCAAAATCATCCTCTTCCTCGTCTGTCACTTCATTTATTAATATGAAAAAGTCACCAGTTCAGATGGAAACAGTTGGAACTTCAAGTATATTTTGATGATTGAAATTATGTTTTATTTTACATATAACATTGTTGCATTGCATTTTATTGAGATGATTATATAGTAAGCTTGTTAAAGCTGATGGTTTTTAAGTAGAGAGTGACACGGTAATGGTTATTGGGGGAAGGGGCCCCAAAAATGTACAGTGTGCAACAGGGGAGGGGTGAAAATATGCATTTTTGTGTATGTACTAGGCCCTATGTGGACGGGCCTGAAAGACACGAGCTACAGGCATAGGCGGATTTAGAGTTTAAGATTTGAGTAGGCTAACATGGGAATCTGGGGGGGCAAAGCCTCCCAGAAGCTGATGCCATTTTTATGATTAGGTATCCCATTTTTCACTTGGAAATCACCATGAATTGATGACCATTTCAACAAGTTATCACCTATAGTTAGTAGTTCTGTTACAATGAACAAGGGTAATTATATTATTTTACAAAGCAGCATAGTTTCGACAACTGTCGATAGTAATACAACTATCTAATTGCCTCTTGTATATTACTGACTGACTGTGTCACTGTGACTGTTCATCTATTTATAGATTCATAATTACTGTTAACTAATAATAATGGCATACATCAAAGGTGAAATTTTCTATAGTTGTGAGTATACACAGGAGGATGAAATTAAAACAATAGGCGGACAGGCCCACTATTAATACAGCAATGTTGTAATAAACCCTCCAATACGTACCAGGCTTAAAAACTGGATTAGGTTTAGATGCATTAGCAAATGTTAAAAGTGACTGTCTAAACCGTTTACTGGCGGACCGCTTGGAAACATAGCCAACATGAAAACTAGCCTTTAATAAAATGCGCCGGTGGCTACAGGTAGCCTATAAATGATGCTATCACGAGCGTCGACAACATCAAAGTGCTTTGATGTAAGCAGCTCAAGGTGCATTAGCAAATGTTAGAGTTACTAGAGTCATTGGCCTGAAACATAGCCAACATGAAAACTAGCCTTTAATAAAATCCGCGGTGGCTACAGGTAGAAAGGCACCACTACAACATCTGCTTTGATGACCAGTTATTCGGTTAAACAGTCTTTTTTCAACGGTTAACTGGTCCTTCAAAAACTAGTGCTTTTAGCAACCTTAAAATGAAAGTCAAGCCGAATAACTACTGGAGTGATTAATACAGCGGTTCTCAACCTTTATAGTGCCGCGACCCTTTTAATTCAATTCCCCATTATGTGGCGACCCCCCAACGGTAAAATTTTTTTCGTTCACAATGTAAACTGCTAAAAATAATAATGCTACGACAATCAAAATGCTTTAAATCGTTATTATTTAATTGTCTCCACGTCTATCTTCGAATGACAATTTATACTAAAACAACTAGTACTGTACGTCGTAACTACCACTGAGGAAATTTTATACAATAACAAGAAAAGAGACAACCCCATATTTCTGATGGTCTCGGGCGACCCCTGGCAAATCGTCATTCGACCCCTGGCAAATCGTCATTCGGCCCCCGTGGGGGTCGCGACCCACAGGTTGAGAACCGCTGGATTAATAGGTTGAGGGATGGGTTGTGTTTTAAGATAATTGGGTTTATTATATAACTTGGTTTTATATACTAAAAGAGAGATTTTATAGTTAATTCAGTGTTTGATAGGAGCCATTGTAGCTGGGAATATATGTTCAAATCTGGGAGTTTTGGATTTGACTCTTGCTAAAGAATTTTGTAGTCTCAGGAGTTTCTGCATTTTTGAATGTGTGATGCCGAAAAGCAGGGAATTGCAGTAATCTAGGCGACAATATACCAATGCATTGGCTAATTGAATAAGGATAGGCTTATGAAGTAGATATCCGATGCGATAGATGTCCCGGATATGATAATGAGAAATTTTGCAGGCTGAATTTATGTGATTAGTGAAAGAGAGGGAAGAATCAAATTTAACACCAAGGTTGCAAGCAGAAGCACTTCTAGAAACAACTGTAAAATCTCCTAGTACTACAGATTTCAGAGATTCAAATTTGGTCAATTGAGCTGGAGTCCTTAATAGAAAGAACTCAGTTTTTGATGAATTTTGAAGAAGCTTATTTGGATCCATCCATGACTGAATATTATTGAAGGCAAGGGATAAGGTCTCAAGGGATAAGTTTGAAGAGGAGTGATCAAGAGAGATGAGAATTTGAGTATCACCAGATACATCTTTAATTTGCTCGTGAACTTTTCAAAGGAGGTGACGGACGACACGCTATCTGACAATGAATCCGAGAGGGAATTTCTGTGTGAGAATGAACATTCTCTGAACTTGACAGTCTTCGACGGGAGTGGAAAGTACAGGTGGATTTGCCTACTGGAATGAAGGTGGAGCCGTCGATCTCTCCACGCCGGCCTTCAAACGAGCGTTGCAAGGTATTCCGGGCAGAAGGGATTGTGTAGATAGATAGATAATCTCATTTACAAGGTACATTTACCAATGCGCCGCTGCTGTTATATTGAAGTGAAACATCTTAAGGTTGGTAAGAAATGTTGAGCATGAAACCTCATGATCGTGTATAGCTGTCGGGAGAGCATTCCAACTCTGAGGTCCAATAGCCTTGAAGGTGCGATCTTCAAATCTACTATGAGTTCTCGATGTGACCAGCAACCGAGTGTCATTGGATCAAAGCCCGGAACATCAGCGAACAGCGCTTGAACACGATATGCTCTGGGACCCATAGCCAGTGCAGTTTGTCCCAAAGTAGGGAGGTCATTTGGTCGTGCCAACGCACCCTGAAGATCAACTGAGCAGAGGCACTGAGGATCAACTGGAGCCGGGTGAGCTGATGGTTGGGAAGGCCCAGAAGTAACCCTTTGTAGTAGTCGATTTGTGTTATGATGAAAGTGCGAACCAGTTGTATGGCCTCCGCAGTCGAAATATACTGACAGACCTCTCTGATCGTTCGGAGTGGCCAGAAGCACACACGGGTCATGTTATTGACATGGCCAGCGAACAATGTTTCATCGAAAAGTACTCCAACCAGGCACACCTCCGTCGACGGCCGAATGTCGGCTTCATCAAGGTGAAGCTCGATACGAACGATCAAAGGTTTCCTCCTTGGAGTACTAAACCAAATAGGCTCGGTCTTCTTAGGGTTTAGAGCCAGCTGGTTGACGGCCCAGCGTGCGATCTCACGTATGCAGTTCTTAAGGCACTTCAAAATATGATCGGACTCCGACAGCTGACAGGAAGAGTACACCTGCCCATCATCAGCTTATGCATGTCAGGATAAACCGAACGATTCATTGATCTGTCTGACATCCACTACGTAGAGCATGAACAGGAGTGGGCTGAGGGCTGAACCATGCGGCACACTGCTCAGTATCTTGCGTGAGATGGACAAAGAACTGTCCCAGGACACTGACTGCGTGCGGCCCACCAGGTAGTACTGCAGCCACACCAGAGCTCCGTTAAAGGTTGCCAGCGACTCCAACAGGGAGGACAGCTCGGCGAAAAACAGATTGCTAACACTCTAAGAGCTAGGTTGGTAGATGGTTGCGATGATAAACAGTGCGTTCTTGCTCCGGACCAACAACAAATATGCTCAAAAGTCTGCAGCGTAAAGCTGGTATCGATTTTTGAAATGTTAACCTCCAGCTTGGTGATTACGGCCAGTCCTCCATGATTAACGAAGTGACTTCTATCGAGCGCCTTGGTAGATGGAATAGCTTGGGCCGCTTTGACGATGTTCAGGCCCAGACCCCTCAAGGCAGCGCTATCTGCATCCTTGTGCCAAGTTTCGGTTCGCGCTAGAGCACTCAGCTCATGAAACAGGTCCAGAATGTTAATTCAGTAAATAACTTAGTTGCAGAAATGAACTTTGATAATTGAATTTCTGTTACAGCAATAAGTCAACACAATTGTGCCATGATACTTTTATTTTCACAGCACATTCTGATTTTAAATTGTGATGGAATAAAATTTAATATAAAGTTATAACAGTTATTTGCATAGCTTTTTAACATTGGTAATGGCTGCATAAGGCAAATGTTGAAGAGACTTTAAGACCCGGTCATTTGATTTTTTTCAGTATCTTCATTTATGCCATTTGGATTTCCAGCACTTGGTAAGATTAGTGCTGTAGTGATGTTATTGGTGTTCTTCTTGCAGTAACTTGCTACTTCCTAATGCAGAACTGGCTGTTTACTGTAATTTTGTGTAGTGTTTTTGTCATATTTATAACAGTTTCTTGTAATGTTTTGAGTTAATTTTAAAATAGTAAGTTGAACTATTGAATAGACCTGTGCGCCGACGCTCTGAGGGTCGGCGGCGGCGTTTGACTGCTTTATCACCGGCGGCGGCGGCATGCTGTGCTGAACCAATTTTATTGGTGGCGGCGGCGTGGACATCATTGGCGGCGTACAAATGGTCAGTACAGTGCAATGCATGTGACTACGGAGGATACCATATGATATTGTCGTTTTTGTTCAATCCTTGTGGTTTTTTTGTCACTCGGTTTTTTATTATTATTATTAGCTAGACGATTTCTATAGCGCAATAAGCATGGCAAAGTGGCCAAAGACAAGAGCGCTTTACAAAACTACGAATATCCGATGGTGAATAAGTGAGTCTTAAGATTACGTAGAAAAATTCCAAGAGAGTCAGAGTTTGTGACAAAGTCCGGTAGTGAGTTCCACAGTCCTGGTTTGCCCCGTGTAACCGACCTGTCCTCGAACTTAGCCGGTTTAGACGAGGGAGGCACAAGCAGTTTAACGCGACTGCCAGATCTCAGCAGGTTTATTTGAAAACAATGTTACAAACTTATAATACTCATCAAAATCAAGTTATACAGTTTAAGAAACATTTTATCAACAGAGCCATAGCTAGAGTATTCGGTGTCCGGGGCAAGGTATAAATTTTGCGCCCCCTTTTTTGCTTATCTGAGTTTTCACGACATAGCAATCTATAGCTTCTACCAATCCCAAAACCGGTGATGACCTTTTTGTACTTATCTGTATTTTACGCCGCAAAAAGTGGACGGTGGTATAAAAAATTTAAACAATAGTGTCCAAAATGTGCTTCCCACTAAGACGGCGCCCAGAGCATCTCCCCCCCGACCCCAGGTACGGCTCTGCTTATAAAATTATATTGCTTCATAAGACCGATATATCCCAAATTGACCATAAATGAAAACTTTTAAAAAGTTTTTGTGCCAACTTAGAAAACAAAGCACTACTGACATCAGACAAGAAGATTAATTTTAAACTAAACTTAGAGGATTTAAACAACAAACGCTCTCAGTTACGATGCATAGGTTCACTGCTTGCGTAGTTAACTGTGCACAGTTAATTTTAGCTTAATTTCAGCATCTTTTTGGTCTTCGCGTAATTTTCATCAAAAACGCTTTTCTTTGCTGTAGCCATTTTGCAGATGTAAACAATACAGGACGACATTCGATAGACGAATGAAGCGAAGTAAATACAGTAAGCAACGTGTGTTTTGAGTTAGCTGGTGTTGCCTGTTGCCTATATGGTGAAGACATTTTTATCCATGTCTTATAACAGTATTGGTCTACTCTGGTTGCACGAAAGAAATAATTTCACCATAGGGATGCCGGCGTCACGCTGATGTTCTCTGGGCGAAGGCGGCGGCGCGCCGATCCTACATTACCGGCGGAGGCAGCATCTTGCATAATGTCGGCTGCATGGTGGTGGCGGCGCACAGGTCTACTATTGAATTTAGAATGAAGGATGAGTTATATACAGACCAGTAGATAAGTTGTCATGTGAGTAATCTTTAGGTAAAATTGTGTTAGCACATTCATGTTTATATAGTTTAATTCTTGTCTTATATATAATTAACATGAGTTGGAATTGGTTTAAAGATTTGCAGTATGTGATTGGACTGAATTTGTAAGCATTTTTGTACTGACTTAGTTGTAGACTTAGATCCACCGGGACATTTGGTAAGAGTCTTTTCCAGCTGGCATGATCATTGGCAGCTTTCCTTGCTTAATGTTTCCTTAACCCCATCTCTTTTATGTCTTTTGTGAGAGTGTCTTTCCATGTTCTTCTCAGTCTTTCCATGCCTCCTCTTCCATCTCCTGTTCTGGCCTCTAATCCACTGCTAGAGGTGCAGGTCTTAACGGTGTCATTTGTATCTGCATCTGCACTTGTTTGCAGTGTAATGCAGCAGGTTCATGCCTGTTAATTACATAACTTCCTCATTGGGCACATGGTCTTTTCTTGTAAAGGCAAAGGTTTCCCAGACTTTATTTTGAGCGTTGAGGCTAGCGCTGATCTCTGGTTCCTGTGGCATACAGTGACGCAGGTGACTTGTGCGATTAATCTAGAGTAGGTTGCCAGCCAAACACCTAGACCTGTGCTTTAAATTGCAGCTGGACACACTGCTTCTAATTTTCTTTACCACCGCCCTCTTGTGAGTAAGGCTGAGTCAACCTTAGGGCTCCAGCGGGGCTAGAACCCATCTTGTTGTGTACCTGGTAACCATGTTTGCATGCAGGCTGTTCTTTTCTGAGGTTAGGTTAGTTTAGGTTAATAAGTCAATTTATATAGAGCAGAAACATGGAAGAAGGGCCAAAGTCTAGACGAGGTCTCATAAAAGTAAGTTTTAAGTTTCCTTGCGAACGAATCGAGATTGGACTCTCTTGTCGCGTTCCTTGTTGTGAGTATATCTCCATTTTGGTCTTTTTTGGCATATTCAGGTTACTGAGTAATCCAGGCAGGTCTTTGGTGATTCTGAACAGTGGCGTAGCGTGACTTTTGGGGGCCCGGGAGCATCTTTGCCATGGGGGCCCCAGAGTTTCGAGCTGACGAGCAAAAAAAAAAAAAAAACGTTATCATGTCCTTTTTCTTTCTGACAAGCAAAAAAGGTTGTCAGCACATCATTTCTAGGGTTAGGGTTAACCCTAACCTAACCCTAGCTTAGACCCCTCTTCGGGGCCCCCCCCGCCCGGGGCCCGGGGGGGGGCTGTCAACAAAGGCCCCTGCCCCCCCACGTTACGCCACTGATTCTGAACCTATTTTTGGAGTCGTTTTTTGCAGCAGCTGCTTCTGCACTTTTTCTTTTCATCAAGCCATTTCCTTTTGTCTTTTCTTTTTTGCATCTTTGTCCAATTGTGTGTACAGTGTGTCTTTCTATTGCCGTTTTTCTTTAGTTTTAGCAGAGTCTCTCAAAGCTTTTATCTTTGTGCTTTTTGTCTGTTATGCTGCATGAACTAGGCCTGTGCGCCGACGCTCTGAGGGTCAGCGGCGGCGTTTGACCGCTTTATCACTGGTGGCGGTGGTGCGCCGAACCAATTTTATCGGCGGCGGCATGGACTTAATCGGCGGCGGCGTACAAATGGTCACTACAGTACAATGCGTGTGACTACTAAGGATACCATATCATGTCATCGTTTTTTTCAAATCTCGTGGTTTTTTTGCCACCCGGTTCATTTGAAAACAATGCTACAAACTTATAATACTCATTAAAAATAAAATTATACAGTTGATGAAACATCTTATCAACAGAGCCGTAGCTAGAGTACCGGTATTCAGCGCCCGGGGCAAGGTATAAATTTTGCGCCCCTAAATTCCGGTGATGACCTTGTTTTGCTTATTTGAGATTTCACGACATAGCAATCTATAGCCTCTAGCAGTCCCAAAACCGGTGATGATGGTTGTTTACTTATCTGTATTTCCTGTATTTCATGCAGCAAAAAGTGGATAGTGGTCGTATAAAAAATTTAAAAAATAGTGTCCAAAATGTGCGCCCTACTAAGACGGCACCCGGGGCAGCTTGTTCTGCCGCCCCTTCTTACGGCTCTGCTTATCAAATTATATTGCTTCATTATATATCCCAAATTGACCATAAACGAAAACTCTAAAAAGTTTATGTGCCATCTTAGAAAACAAAACACTTCCGACATAAGACTAAGAAGATTTAAACTAAACTAAGAGGATTTAAACAAATGCTCTCAGTCGCGATGAATAGGTTCACTGCTCGTGTAGTTAACTCTACACAGTTCACTTTAGCATAATTTTAGCATCTTTTTTGGTCTTAGTGTAATTTTCATCAAAAATGCTTTTCTGTGCCGTAGCCATTATGCAGAATGTAGGCTAAACAATACAGGACGTCATTCGATAGACGAATGAAGCGAAGTAAATAAGTAATGTGTGTTTTGAGTTAGCTAGTGTTTCCTATATGGTAAAGACATTTTGCCTACGTATTACAGCAGCGTTGGTCTACTCTGGTTACATGAAAAAAAATAATTTCACCATAGGGATGCCGGCGTCACGCCGATGATCTCTCGGCGGCGGCGCGACGATCCTATATTAGCGGTGTGGCAGTGGCGGCGCACAGGTCTAACATGAACTTTCTGTAACCCAGTGCTGTTGTGTTGAACTCCACTGCTGATCAATGTCGGCCTCTGCACTGTTTTTCAGCGCTTCTTTGAAGGATTCCCATTTTTCACCAAATCTTCAGTGTCATGTACAGCAAATCTGTTTTCATATTAATATGGAATTCACGTGCATCTTCATCTTTTTTCAGTTTATGCATCGCAAAGTGCCAAGTAACTTTCTGATTTAGTCTTTTTCAGGCGCAATCATATTTTTGCCAGCACTTGGTTGGGGTCCGACCCAACATTGGCTCCTCTATATGCATGTATATCCATTAGTTATGACTTCCATCTTCCCTGATGCAGAAGTAATCAATCTCATTTGTTGTCTTGCCATCAGGAGCTCTACATGTTTTCTTGTGTAGCTTCTTGTGTGCTGGAAAAATTTTTGGAATTGATGATCTGGTTTTTCAACCGCTGGGCTTCCTGGAGGCTTTCACCCTGCTGCATCACATAAGCATTTTAGTTTAGCATGTCCCTTGATTGTTGTCAAGGTGATCCTGATCTGGTGTCACACCTTCACCTCATTGTCAATTGTTACCAGGTTGGAATTTTCTTGTCTTATCTTCAAGAATTTTTGTACTGAATTTGTAAGAATTTTTATTGACAAAGGAACACATTTGAAACTTATCATTGTCTTTTTGTAGATGAATCTGGTGCTTCATCAAATTCTGTCAGCATTTTCCCAGTTCATCCTGATGTTAAGCTTAAGGCTTTGCCTTTTTATGATCTTGTAGCTGAACTGGTGAAGCCATCTAGTCTAGGTAAGCAGGTAATCTGTTATTAAAAGAAGTTAACTTGTTTTGCATTACACATTAAAGGTAATTCAACATTTCTATAAGGAATAAAGGAAACTTACAAATGTCAAATTACTTAGCATTGTTGTTGACACTTGTTAACTGATGTTTTAGTATATGACTATGTTGAAAGGTGAAAGGTAAACCCTTAAGCGCCAAAACCGAGTATATTTGACTGCATTGCATATAATTACAAAGTATCTGGGAGTTTAAGGGTTAAACGCCTTTAATTATGTAAATTTGAAGTTGTGTAAGGACAGTCAACAGTAAAAGAAACCTAGGCACACAAACACATGCTGGCTGTTGAGAATTTTAAACTGCCAGAGGTGTTCTGTGCCAGAGGTGTTCTGTTGTTCTGTTGCTCACTACATTAGTCAAGTACCAGACTCCCTCAAGGGTGCTGATATCACTTCCACAAGACAAAACTATCAGTGCAATGTAATGTAAGATTTGTATACAAACGTCTACAAACATTGTGTACTGACATTCCACGCACTGAGCAATCCTCTCTGTCCTGAGTACCTGATTTTGCTCATCAAGCGGCCGACGACATCAGGTTGGCGGGAACATCTACGATTGAATATCCGACTCTGTCTTTACGTCCCACCTCCGTCAAAGACGGTGATGCTGGGGGAGAGATCCGTAACCCGTGGAAATCCTCTACTTTGGAATGCGCTTCCTGCAACTGTGATGTCGATTACATCTGTGGATTCGTTCCTGACTGCTCTTGAGACGCATCTTTTTTGTGTCTCCTGTGAATAGTTACTGGAAAATCAAGGACCATCTTTCTGTACGAACCGATGAATTGCTGATGTAAAACGCTCTCGACTTTAGCCTTTAGCCTTATACTCTCTCTCTGGTTTGGTATATCTGAAAAAGCTCACAACTGGTTTTCATCTTGTCTTAATTCCCGGTCTTTTCAAGTGTCCTGTCTTAGCCAAATTTCTCTATCCCACAGTGTAGATTATGGAGTGCCTCAAGGATCTCTTCTTGGGCCTGTACTGTTCAGCCTTTACACCACACCGCTCTCATCTTTAATTAATTCCCTCAATTTACCGTAAATCACCAACTCTATGCCGATGACACTCGGCTATTCCTTTCCTTCTCGCCTCTTTCATTTAGTGCATCTATTGTTGAGCTTGAATCTGCATTCTCATCAATCTCTGCTTGGATGTCATCTAATCTCCTCACTCTCAACCCATCTAAGACAGAGTTTCTCTTAATTGGACTACCTCAACAACTCAAAAAATTGACAATCCTAAACTAGTTTTGGCTCCTGACAACACAATAATCCCTGTTTCAACTGCAAGAAATCTTGAATTCAAATTTGATTCTTTTCTAAACTTCGAATCACAAATCTTCCAACTTTCAAACACCTCCTATGTTCATATTCGTCACCTTTGCCTCCTATGCCCTTGCCTATATACCAAAACTGCCTCCACAATTGCCACCTCAATAGTACACTCCAAATTAGGTTATTGTAACTCCCTCTACTAGAACCTTCCCAAAGCCTCCATCAACAAATTGCAATCAATACTAAATGCACTGGCTAGCGCTGTTACTAAGTCACCTAAATTCTCCCATATTTCACCCATACTAAAATCATTACATTGGCTTAACCCCTTTAGTGTCGAATTAAATTTTACAAGCTGTCACCAATCTGGGGAATTAATTTTGGGTAAAAGCGTTTGTATGAAAATGTGAACATATATGTTTTAAATTTACTATATGTCAGGCTGTATAGAAGCTAGAGAAATGAGGTTTGCACCGTTGTTTAGCATTTTTATTGTTCTTTCTAACGATCCGTGCAAAAAAAAAATTGTGGGGGTAGGGTCCACCCTACAGCCAAAAATATGACCCCCACCCCAACATTTTGCAAAAATTTTGTTCAAAGCTCAATATCAAAAATTTTTCAGCGGTGACCCCCCTTGTGTGAGCGGCAAAGTTGTAGGCGGGTGTATTTGGAACAGAATAGTTCAAAAATCTTGAAGATCGGACCAAATTTGGCGTAGGTATGATTTTTCAAACCCTAGAAGTGGCACTTTTTCAACTAGAAGTGGCACTATTTCAAAGCCAAAAAGCCAGGCTTCGGTCAAATAAGATCTATTTCCTTGTTTATAGTGGCAAAACTAGCTAAAAGCAGAGATTATATATCTATGTTACACAGCCCTGACAAATATCGGGCTTGACACTGAGTAATTGGCAAAGAAAATGACGACTTTAGAATATGCTTGGGTTTCCACGACTATACTCGGGCTTGCCACCTACGCTGCGATTTCCCGCGCCCGACTATAGTCGGGCATGACACTAAAGGGGTTAAAATAACTGAACGTATCCAATATAAGATAATAACACTTACATATAGCTCACTTCAGTCATCAAAACCTGTCTACCTTAGATCACTATTAACCCCTCAGCCTCCTCGACCCACACGTTCATCATCTTACCTCACTCTGTCACACCCACTCAATCAGTCATCCCTGAAAATTTGCAACCGTGCCTTCTCATACGCCTCACCTGAACTTTGGAACTCGATCCCATCTTCCCTCTGCAGACTTGGACACTTTCAAACAATAAAATCTGAATCCTCATTTCCTATAATTATCTCCTCAAGTCTTCAGGTCTAAGCTTAAATCATTCCTTTTTCTAAAATCATTCCCTTAATAGCTGTGACAACCTAGCCTCACTGCCCTTTGGATGTTGACTATTGCCTGGGTGATCATATATATTTCCCATAGCTAATTTAAGAAAGGCTGAGTACATAGGAAATTAGGAATAAGCAGCTACTGTTGTGCTACTTTCCAAGGCGCTATAGAAATCCACGAGATTTTACTTACTTACTTACTTAGCTATGCTATGCTATGCTATAGTGTTTCATAAATCATCCATGTAGTAGTAATAAAAATAATATAATGCCTCCTGTATTTTGTACATAAGGTTCTCTACTATTTTCCTCTAGATGATAAGTCCTACAGATCAGTTTCAGAGCTGCACATTATTGAAATATTTCTAGAATGTCTGGTATCAAATCAACTGATTTAATGTCTCACAGAGCATGAATATCATAAAGAGCACTATGTCTAACAGAGACAAAGTGAAGCTACTCTGAGCTTAGAAACCACTATCTTGAAGGTCCTCTCCAACTTTGTCTTATGATTGATAGGAGTACCTAGTACAGTTAGCTTTTCTTGATCTTTTCACACTGTCATTCATGAGATTCTATTTTACTTAGAGTATTCATTTGCCTTGACCAGTGCTGAACTCAATTCAAATCACATATTTCTGGTTTTTGATAGATTTCAGAATGTTTGTAATAGTAATCATATTTCTTCATTCAAATGCATCATTAAGGGTTCAGCATTGAGCCTTAGTGTGAACGGCTTCGAGTCTTTTCCACTCCTGACCAGTCAACATCCATGTCTCACTTCCATATAAGAGCGTTGAGAGCACGAGACATGTATACATCCGAAATTTGGTTTGCACGCTTGACCAACGTTGCTGCAATATTCGGTCAAGACGCTGCATAACAGATGAGGCAATGACCATGCGGCAAGTAGACTTATCATGTGAATTGGCCATAGCACTGTACGCTTATTTGATCTAAGGTAGCAAAAGCTGACGAGTGATTCCACAGTTTTGGAGCCGATGAGGATTGATTCTCCCGCGGACCAGACCAAGGTTTTGAATTTTGATGTTACAACAACCGGTAGGTTTACAATAATAACCGGTAGGTTTACAACAATGATAGAATCGGGTATATGAATTATAACTCAGCATTTTTATGGAAGCATATGAAGTATTTGATGAATGAAGTATTGAAGTTGGACACTTTCAAGCAATAAAATTTCATACAGATGAATGAAGTAATGAAGTATTTGGCTCTGATGAGATTCCTCACTCAAAGGTTGTTCATAACCTAGGCATGTTCCTTGATGAAGATCTGTCAATGGCTGATCACATAAGCAGGGTGGTACCACAAGGTTTCCTTGAATTGCGTAAATTACGATCGATAATAACCTTGGTGTCACGTGAGGTGGCATTGACGCTGGTTCATGCGTAGATCTGCACACAGTTAGATTACTGTAATAGTCTACTGACTCAAATTAATGTTACACAGTTAAAGAGATTATAATCATTGCAGAATGCAGCTGCTCGGTTGATAACTGAGACGTGAATGTATCAGCACATTTCGCCAGTTCTTCGTGAACTACACTGGCTTCTGGTGATCTAAAATTATCTCGTTGGTGGACAAATGTCTTCATGGAGATGCACCGGAATACCTGCAAACTGAATGTAGGCTTGTTCAATCATCTGATAGAGCTCATGGATTAAGATCGTGTGATACGTGATTACTTGTCATATCTTGGACTAATTCAAAATTTGGTATCGTATGTTCCATCAGAGGTTCGGATCAAACTACTAACGGGACATCAGAGCTTGGACCAGCCTACTGGAACACTCTTCCATCAGAACTCCTATCTATCAAACTACTACATCGGGACTTTTTCTATCGTTAGGCTTTTGAACAATCAGCAGCAGGTAAGGTGCCAAGAGTGCCAAGCAGCCAGTTAGTGTTTAATATTTTGCAGCCCTGTAATGATCTATCTGTCTGTCTGTCTGTCTGTCTGTCTGTCTGTCTGTCTGTCTGTCTGTCTGTCTGTCTGTCTGTCTGTCTGTCTGTTGTCTGTCTGTTGTCTGTCTGTTGTCTGTCTATCTATCTATCTATCTATCTATCTATCTATCTATGTTAGAGATAAGAGATAATCCAATGCTTGGATGCAGGAGACAGGTAAGGTGCCAAGAGTGCCAAGCAGCCAGTGACTGAAGGCAAAATAATGTTGTTATTTTGCAGTTTCTATAAACATTTGATGGAGAAGGTATAAATTGAGTGAACATTTGAAAGTGTCTGTTGAGAATTTGGTAACAGTTGCTGACAGATTGTTTCAAGGCCTAGGAGTCTGGTTGTTGCAGCATGATGCCAAAAGAATGGCATTGGTGGTAAATGGATATAATGTTTAGGCATAATTCTGGTAATAGCTGGGATGACTGTATGACTGTCGTGAAGATGGCTTTGTTGGTCACACATGCAATGGAATTTAGCCATTTGAGCTGCTTTAGTTGGCATGTGATATGTTCATTTAAATTGGCATGGAGATATATTCTTGCATCTGCATTCTGGACAGATTGTAGAAACTGGTACTTGATTTTTGTTGAGTCCTGATAGCATCACATTTCCAAAGTCAAGAATAATTGACAAGCACATCAATCAGATTCACAATACATGGAGAGAATAACCTTAATCATATTAGAAATGATGAAGCGTACATTTGCGTAGTAAAACGTAACTTAAAAGCATTTGATTAACCTCCTTGACAGTACATTCTTTGGTAGTTTTCCATTCCAAAAGTGTTGCATTGCATTCGTTACATTGTTTCTGACCAATTCATCAAGACCAAGACCACCATTACCAAGACCAAGACCTTGGCTGTTGAGACCAAGACCACAAAAAATCGGTCTCGAGCGGTCTCAAGACCAAGACCACGGTTTCGAGGACTACATCCCTGCTGGATTCTGTGTTTTGAGCTGAAATTTTATATTTTATTTGAATTGCCTGTGAAGAAAATAGTAGCACAAAGACAAGTTATTTGATTTCACTGTTTACTAAATCAGCACGCTACTTAACCCTTAAACTTCCAGATACTTTGTCACAATGTGCAATGTAACTGATTATACTTGGTTCCAGTGGTTTAAGGGTTAATTTTTTATGAATACAGTTCCAGATCTATTTAATATTCTCTGCCATATTGGGAAGACAATTCAGGAGCATGTGTCAGAGCAGTTATTGTTTATCAAGGTGAATCCTGGTAGTTGTTTGCCAGCTCATTCATTGTAAATTAGATACTGGGAATGCCAAAGCGTGGGACAAGTTAAGTTAAATAATACTGTCACTTCTGTGATTTGCAGTAGTAGTGTACCGTTAATTGGCCAATAATCGGTATTGGCCATTTAACAATCGGCCGATTAATGCACAATCATTCTTGATGGAGCTCCATGCCAATGTTGTTGCCGCTTTGTTGTCGTCCCACCCCAGAAGATTATTTACTCTTTGACAATAATTTCAATATCTACTGACTACTGACTGCTTTGGCTGTTGATTTATATTTTTTATTTAGAAAAGAGTGGCTAATATAAATTATGTTCCAAGAAATGCAGTTGCAGTTATTGGATTGGTGCATCAAAATTTAAATTTTTCTTTTCAGCTCCAAAAGGGATGTTACGAGTTCAGTCCAGCACTTTTACATTTCATCTAACTCCGCAGCAAACTGAAGACATAATATCATCTAGGTATGAAGACTTTTTTGTGACTACTATTTTTTGTTAACTTATTTCTTATTTCAGACTCTTACAGTTTAGTATAGATTTAGGCTGATGCTTGCATACTGTCCATTATGACTTTCAGGATGGCAGTTTGAATTAAGTGATGTGCTCGATAAGCTGACTGCAATTCAGGAAGCAAGGCTAAGAACACTATAATCCGGGAATTGGTGAAATGCCAGATGTTATATTAATTTTGATAGTACTGACAAGTTTGAAATTGATCTGTATGATTTTGTGACAGCTGGATCTCAATCCAATTTCTTAAATTGTGAAGTAATGAAGGCTGACTTTAATGCCAGAGCTAACTGATATTTGAGAGGTTCTGTATGAAATATGAATATTTTTCTGAATTTTCAAGTGCGATATCTCAAGAACCACTGAAGACATAAGCCTGAAGTTTTTACCCTTTAGACCGTCTACGTAATTTGAATTTTTAGCACATATTAAAACTATGGGTATAATAATAATATTAATAATAATAATCAAAATTTAAGACAAAGTTAATTAGAAATCGAACATTTGTCATAAAAGTAGGTCGTGACTCGGATACTTAACACAGTCCTTATCAAAGTAAAAGTGAAGATACAGCTTCACACAAACTAATTAGTTTAGTTCTATAACTTAATCTGATCTGTCTGCAAAAGGGGCTGTTCCAGCGAGAGTGACAGATGCAACACGTGAATCACAAGAAACGATACATGCAGATTTTTACTCTAAGAACATGATGATTATTAATGAAGGTGGACAGTTTATTCCGCGGTAGAAAAATGCTCTAGAATATCAGAGAACTGAACTTAAGCTAACTGATCGCAATTTCTTACGCAACTTTGAAAGGAAATAGCTAGTCATACATCCACGAATACTTATTCGTCGAAGTGTCCTTCTCTGCATTGGAGAAGATAATCTTATTCTTTAGCAAATTCTATTCGAATGACGTAATTTTAACAGAAGTGAAGAAGAATATTCAATGAACTGAATAAGAACCCTAAAAAGCGGCGCTTTCAGGAAACGAAGAACGAGAGCGTCTACGAGACAATAATATCAATCTTTAGAAAATAGACTCTGTAGGAAGATAATGACAAGAGTTTTAAGGCAGAAAAATTATATATCAGAATCTACTGTATATATTCGTGATAAAGTCGAGAAATTTAAGGCCAATTCACAGGTTATATATCCTGACCTCGACTTATACTCGAGGCACTAACTGTTGGGTAAAGTTTCCATACATAGCATGTCAAAAATAATTAATTTAGCTAACTGCGTAATTATTTTCAACATACACTACGGCATCTAAATAAAAGTTCACATCAGCGCTTTTAAGATTGGTAATTTATAGGCGCCACATAAATATTAATTAAATATTGGTGCTACATAAATATAAAAAATTCAAGATTACCGGTAATTAAGATTTTTATATTGTCAAGAATGAGCGAATAGCAGGTTTAAAATTTTCTTAATCGTCAGGAATCAATCTGGGAATGTGAAAACCGTTCAGTTTCTCGATAGTTCAAAGCTAAAACGCAGTTTTTCAATCAAAACAATGGCGCTGCTGCCGCCACATGCCCACTTCGCGTCCGCCATTGTTCCGACTCTCTCTATCACCTCAAGAGGGTTGGCCGCGATGACGTCACTTCGACTTATTCCCGGGTCAATGACTTTAGACACCTTCAAATGCCCTAAATCTAGGGGTCGACTTATACTCGGATCGACTTTATCTCGAGTATATACGGTAGTTTTGACCGAACGCAAAATAAATCATTTTACAGCAACTACCCATTGCAGGTATTGACAAAATTCAGTAGTAGCGTCCCTATGAATGGCACTTGGCATCGCCACAAATAGCACAGTGGCTGTGTAGTTACTGCGATGTGTGCACCGGCCAAACTGGGACGTTCTGTCGGCAGAACGGCAGACTACTTACTGCAGAGCTGGGTTTGGCAGTTCAACGATCACTTCGTCGTCAGCTATGCACAATGGGGTCAGATCCTGAACAGCGAAAATGTTGCCTTTATATATGGTTGAGTGAGCAAAATTCTGCTTGCTATTGGCTGGCACTATTGGCTGGCTCTTAATGGGCGATGACCAATCAAATTTCGACTGAAATCTAACAAGTACGGTTATTGGTTACTTACGTTCTTTTCGCGGCGACCATAGCAACTTCAAAGCCTATTGTTTGCTTTTGATGAAGCGATTTCATAGTTAGTTACCAATCTTCAAAGGGCGACTTTGTATGCAGTATTAGAAAGATGGCGGTGACTTCACAGTTCAGATTTTGAATAGGTATGACGCAGAGAGGAATGGAAACAATGGAGCCCTGAACCTGTTCCAGGACAGAGAACATGATGATGATGTATCATGATGATTTGACGTCACAACAGTTTTATCACATGGGCCGATTTATAATAGAATTCAGTTTATTTCTCGTCTGTACACCATTGTGAAGATGTAGTTTTAATAAATGTAGAATCGTGTAAGCCTATAATTTTGCCATGCTAACCCTTCAGACACTAGTAGCCTTTTTAAAAATTATAACACACTTAACATTACTATTATAACATTATAGCATACTTAACATTACTAATATCAATAATTACCAGACCTCAATATTCATGTGTAAATATGTAAATAAATTACTCCTATCATTTTACTATTTAAACAAATATTTCACCAAAATAGCTGAAATTCTCAAATATAATACTAGAAAAATTGAAAAAAATACGTATTCCTTTTGCATTTACTAATAAGAGACTCTTTGCCACAAGATACTTCGGCCCGCGAACTTGGAATAATTTACCCTTACAGATTATTAACTCTGTGAACCTTAATGAATTTAAGAAGATGATGAAATCATACTTATTGACTTGATTCAGGATCAAAAAATTACTCCCATCACTTACACTTTAAGTACTGTATACTCCAATCAAATATTTTACCTCACATAATCACTGCCATCACTAACTCATGCACCTATCAATTTATTTAATTATTGAAATTAATAGAGACTTGCAATGCCTTCATTATTTTTGTGTTTATCATAATCAGAATTATTATTAGAAACATAGCTGCCTACCTGATGGGGTTTTATATTCCTTTGGGAAACTCTTTTCTCATCTTACTAGCTACCAAACTAACAGACTTTCAACGTGAAAATATGTTTTGATACTTCTAGTAAACATTTGGTGTTCAATTTCAAATTGTCAATCATACACTATGTATTGATGTTAACTCATGTTATATGTTTTATTAGTTAAGTATTAGTTACAAGTTATTAACTCTTTGGAATTATTCTCTCTGTATCTTATGATATATATATTATGTTAGTAATTGTATCTTGTTAAATGTCAGATATATGATGAGATATGATATATGATGAGGAAAAAACCTTATACTTGCATTTTGTTTGATCTTGTCTTTGTTTTTTTGTCTTTGTGTCAGGGAACTAATTGATGATTGTGTAGTGGAGTATGGCCTTCAAGTTTTGCTGCGTTTCTGTTTCACGGAAACAACAAGTGATCAAGGAGATAATTTCCCACCAAATGTTTCTGTTCATGTTAATGATAAATTGGCAGCTCTACCAGTTAGTAATTAACTTATAGAAAACTCTAGATATTCAAGTTGAGCATGTATTGTGCATAATGCATGTTAGTATTATTCTGTACTTTTTCAAATTATTATTATTATTATTATTATTATTACAATTGCCGTATTTTCATGCCAAATTGCCACCGCTTCTAGGTGATTTTACAAGAAGAGACCCTTTGATGCAGCCTATAATAGTAAGTGGCTTATACAAAAGCATTCTTACAAATAGCCGGAGGCCCTCTAACATAAATTAAGTCTACTGGTAATTATTATAAATCCAGCAGCGCCATAACTGCTAAATAAGTGCATCATTAGACTTGTAAAAATAATTTAAATTAGAAATAGAGTCCAAAGAAGTTTGTTTTACTTTATTACTAGCATTTTACCTGTGTTTTGCGGTGTTGCCATATACTTTTCTCAAAACCCGCAACAGTTGATTGAGGTAGTAGCCCAGAAACCACCCAGAGGTTGTTATCAGACTTGGGAGTCTGAGTCATCCCGAGCCACAAACTTGTCCCAAAACTCTTTGGCTGGAAAACGAGAGAGAGAGAGAGAGACGGAGGCAGAGACCAAGGAAGGAAGGGAGAGACAGGGAGAGAGAAAGGAGAGAGAGACCGAGGGCATGCTACCTATATTCGTGTGCAGCTTATCTATGAAAATATTTACATGCTACTGGATTTCTGTGGCCTGTAAACGTGGAGCGGCCTATAAGCACAAGCGGCGATTTGGCGTGAAAATACGGTAGTTTCATTTTATAGTCTGTTATGGAGGTTTCTTGCTTGCAATGCCATGCATAGATTGCTGCCAGTAATGATGATCAATGGTTTGGTGTTGACTTTGTACTAGTGCTAATTTGACCAATTCTTATTGTTATTCTGATAAAGATGATTTTGCATTTGTATATTTATTCAAATATGCTTTTAGAATAAGTTATCTCACATTTGTGTATTCTGATTTGGATATTTGTTAAGTATTTCAGTGCATTAAAACTGTTTTAATGCACTTAGTTTAGAGCACTCCTTCAAATTTGTCTTCCAACTGGCAGGGCCACCGAGAGAATTTCTGGGCCCCGGTGCCAAAAATAGTGACGAGCCCTGACCTGACAAGTGTGCGAAAAAGTTGATGCCATTTTTTGCTTGTCGGTGATTTTCAAAGCAGAATTTCGGGTCCCCGTTACAAGTGCAAGTGTGAAAAAGTGTTGATGAACTTTTTTTGCTTATTGGTCTTTTTATGACATTACTTAACATGATTTATGCCCAGGCCTCCTAACAGACATTCGCCGGGCCCCTGTGCTCATGACAAAGATGACCTTTTTTCCGTTGTCAGAGTCTTTTTCAGGGTTCAGACTATTGTTAATACATCATCATCACCGGACCCAGGCCCCTTTGAGCTCCATGGGCCTCGGAACAATGCTGCAATGCTGCACCCCCTCTCCTCAGACCTTCCAACTGGCACTTTACATTGAAGGTGGAGTTTATGTATTTATTAAGTTTTTAATAATTAATTTGTTATTGTTATGTTTTGATTATTGTTCAGAATCCCATTCCAACAAATAAGCCTGGTGTGGAACCAAAAAGACCTGGAAGACCAGTTAATATAACACACATTTGTACTCTGTCGCCCACAACTGCCAATGTAATTTACGTCACTTGGTCTGCTGATCCCATTAGGGTATGTATGGCATGCATACTGTATATAATACAGAATTTGCAAATTTTTTGTGACAAGCCTATAGAGTATAGACAGAGACACAGTGTAGATTCTCATGATCACTGTTCTGAAGTTGTGGTTTATAGCACAGATTCATCTTTGAATTGTCGAATTTTAATCTAACATCTGAAAATAATTAATTTATTTAAAATATATAAGGTGGATATGAAAGGAGGTGGTCTAATTTGTTCATTATGCTGTGAGAGCCTGTTTTCATTGCCTGCATAATCAAAGTCAAAGGCACAACAAAGTCTACTTTCAAGTCTTCCATATAGTTGGTAGCTGCAGAAGCAAAGCTATAGAAAACAGCCTACAAGTGACCTTATCAGTTCATTGAGTGATGGTAATCCGGTTCGAGAGGATATCTCTTCCCTGATAATGAAGTCATATCAGTGGATTGCAAGGATCTGGCGGCACCTCATATGGAAGGCTTCTAAATTCCTTAGTTCCGAGGCAAGGTCCAGGTCTCGACTGCATAAGGTAGGACAGATAAGACAAGTGTCTGATTCAGACGGAGCTTGATGCCCAGAGAGACATCTGTCTTGCCAGATATTATGCAGAGAGAACATGGCTGCTGAAGCTAGAGTGATCTGCCCGGTCAGGTCTTGAATATAGTGTCCATTGGAGGACTGGACTCTGCCAAGGTATATGAAAAGTTCTGTTTACTGACTCAACATACTCTTTGTCAACCACGGTTGAGGTGGGCTGTGATCCACATCCGAAAATCTGTAACTTGGTTTTGGTGCAGGAAATCTTCATACCAAGTGGAGCAGAAAGAAGTGCAGCTGAAACTGGAAAGGTATTCGGAGGCATTGATAGTAGAGGGTAGTACAGGGTTGTATCGTCTGGGTAGACCAGGCCTGTGAAGTGATATGGGACCAGTGCTGATGCCATGATTCACAGACATGTGATCTAAGATCCAGCCGATGGCGATGCAAAGGAGGATTGGTGCAAGTTATATAGCTCTGTCTCACTCCTGATGTAGTTAAGAATCAGGCACAGAGGTTTTGGCTGATCCGGATGCTAGTTCCCATATTCAGGTGTTAATCTTCAATCTGACGGAGCAGGATATCTGGAATTCCTTTGGCATGCAATACTTTTCACAAAGCCATCCGATCCACAGAGTCAAATGAGGCCTTAATGTCCAGGTAGGCTACATTCAGAGGGTGGTTGATCTTCTGGTGTAACTCGGGGAGGATTCTTAAAGCTAGTATATAAGTCGGGAATATAGATGATGCAGAATATGCTGATGATACATGTCTTATAGCAGAATGCCTCTCAAGGATTGTAGAATTAACATTGGCCTTAACCCATTCCCAGGAAACGCCGTATATAAACGGCGCCCGAAAATCATATCCAAACGGGGAATGCCGTTTATAAACGTCGCACCACATAAGCATGTGTGTACCCCAGACATTGAAGTTTTAAAGCGCCCCAAAGCAACTATTCGATTTAGTTACTATCCATTCGATAGATAGCAGCTCTTTCTTCGCTGTTGTTGACTATATAAGCAAGAAAACTTGCCGTTGATCGTCCAAATGCTGGGATTTTGCATTGAAATGCCTCGAAAAAGACTCAAGTCTGGGGTTTGACAAATCATAACTCCGCCAATTTTGGCCCGATCTTCAAAATGTTTGCACTATTATGTTCCAATTACACCGCCCTAAAACTTTCTCGCTCACAGTTGGGAGGTCACCGCTGAAAAATTTTTGCTATTGCGCTTTGAAGTTTTTTTGGGGGCGGTCCAATTTTTGGCTGTAGAGTGGACCCTACCCCCAAAATTTTAATTTTCTTTTTTGGCATGGATGGTTCGAAAGAGCAATAAAAATGCTAAACAACGGTGCAAACCGCATCTTTTTAGCTTCTATATAGCCTGAAATATACTGAGTTGTTCGGTTTTTCAGATTGAAAATCTGTTCGCAAAATTGTCATTTCTTCGAGCAATGAGTAGTAGGGTTTGAAAAATCATAACTACCCCAAATTTTGTCCAATCTTCAAAATTTTTGCACTATTCTGTTCCAATCACACCCTTTTACAACTTTCTCACTCACAGTTTGGGGGTTACCGCGGAAAAATTTGTGCTATGGGGCTTTGAAAAAAATTTGACCAAAATGCTGGGGAGGGGTTCTATTTTGGGCTGTAGGGTGAACCCTACCCCCAAAATTTTCTTTTTTGGCACAGATGGTTCGAAAGAGCAATAAAAATGCTAAACAACAGTGCAAACCGCATCTCTCTAGCTTCTATATAGCCTGAAATATAGTAAGTTTAAAACTTGTATGTTCACATTTTCACATGAGTGCCTTTCCTTCAAATTAATTACCCCGATTGGGGACGACTTGAAAAAATTAATTCCCCCGGGAACGGGTTAATAACAGAGAGTGGAAAATTTGGATTACAAATAAACATCAGCACTGTTATCCGGTCCTGCTATTACCAGCTCCGAAGAATCAGGGAGATCCGCCACCACCTACCAACTTCAACGGCGACTCTTCTGGTTCGTGCTTCTGTTGTTACCAGAGTTGACTATTGTAATAACTATTCTCTGGGGCCTGCCTAGCTACCAACATTGTCGACTTCAGATGATTCTCAATGCCTCTGTCCGAGTTATTTTTGGAGTAAGAAGGGGAGTACACATCTCCTCTTTCCTGAAAGACATATTACACTGGTTGCGCATTCCAGAGCGTATTGCCTTTACGAGGTGCATGTTAACGTTTCGGGCCTTGCATGATCCGTATTTCCAGGACTACTTGGTAGCCCTGGTTCACCGACTTCCGTCTACTAACAGGCGTCTTCAGCTCAGATCCAGGCGAGATGTCAAGTTGGTCGTTCCTCCTGCTTCACGGATGTTGAAATTTGGAGAAAGATCGTTCACGCAAGGAAATACTATTCTTTGGAATGCGTTACCTAGTGATGTATCAAGAGAGTCGAATCCGGAATTATTTGCAAAGAAACTCAAAACTCACCTTTATCAGATGTCATATTAACTGCAAAGCGCTCCTGACTTTGGCCTTCTTCCATGTATTTTGTGCTATAGAAATTGACTTCTTAACTAACTAACTAACTAAAACAAAAATGGTGCCAATGACAAAGAAAGTTGGAGAATGGCCAATAGTTACACACAATGGAAAAGAAATTGAAGTGGTGAAGAGATTCGTTTACATGGGAAGTGAATTGGAAGCAGAGGGAAGCTCAGACTTGGAGATTAAAAGAAGAATAGAAATGGCAAGATCAACCTTCAACAGGCTACATAGCAAAATTTTCAAAAGACATGTCAGAGCAGCTCAGAAGTCTTTCGATAGCCTCCTCTCTGCTGTTACCGCTTGGACATGGGAAAACTGTCTCGCATTGAACCTAGACAAGACGGAATTTATGTGGATCAGCACCCTGGCAGAAGGAGGCTGTTGAGCTGAGATCCTTTCGTGGTCGGTAATGTCTCCATCGCACCTTCAGAAAGTCTGCGTCTTCTAGGAGTGATATTGGACAAAACTCTGACACTTGAAGCCCATGTGAATAGTGTAGTTTGGTGCTGCCACTATCAGGTACGGAGAGTCAAGCAGGTCCGATGCTACCTTACTGTGAGCTCTGCGATACAGTTGGTCCAGGCGGTTGTTTTATCAAGGTTGGATTACTGTAACAGTGTCCTGCTTGGCCTGCCAGATAGCAAGCTGTGTCGCCTGCAGTCAGTGATGAATCTGGCCGCTCGAGTCATTTTCGGCTGCCGTTGGAGTGACCACTTCTCACTGTTGCTGCAGGACCACCTCCACTGGCTCAGTGTTCGACAGCGGATTGTTTTCAAACGCTGTTGGTTCATCTACCGAGTACTTCTTGACCTGTCCTGTCCTGAATACCTCACTACGCAGGTCCAAAGCTAACCCGATCCTATGGAACGCGGAGCAGGACGATTTGGTCCATTTGGTCCGGACGTTTCGGTCCCGTCCGTTTCGGTCCCCTGAAAATTGTGTATGTATTTGCTTACAGAGGTCAGGGTTAGGGTTAGGGTTAGGATTAGGGTTAGGGTTATGGTTAGGGTTAGGATTAGGGTTAGGGTTAAGGTTAGGGTTAGGGTTAGGGTTAGTCTTGGGACCGAAACACGGAAGGGCAAAGGGACCTAAACGTCCAGGACCAAATCGGCGGGACCAAAAAGTCCGGGACCAAAACGGCGGGACCAAAACGTAACGGACCGTATGGAATGAGTTACCTGACGTCGTGACCGAGGCAGCCTCAGCTGAATCTTTCCGCAAAAACTTAAAAACATATTTATTTAAGATAGGGTTTGACTGCACTTGTTAAGCGCTCTTGTCTTGGACGTCTTGTCTATTGCACTGAAGAAATTGTCTGGTAATAATAATAATAACAATTGGGATGAAAATAAAACTAAGAATTCTCAACACTTGTGTAATACCAATACTAATATATGGATGTGAATCTTGGACCATAAACAAGAATTGAAGAAAAAAATAATAGCAACAGAAATAAATGGCTTAGAAGAATACTAGGGATTAGGGACTAGACAAAGAACCTATAACAAATGAAGAAGTTAGAGAGAGAACACTGCAACCGAGCATCGTTGAAGTAATCAGAAAGAGAAGGTTGAAATGGACAGGACACATACTCAGAATGGAAGAAATAACAAACCCAAAACAAATTTTCTAGTACAAATCAGAGAGGAGAAGATCTAAAGGAAGACCGAAAAGACAATGGGTGGACGGACTGGAAAAGGATCTGCTCATGGCAGGGCTAAATCTCAACGGAAAAACTGACGGAAGACAACAAATGACTTTGGAGGAAATAGCAAAGGACAGAGAACTTTGGAGATATGTCATGGAAAAGTCAATAGCTGGACACAGCTGGAAAACAAAAACCTGACCTGACCTGATATATTTATAATATTCAATTTGCGACATTGGTAATTTTCACTTTCCAGTTTTAAGCCCTTTCTTTTATATAAGGTGACAAGAACAAAGGGATTTTTCGATATACTTCAATGCTAAATATATTTGTTAGCTGCATTTTTTGTTTTGCTTCTACATGATCTTTTAAGTCATCACATATAGGCCTACCAGTGGTTCTCAACCCATGGGCCTCGATCGAAAGGTGGGGAGCAAGAGGGAGCCTTGTGGACCTGGGGGAAATCTCAAAGAAGGAAAGATAGAGAACCTAGTAAATAAACTAGTAAATAAGCAAAAAAGGTCATCAAGGAGTTTCTATCTTTTGTTTGCTTGTAGACTCATTCTGGAAACCTAACAATGCCATTGCTTAATTTGACAGGAGGGCAGCAAATTTTAAAAAATTTTAAATGTGGGCCGTGCAGCAAAGGGTCCTGAGAACCACTTATATAATACCATGGGTGCCATATATTCACCAACAGCAAATGGTTAATAGTCTGATTTTATGATTATCAGGGAGTGGGCATAGAAATCCTGTAGTGGCATTGGCAATTATGTGTAGCTCACTGGCGAACTGCAGTGATTCAGAGAACTGCTGCTTCAGTGTTAATCAATGCAGATTTGCACTATCCTCCAACTCCTCCCCTCCTCAGCCTTCATTAATCCATCTGCTGATTTACCATCTTTTCACCACCAGTTGAGGCATACCAGACTAAATGATGCCACTTATAATTATAAGTAGTTTCCTATGATAGCCAGGTAATTCTTCTTAGGAGAGCTGTCGAATGTCTATAAGGTTTGGGGTTAACAGCAAGTCATTTGCTATTTTACTATGAATATTTATTGTGATTCCTGCAGGAATCACAATACATATTGCATAGTAAATATTGTCTCTGTGGTTATGTTAGTGATGATGCAATGTATTTAGTAATGCATGCTAATATTTTGAAATTTGAATTTTTTATGTGGGAATTTTTGTTTTTGTCTGTTATTTTTTGTCTTAGAATTTTTGCATATCTGTTTTGCTTGCTCGACATTTGAATTCTGACATTCTACTACTGCGACTTAAGCAAAATGGTATGAGACATCCTGACCATACACGAGCATTAAGTGAGTTAGCATTGAAAGTTATTAAGCATTTTGCATATATGAAATAATTGCATATTGAGGTCACAATATTACTGATTTGAAACCTTGCCATTTCACATTCTTATTTTGTTTTAAAGCCATTTATGTGGCCTCTCATGTAAAATAGTAAAATTTAGAAAAGACAAAGACAAATATATGAATAAACAGTGCATGCATATATTGTGTGTATGTGTGTGCAGGGGCGCCCATCCCCCCCCTGGCTGCTGGAAGCAGGTTCCCCCCTTCCCGGGGGTCCGGCAGGGATTTATCTACACCACATTATTATTATTATTATTATTATTATTATTATTATTATACGAAAAAGTAGCCGTATAAGACTCGACACTGAACATTGACAATCCCTATCCCCGCAAATTCATGGGAAAAAGTCTGGGGTCCGGGGTATAACCCCGGAAAATTTTTGAAATCAATAGGTGCTCGTAGGGGAGTTTCAGTGCATTTTGGACATTAAATCGCATACTTTGGTGCACCAGGATAGGTCTCATACCAGTAACTTCTAATTCTTAATTTTTGGAAAATTCCAACAGCCACAAAGCACTATTAAATGTAAGTTGAAACTATGGAGAGATATCGCAGTAATTGCGCTGTCAAACTATTTAAAATTACCTGCAAATTATCTATTGGCAATATGACCACATCCAAATGCAAATAAAATAAATGCTACTTTTAGTATTTATTTTAAAAATTAGATTTCTCCAACAGCCACACCTACATTATTTTACATAGATGATAGAGGCATTAAAGCTGCAACAACTGCAAATTGGGTAACTAGACTTAAGGCCAGGCCCTCCGAGAGAAATTCCGGGCCCCTGTGCAGAATGGGCAGCGGGCCCTTGAGGAGTATTAATTTCTTGACGACCTTTTTTTTTGCTTGTCAGCCGTTTATGAAGTGTTGACGACCTTTTTTTTTTTTTTTAGTAGCACTGTGTCCCGGGCCCTCTTGTGCGCTCGCCGGGCACCTGTGCTAAGCTAACATCTTAACCATTCTTTAGTGTTATTACTCATTTTATTGTTAATTATAGATATTCATCATCGGCCCGGGCCCCCTCCAGACCGCCGGGCCCCTGTGCAGTTGCCCCCCCTCTCGGAGGCCCTGCTTAAGGCAACTGACTGAAACAAGCAATTTCTAATTATTATTAACAGTATTTAATTGCACCGTTTCACAGTTTTAAATGGATTGTAATTTGTTGATGGAGGTCTTTAATTTGGAAGGCTGCAGTAGTGGAGGGAGTTGCAGTAGTCTAATTTGGAATGTAAACTTCATGTGAGTCTATTAGTTTGTTATAAACGATTTATATTTCACAGGAAGTTTGCACTCTTCATCGTTAGAATGACTACGTAAAAGTTACAATAATAGTAATAACGTTTTATGAATGCCTGATAATAATGAACTTGAGCTTGAATTGAGTACCGGTAATCTTATATGAAGTTACAAAATTGCACTGCAATAAAGCCAGTAATTGCGCAGTCATTGAGGGGCCTATTGAATTAATATACTACTCTAACGTGATACCAAAACTCAGGGGGGGAATTTCTTCCCCCCTAGGTTTTTCAGGAAGCATTTGCTTCCTTTCCCCCCTTGTGTGGGCGCCCCTGTGTGTGTGTGTTACAGTCAAAACGTGTAATTAGTCATTACACGAAATGACAAAGTTTCAGCCATTGCCTGTAATGCCCCATAGGGTCAGTTGTTTCATGCAATGATTAACTTTTCCAATGATTTATTTCACACTTTTACTGGCCTGCTATTTTCACTAATATAGTCCTATAAGACTGCGATTTCTGCATCTCAGGCTGTGTTAGCATGGTTGGATTATCACTGGCCATATTTTCAGGCTCCCCCTTTACTGTCTTTGTTAGTCATTAACAGATTCATTCAATTCATTGTTTGGCACTCATATTCCCACCAATTGTTACACTAATAGTGGCACTAACAGAGAACCTGTTAACTGAAATATTGACACTCCTGTTAACTGAAATATCGACACTAATCCAGACATTAAAATTCAAGTGGGCAAGACTAGAGACTCGATTTCCAGTACACCCTCCTATAGAAATGTGGTTCTATATAAATGGAAGTAGCTCCTTGACGTTTCAGTTAGTACGAATACAGCAGATGCTAAAATGGATAACAGAGCTATAAAAAACACATTCAGAGCACAAGTAGAACAACATCATCATCATCATCATAATTGCTTTCTGCCAACTCATTAGTGACAATAGCCAGTCAGAAAACATTTCCAGGCCTTTTTGTCAAATGTTAATTTTCCTCCTTCTGCAATTTTCAGTTGTCTTTCTATAAAATCTTCTTTTATGTTGTCTATCCATTTTTTCTGGGCCTGCCTCTTCCTTTTTTAACTTCCTTGTATGTGTAGAGTGCTTTTTTGGGAAGTCTCGAGTCTTCCATCCTGTTTACATGTCCATACCATGTAAGCCTCCTTTTTTTGAGTTTGTCCATGATGGTATTCTTTAGCCCAATCCGCTGCCATATATCTTCATTTCTAAGTTTTTGAAGTCTGCTAAGTCTAAGAATTCTTCTTAGGCAGCTCATTTCTGCAACGAGTAGCCTTTTTTCATCTTCTCTTTTTGTGACCCAGGTTTCAGATTCATATAATATTTGTAGAATGACAATGGTATTATAGATTTGGACTTTGGTGCTTATTTTAATTTCTTTAGAGTTCCAGATGCGTTTCAGTCTTCCCATTGTTTGTAATCCTTTTGCTACTTTCTGTTTGATGTCTGCTTGGTGGCTTCCATTGCTTGTTATTTGTCCTCCTACATATGTAAAGCTTTTGACCTGTTCAATTTCTGTACTTTCTAGAGTTAATTGCCTCTACTTTTCTGCTGTTTTGCTGACCACCATGCTAGCAACAAAAAACTGGATTGATAACTAAAGAGGAATACTTTAAGTTGTTCGAGTAGCTGTATTATTTGACAAACCTCGGGTGTTATCATAACACGTGAGGTCTATCTGTTGTCTTGTCTTGTCTTCAACCGTCTTCGCTCCGAAGATTGGTTGCATTATGAACTGTCATCTTCCAGATGTTACGCTCTTCTGCTCTTCTTATCGCCTGCTCGATAGTGAGTCCTGTCCATTCTTTGATGTTGTCTTCCCACTTTTTTCTTGGCCTGCCTCTTTTTCATGATCCAGGCATTGTGCCCTGCATTATATCCTTCTCCAGACATTCCTGCTTTGTTCGCATAATATGTCCCCAGTATTTCAGTTTTCTTTGAAATACTGGGGACATATTATGCAAACAAAGCAGGAATGTCTGGAGAAGGATATAATGCAGGGCACTATCTGTTATGTTAGTATATTTGGTTGATAAAGTCTTCATCATCTTGTCCTTGTCCTCAGGTTCTCGCCTGGCTACGTGACTACCTTACGGACAGAACGCAGTCAGTCTGCTGGAAAGGACAAACGTCGTCCCCGCGCCGGGTCCTCAGTGGAGTGCCGCAGGGGTCGGTTTTAGGACCCCTGCTCTTCATTCTTTATGTCGCAGAGATTAGCGACATAGTCAGGTCCTGCGGTTTGGAGGCGCACGCTTACTCGGATGATATGCAAATTTACTCTTTTTGCCTCCCCTCTGACACCGAGGGACTCCGTGCTCGCATCTCTGACTGCGTCACCAGGATCAAAAAGTGGACGGACGTGAATCGTCTTGCGCTAAATCCTCGCAAGACAGAACTATTGTGGCTCGCGACTCCGAGGAGGAGACACCTGATCACTTGCGCCCCGTTCCTGATCGACGGAGAGCACGTCCTTCCATCCTCTGATGTACGCCTCTTGGGAGTCCACTTCGACGCATCGCTTACGTTTGACGTTCATATTGGAAACGTCTCCCGGTCCTGCTATTATCAGCTGCGGCGGATCAGGGAGATTCGCCGTCACCTATCAAACTCGGCTGCGACTCTCCTAGTCCGGGCTTTCATCATCAATCGGGTCGATTACTGCAACAGTATTCTCTGGGGCCTGCCCGACTACCAGCTCAATCGGCTGCAGATGGTTCTTAACACCTCTGCCCGGATGATCTTGAGTTCGAAGGGGAGAGCACATCTCCCCTTTTCTGAAAGAGAAGCTACATTGGCTTCGCATCCCGGAGCATGTTGCCTACAAGAGGTGCATCCTCACGTTCCGTGCCCTGCACGATCCAGCTTTCCCGGACTATCTGGCGTCGTTGGTCCTAAGACCATCATCTACCGACAGGCGTCTGCAACTGAGGTCCAGTTGAGACGTCAGACTGGTCGTTCCTCCTCCGTCTCGAACGGCAAAGTTTGGCGAGAGGTCGTTCAAGTGCGGAAACCCTATTCTTTGGAATGCATTACCCGGCCATGTGACCAGAGAGTCCAGTCTTGAATCGTTCGCAAGGAAACTTAAAACTCATTTCTTCGAGACATCGTATTAGTGTAAAGCGCTCTAGCCTTTGACTTTTCGTTCATGTTTTTGCGCTATATAAATCGACTTTCTAACCTAACCTAACCCCCGTGCCCAGTACTCTGATGAACGCGCTTCATTATATCAGTAGATGTCACGGCTCCATTGCATGTCAAAATAAACATTGAGATGAACAAGTTACATATTTAACATATTTTTGGAATAACACGAACATTTAACTAACCTTTTCTCATTTCTCATTCAATCATATTGTAACATGGCTTTATGCAATATTAAAATGTTACATTGATTTTAATAATTTTGTTTTGTCTTATAGGATTATATTAGCAAAAATAGCGGTCGGTGTAACACGGCTTTATGCAATATTAAAATGTTACATTGATTTTAATAATTTTGTTTTGTCTTATAGGATTATATTAGTGAAAATAGCGGGTTAGTCAAAGTGTGAAATAAATCATTGGAAATGTTAGTCATTGCATGAAATGACTGGTTATTTTAGTCATTTAGGTGTAATGACTAATTACACGTTTTTGACTGTAACATATATATATATATATATATATATATATATATATATATATATATATATATATATATATATATATGGCTGGACATATATGGGCATTTCTTGCCCCAACACCTAAGGTTCAGTACTGCAGGAAACATCATCTTAGATTATATTATCAGATATTATATTAGCCGACCACCTAGGGCTAGCAACCTTCTGCCACAAAATTCAGCGATATTGTTTTGTGGAACATTGCTTATTCCTTCTTCACTCTGAGAATTCACTGCCCTGAATCAAACTGAATATTTTATCATTTTTGTGTCAGCAGTAACTGGTAGACTACCACTAACTGGTAAACTACACTTTCTTAACCCTTATACTGCTAAGATTTTCTTAACTTATTACTTGTGCAAATTAATTACAAATGTTTGTTTATTTTTTGTGTGCTTTAGTTAAAGAAAAGCTGGCTTCTAATAGTGACAATGAAATTGCAACAACAAGTCTTCGGGTATCCCTGAAATGTCCAGTAGGTTTCATTATATGTTACAATCCTGTACTTTCTACACTGTGTCTGATAGATGTTATGTAATTATATCATATCAGTGGGATAATGGCAATAATTGGGATAATGTGTATAGCTAGGATGAGATGAAATTCAATGTCCTGCATATTTTTATAATTCTCTTCACAGTAGGCCTACTGTTTCATGTATAAATGTTTGATTCTTTTGATCTTAGATTTGAGTTTTAATGTTTTGATTTTTGGACTTGATTTGTTGTTAAAGTTATATTAGGGACCTGTTAATCGCAAATTTTTGCTTGAATCAAATTTCGAATAGAATCAGGTTTTTGATTAGAATCGAATATCAAATCAAATCAGTGAATGCTTGTAAAATTTTTGTAACATTGTTGAATTCAATAGCAGTAGATATTTCAATAATTTGGTGCTACAAGTACAATTGGTGGAAAGTGGATAATTCATTTAATGTACATATATAGTTTTATTGAGTACATATATAGCCTTATCTCTAAATATTTAGAAAATTCAACTGACTTTATGTATTTCAATATAGCTTTCACCATCTACAAACAAAGCAGAAAGACCTTACAATTATTGACAGTGTTAGAGACACAAGATGATGTATAATGATACGTATTGTAATCTAATTCAGCAAGAAATTAGCAGTAAAGTAATAGAACGAAATAATAGCTAACTTACTAAGTGAGAAGCTGAACTATAATTATCAGTAAAAGTCGTTTTTCTTGATTTGATTTAATTTAAAATTTTAACGATCAGGTACTAGGCCACACCTTTGAAGCGATGGCACTAAGCAACATGGAAGACAGATTTTTACTATGATTGTTAAAGTCTATATTTTAATGTGTATGTTCTAAGACTTTAGAATTAAATTTAATATAATAAGGGACTTATATAGTGCCTCTTTATTTCTACTCAGAGGTGCTCCTGGATTTTCAGTATTTATAATTTAAAATTAGAAAACTAACTTTTTCAACCTATGTGACTATATATAGTTTTAGCGAGACAAAAAATTGAAACTATTTGGATCAATCAGCTCTCCTTTGAATCGAATCAGTTCTTTGTTTCACTATCGAATAGAAGTTTTGCAGGTCCCTAAGTTATATTTTAGATTATTTGAAATGGCAGCCAAGAGATTGTGAAGAAATTTTGCCTGTTCAATTAGAGAGGCCACGATCTTTTCTTTTTTCTTAACTGTTATATCTTGCTTGAGTTGAATGTGGAAGAAACTAGTATGTCTGAAGTGAATTAGTGTATTTAACCCCTTAACCGTGTATTTAACTGTAACTCAATGTAAAATGGATGGATATATCCGGGATCCCCACTCCCCAGTTAAGGGGTTAAAAAGGCATGATTGTACTGTTGGGGTTTTGTTTCAAGTTTGGCTGTGAATTCTGCTTTCAAATGCTCCTTTAGGTTTTATGTTTTTCTATATTAGGTTGGTAAGATGCGCATGACTGTTCCATGTCGATCAACACAATGCAATCATCTGCAGTGTTTTGATGCCCGTACATTTATTCAGATGAACGAAAAGAAGCCAACATGGATTTGCCCTATATGTGACCGCCCTGCAGAATATGTGACACTAATAATTGATGGGTGTGTAATGAAAATTTTAAAAATATTCTATTATTGACCAATGCATCATAGATAATAAATAGTAAGCATTTACCAAATTCCCGATGTACACCTCTCTGATTGTCCCAGTTCTTCTCTATGGCAGCGAGATCTGGGCTATGACCAATCGAGATTGGCAGAAAATTGAGGCATTCCGCACAAAGGCCCAGCGTCGGATCTTGAATGTTAGATGGTTTGACATTGTACGCAATGATGAGATTTATTCACGATCTGGCCAGGAGACTATACAATCACAAATCCGTTGTCGGTGTCTTGATCTCTTCGGACATGTAGCACGACTCCCGATCAAAGTACCTGCCTCTGCCATACTCCGCCTGGCTGTATCTGTCCGAGATGGTGACACAGATGCCCTTGATTGGCATCAACCTCGAGGAAGACCACAAACCACCTGGCTTCGTAAAATCTGGGATGACTGTGGACTAACAGCCACCGAAGCACTCCAGTGTGCTCAGGTCAGAACTTTATGGAGAGCAATCGCAACGGCCAATCTGGCTATCCATGACTGACGATTTACTGTGATTTGGCTGAATGTGATTGAACAAGTGCAAATATTTTCCCTGAAGTGTAGTGCTTGACTTTTTTTCAATTATACCAAGTTAATTTGTCCATATCTCTCACTGGCCAACAAATTTTAGGGAAATTTTGTTTCTTTTACAGTTTTTTGTAAAACTATTAGATTTTTGCATCATCATCGTCATCATTATCATCAATGCCGTGACGATGTTTCTGCAAGCCTTGACAACCTCGATATGAATCTCCATCTAGTGCGGTTTTGTGTAAGTATTGTGGACGCCATTACATCTAGTCCAGTTTGGTGCAGTCTTCTCTTATGTTGTCTGGCCATCTTTTCCTCTGATGTCCTCTTGATCTTTCTCCTTTGACTCTTCCAAACAGGGCTTTGTATGGTATTCTGTTTTTATCCATTCTGTTGACATGTCGAAGAATCTCAACCTTCTTTCTTGAATTATGTTGGTTACTGGTCGGTCTTGCGCCTAGCTGTTTTCTGATGTCTTCATTAATTTGGTGTTCCCTCTTGGATATGCCACCTATTCTTAACCTTTTCCAAGGGTTAGCCGTTTTAAGACGGCGGCGGAAAACTATGACCAAACGGCGTTAGCCGTCTATAAACGGTGCGTTACATAAGCGACTGTGTACTGCGGACCTGCACGATTTTCAAAATTCCAACGCGGCAACCGAGTTAGCTCACATCCATTCGATAGGCGGCAGCACCATTTTCGATAACGCTGACTATATATGCAAGAGATATTGGCTTTGTAACAACCAAGGCTGGAAAATGTATAGGAAAAATCTTCAGCCGGAGGCTAGAATGGCCATAAGTATGCCAAATATGGTCCGATCTTCAAAATTTTTGCACTATTCTGTTCCAATTACACATCCCTACAACTTTCCTGCTCACAGTTGGGGGGTCACCGCTGAAAATTTTTTTTATTGAGCTTTGAAATTTTTTTGTCGGACATGGTCCGATTTTGGGGTGTAGAGGGGACCCTACCCCCAATTTTTTTACACGGATGGTTCGAAAGACCAATAAAAATGCTCAAAAATGGTGCAAACCGCATCTTTCTAGCTTCTATATAGCCTGAAATATACTGAGTTGTTCGGTTTTTCACATTGAAAATCCGTTCGCGTAATTGTCATTTCAACCAGCAATTGACACTTGGGTATGAAACGGTCCGATCTTCAAAATTTTTGCACTATTCTGTTCCAATTACACTCCTCTAGAACTCTAGAACTCACATTTGTGGGTTTATCGCTGAAGACATTTTGCTATTGACCTTTGATCAAAATTTGAACAAAATGTTGGGGAGGGGTCCGATTTTGGAGTGTAGAGTGGTCCCTACCCCCAACTTTTTTCTTTTGGCACGGATGGATAGAAAGAGCAATAAAAATGCTCAACAACGGTGCAAACCGCATCTTTCTAGCTTCTATATAGCCTGAAATATAGTAAGTTTATAACGTATATGTTCACGTTTTCATACGAACGCCTTTTCCAAAAATTAATTCACCCGTCGGGGGATGACTTAAAAAATTTAATTCCCCCTTTAAAAGGTTAAAGGCAGCCCTTTTAAAATACCTTTTGTTTTTGCTGCAACTCAGCTGTGAGCGCCCATGTCTCTTGAGTTATATAGTAGGATGCTCAGCACCAGTGATTTATATACATGGATCTTGGTGGGTATTTTGATCTTTTTGTTCTTCAATATGGTCTGCAGTCTTCTCATTGCATCACTAGTTTGCCAAATTCTTCTGCTGATGTCTGATTTGGATGACCCATCGGAGTGTATGACACCTCCAAGGTATATGAGCTGATTGCTTTGCTTCAGTACCTCTCCATTGAGCTCAATCTCTACTGCGCCTTTCTTTGATATGAGTTGTGTTTCTGTCTTTTCTGCATTTATTTTCATTCCTATTCTTCTACTCTCTTTGTATATTCTGTCTATTATGAGCTGTAGGTCTTGCTCTGTTTCTGCAATTCCGGTTATATCGTTTGCAAGGCGTAAGTTGTTTATTGTGAATCAACTGAAATTACTCCGATGTCTACATCTCCCAGTGCTTCTTGCCATGATTAGTTCGAGAAAGATGTTGAATAGTAGGGGTGACAGTGCGCATCCCTGGAGGGCTACCATTGTCTCAAACCAGTCTGTGAGCTCACACTGGACTCGAACTGCGCTAGGTGTGCATATTAGTTTTCGAGAAGTCTTACAATTTTCTCAGGGTATCCCATTTGGTGCATGGTTTCGACAGGCCTTGTCTCCATATACTATCGTATACATTTTTGCATGCTGAACCTGAATATATATTTGAAATTTCTGCATCACATGTTTTAGAAAATATTTAAACCATTAATTTAAATTAGAAAGCTGCAATGTAATGTCTCAGGTGGAATAAGATTACACTATTATGTTGCAGAATAGGCAGCGTAAAATAGAAATGTTTAGTTAGTGTGTCAGTGTCCAACAATAGTCTCCCATCATAGATGGTCTCCACTTTCCTTGGTAGTATTCCTCTATGCTAGCACTCTTCTGGTGAAATCTTACACTAGTGTTCGTCACTCTTAAGTGTATCAGGGAAAGTTTTCACCAGAGTCATGTTAAACAGAATAGTAAGTGGGGATGCGATGGGAGGTTGGTTTCTGTACTCTGGAGAGGAATCCAGGCACGAGAAAGGAGTTGGCCTTCTGATGGGTGCTAGGACAAAATGTCACAGACAAGATGTCATGGGGACAAAATGGCATGAACAAGATGGTTAGATGGGTTACATGTAATGGGGATAACATGTAACCCTAAGCCTAACCTCAGTTCCAACCCGTGACATTTAGTCCGTGACATTTTGTCCGTAATATTTTGTCCGGCCACGTTCTGATGAGCACAGAGAGCACTAATGTGGTAAGAGTAGTATCACCAAGGATCATTGTGGCAAGGTTCGAGGCATACCAACATAAAATCACAGCTGTGCAAGTTTATGCTCCAACTAGCGATGCTAATGAAGAGGAGAGAGAAGAGTTCTATCAACAGCTGAAGGAAATCCCAACTTGGGACGTGAGAGTTTTGATGGGCGACTGGAATGCAAAAGTTGGGGACGACTCTGACGGCTGGACCCATGTCGTGGCCAACATGGTATCGGCAAGCGCAATGAAAGAGGCGTGAGACTACAATTTGCACAAGAACACTGCATTTTGTAGCGAATACAAAAAACCCTGGAAGACACAGCCAGAAGTGGACATGGGAATCAGCAGATGGACAGACCAAAAACATGATTGACTATGTTCTGGTAGACAGTAGGTTCAAAGAACATATACATATGTGCAGGAGTTTCTCTGGGGCTGACATTGGATCAGACCATCTACTCGTTCTTTGCAACATGCAAATGGCACTAGGCCACGCCTGGAATCTTGAGTAATTGTACAGGGTGTGCCAATAAATCCTGGTCGATTTTGAAGCAATGCAACTTTCTTGATATTTAAGGTAGGAAGGAAATAAAAATATGAAAGTTGAGAAGATTTACTTGAGAATTCGAAAAATCTAACATAATTAACATTGCTCTAACACATGACGAAGATAAACGGTAACAAACAAGTAGACCTGAAATTGATGTCAGTAAAACATTAACATGCAATGCGTCACGTAATCGCTTAAAGCAAAGTTTGCTACAGACTACGGAAGGTGGTCTTAGTCCAAACGATGTTCAGTGTGTCCCCCTTTAGCTCGAATAACCAGTAAAATCCTGCCCAACCACTGGTCAATCACTTTGTCTATCATATCCTGTCCAATCTGATCCCAACACAATGTTAGCACTTCTTTCAGATGACCCACGTCACGAATCTTTCGTTGTGGTTGGGCGTCTCGGCTTCTTTGGCAACGTCGCAAGACTTCCACCAGCTGTACCTGCCTCAGCTGCACTTCAACTGGCAACGCAACTTCAAGACAGAGACATTAGGATTACAGGATGGAATCGTCCACGAGGCAGACCACCAATCACTTGGCTTCACCAAATCCATGGGGACTGTGGATTGCCAGTGTCCGAAGCCTTCCAATGTGCGCAGAATAGACAGTTATGGTGTACAATCGCAATGGCCGAAAGGCTATGCGCTTAAATAATAATAATAACCTTTATAGCACCATTTCTAATACTCTAGAGGTATCAATCAATGTACTTAAATTCGTCAGCAAAAGACCGGGTCATTCTAGGAATCAGTCAGTGAGAAAGCAGAGCTATGGAGAGCTATGGAGGATATGCTAATTTAAAGAGAGAAGTTTTTAGTCAGCTGAGGGAAGTGAGTTCCATGTTTTTTGGCCAGAAATAGAGAAAGCTCTCTTACCAATTTCAGTGTTGGTTCTAGGTATATTTAACAATGAATTAGCGAATCTTGTTGAATGAGAATGTTTTGGGTGGTCTAGCATAGATTTCAGATATTGCGGTTGGCCGGACTGCAGTGTTCTATAAACCAGAATATAATTCTCTGTTCAGTGGGCAGCCAGTGTAACTTGCAATGAACAGGTCTAGTGTGATCATGCTTGTGAGTTTTAGTAATGGCCCGAGCTACAGAATTTTGAATCCTTGGGAGCTTTTGCACATTAGATTTTGCTATACCATTGTATAGTTACAAGTTACCAAAGAACAAAGCAGCAGGAAACGATGGGATATGTGCAGAACTGATTCAAAACCTGGGAAATGAAGGACTGAAAGCAACTACCAAACTAATAAATTTAATATACAAAACAGTAAAAATACCTGAAGATTTTCTTAAATTTATGTATATTCACACCAATACCCAAGAAAATTAAAGTCCAAGAATGCAAAGACTACAGAACCATAAGCCTGATTTCACACATGTCCAAAATCCTATTATACATAATAAAAAACAGGATCACACCCATAACAGAAAGATTACTGTCGGCAAGTCAACTAGGCTTCAGAAAAGGCAAAGGAACAAGAGACGCCATTTGGAAAAAATATGCACATATGTTTTATCGATTACAAAAAGGCTTTTGATATGGTGAACCATACTAAACTAATAGAGATACTGAAATGGGCAGAAATACCAACTATAGAAACAAGGCTACTGGTCAACTTGTACTATAACTAGTCCGCTACAGTGAGACTACAAAATGAAGAAACGGAACAATTTAGAATTAAACGAGGAGTTAGACCAGGCTGCATTTTGTCTTCACTATTATTCAACCTATATACAGAATTCCTAATAAAAGAAGCAATGGAAGAAACTACAGGCATAAAAATAAATGGAATAGTATATAACATAATAAGATATGCAGATGACACGGCGATATTTACTGAAAGCGAGAAAGATTTACAAAAAGTATTAAATAAACTAAACAATAAAAGCAAAGAATATGGCATGGAAATAAACTTAAAGAAAACAAAGACAATGATCATAAGCAAACAGAAAAACATAAAGCACAAAATTTCAATAGAAAATAAGTAAGTAAGTAAGTAAAATCTCGTAAGCTTATACAGCGCCTCGGAAAGCAGTACAGTACTGAATTAGAACAAGTTAAGGAGTACAAATATCTTGGAAGTTATATAACAGAAGATGGTCGATGTGAACGAGACATAAAAGCTAGAATCGCCATGGCTAAAGAAGCATTCTGGAAACAAAAAGAACTCCTAAAGAGAAACTTAGGATTAGCAACAAAGAAGAGAATGTTGAGATGTTATGTAACATCTGTGTTCATGTATCCTTGTGAAGGCTGGACAATAACAAAAACTATGCAAAAGAAAATTGATGCATTTGAAATGTGGTGTTTCAGAAGGATGCTAAAAATCAGTTGGAAAGATAAAATAACCAATGAAGAATGTTTGAAGAGAATGGAAAACAGAAAGACCCTGATGAAAGAAATTGCTAAAAGGAAAACACAGTATGCTGAACATATAATGAGAAGATCATGCACACAGCAAGCTCTAAATGTCTTGGAAGGGAAATATGAAGGAAAAGCAACTAAAGGACGACCACGAAGAACATGGTTAGATGACATAAAAGCTGGACTGGCATAGAAAATTATGGGGAAATGAAAAGATTAGCTGAAGGCCGAGACAAATGGAGACAAATCGTGACTGCCAACCTTCGAATCGAAGATGGCACACCATGATGATGATGATTGTATAGGGAATTGCAGTAATCAAGTCTACTGGTAACAAGAGCATTGGCAAGAGGAATTAGGGCAGACTTGGGCACAAGATCAGGAATTCATCAAATGTCTCTAATTTGCATATGAGCGGCTGTGCACACCTTATTTACATGATCATTGAGCGACTTGTAATTGACCAATAATTATTACTGCAACATGTTCAAATAGGCACAATCTACTGCCAGTATTGGCAAGAATTTTGACTGATATTGGACCCTCGCCCATGCACTGGAATGCTTCTGGATTGGTCATGTGTGTAAGGTGCACAAAGCAGTCATCGGAGATATCATTGGTGGACAGCATCGAGTCTCTGGTTCAACGAAGATGTCAGCATCCATGCTTCAGCTCCATAAAGGAGCACTGGGAGTTTATAGACCTGGTAGAGGTGGACCTTGGTCTGGAGCCAGATACTCAAGCGCCAGATGAATCTATTGAAGGAATTGAAGCACTTGCTAGATATGGCAATCCTTCGGAAGACTGGGTTCACTGCCTCCTGAGCTGTCAAACAGGCAGCCCAGGTAGCTGAAGGACTGCACTACCTCCACCTGGTTTCCAGCCATCGCTATGGTTGAAGGACATATACTCTGGACATCATTTGATTGAATCTTGGTCTTGGACCAGTTGACCTGGAGGCAGGATGGGCATGCCTCTTCACTAAGAATTCTAGGGAAAGGATAGTTGTTTCAAGCATCTCAGCCAGAATAGCCACATCATTGGCAAAGTCTAGGTCTGTGAAAACCTTGTCACCGAGGGTTGCCTATGCAAAGCCGCGGTGAACTGTTTTAATCATGATGGAATCTATTGGTGTAAGGAACAAGTCAGGGGCAATTCATACATCCATGTCTGACTCCTGTATTGACCTGGAACCATTCTGAGAGCAGGCCTTCATTGCATACCGCACTGACTCTGTTGGTGTACAGATCTTCATCGGATCTGAGGAAGGTGACTGTAGGTGATGGAAGACATATTTAGTGAAAATTTGTAATCAACTTATAAATTGCAGAATTGCCCTTTAGAAAGTAAGAACAGGGTTTTGCAAATCTTTATGAGGTAATTATAGGGCACCTAATGAATGCTGTAAATTTCTTTGTTGTTGCAGTTTGTTTAGTGAAATTCTTGTGAAAGCATCTGATTCAATTGACATCCAGTTCACTGCTGACGGCAACTGGTGTCCAATACGACCAAAAGAGGAAGAGGTGAGAGTAGAAGATGAAAGACTTGTCATTCACACAATTTCAGGTTAGAAATTAGTTCCTTTTGTTAAAATACCTAACGTATTCAAATGTGTATAAGCAAGAGACATGGGTCAATTATGTTTTAAGCAATTACAATTACATTACAATTATATGGAGTTTGGTCAATTACAATTACAATTACAACCAATTGCATTGGGATCAATTACAATTACAATTACAAACGTGTCAATTACAATTACTTTTCATTCCTCTTTCTGCTTCTTTTAATAAACTTCAGTGTCTAAAATAATTAACATAAATTAGTTCAACAAAGTCATATGCTACGGCCAATTTCAAGAAACCGTAACACAAAGTTTCACAAACCTGCAAATGAGTCAACAAATTCGAAGTAGCCTTTTTCGAGCATGACACTAATTCACCACACAACCGGCACTTCACTTTAACATTTGCATTGGAAACAGCATTATTAAAGTCATCAGACTTTTCAAAATAATTCCATATTACTCCTGCTTGATTTACGCTCATCTTTACTGGCATTAAACTTTTATTCACAAAAAGCGCAGCCTCAGAACACAGGAAGTAGACAAATGATAAGCTGGTTCCCTTCCAATTTGAAAGGCAGTAAAAAGTAAATAAGTAAATTTTGCATGGCAACTGACCAGAGCAGTGAGTCCATTTACCAATAACCATTGTGCTTTGACAATTCACTAACCATCCAATGTATTCACTGCCATACCGCTATAGACTGACAAGACATCGGCTCATACATGCTAATACGCTATTAGAACTTAGAAAACTCACATTTCTGTAATTGGGAAAAACAATTACAATAGCTCAATTACAATTACAATTACACACACATGACAATTACAATTACATGTAATTGAACTTTCCCCAGATCAATTACAATTGCAATTACATTGGCCAAATGTAATTAATTACAATTGAATTACAATTATAATTGTAATTGACCCATGTCTGATAAGCAAACCATTAGATATACATTAGATAAAGCAGGTCATATTAATTATAATTTGTTCTTATGTATGTGTCACAAGACAGCAAAAAGTGTTCCATTGAGGATTGAAGAAGCTGCCAAGAATGACATCGGTATCACATCAAAAGTCTTGGTGCCTCTGTATTTTCCCACAAGAAGATGCATTTGGTGCAGCAGCAACCAAATTAACTTAGCATCCCTTATGTGAGTTGGAAGTAGGGGGGGGGGAGAAAAAGAAACAAATAAATAGATAAACAATTAGACAAACCAGACGGTGCCAAACCAGAAGTTCCAGTTAGGCACCTTCCGGCTTGCCTGCTTGTGTTTGAGCTTTCTTTGTATTGTTTCCATTCTTGGCATTTACCAATGTCCTGTGTTTGGTTTTGTGCCATTTTGTGCCATGCGTTCCATTTACTGTGTTCCAAGGAGTTTACACCACTCTATGTATTTCTGTGTTGTTGTGGATGCCTTCATTTGGTTGCTGTTGCTGTTGTCTTGTTCGCCATCTTGTCTGTCATGATGGCTGGCAGTGTCAAGTCAGCATTTTCCAATCGACTGTTGCTTCGGTCTTTGCTGGAATTTCCATTTCAATCAGATCTGCTGAGTTCAACAATGGACTTTTACGGAAGACTGCTCCTTGGGAAATCACCTGATTTTGCCACACAGAGAATTTTGATTGCCACCTTGCAGTACCCTCAACACCCTCTTTTTCTGCTCTTTGCTGGCATGTCAAAGTTGATAAAGTATTTTCTTTTAGAAGATTTCTTCTCAATGATTCATTGCTGTATTTCGTCGTGGCAGCAAAGTTCTTTGTACCGTACCATCCAACTGGATTTTAATATCGCTGTCTTCAGATCCTCACTGATGTTTCAACACTGTCAACAGTTTTTTTGACTTTGGCCTTTTTAGCTATGTTACAATGCTATATAAGTTGTAACATTAATAATAATAGTAATTAGGGGAATTTACATAGACAACTAGAACGATGCTCGCTTCGCTCGCAATGCAGGATAATACTATTGTGGAGAATTTGCATTTCTCGTCTATTGTTAGCAGCTACTGGAATATACGCGTCATTGCCGCACGCCTCACGGCAGTGTTGCCAGTGTGGGTTTTCCAACCCAATCTGGTTTTTTGGCCTCGTTTGGTTGTTTGGTTTTTGGCGGAATCTGTTTTTCGCAATCTGCCTAAGCTAGCAGTCTTGGATAATACTAATACAATACCTATACCTAATACCCAATCATTGAACAACGTTTCAATGATGTACATACGCCACCTAGCCAAGCTCTGCGCCACGTAGTAGTAGTAGTAGTAGTAGTAGTAGTAGTAGTAGTAGTAGTAGTAGTAGTAGTAGTAGTAGTATAGTAGTAGTAGTAGTAGTAGTAGTAGTAGTAGCAGTAGTAGCAGTAGTAGTAGTAGTAGTAGTAGCAGTAGTAGTAGTAGTAGTAGTAGTAGTAGTAGTAGTAGTAGTAGTAGTAGTAGTAGTAGTAGTAGTAGTAGTAGTAGTAGTAGTAGTAGTAGTAGTAGCAGACTTCTTTAGCGCCATTGTAGTAGTACATCTGCACCAGTCGATGGTCGCCCAGTGAATAATCGTGAGTCGTGAATCATTGTCCGTGGTGAATCGAGGTTGTAATCCAAAGGTCAGTCCGTACTTCCAGATTCCAGGTTAAGGCGGATATGCAGTCATAATAATACGGCCCGCCCCGCCGATTCTGGTCAATATTACGCCCGACCCGCCGATTCACACAACAATGTTCATCCGCCCCGCCCCGCCGATTCTCTCAACCACGTAATAACTAGGCCTATGTACGTCAAAATCACGCAACTGTGACCATTTGTGACGCTGTACACGTATTTTTTGTGAACCTTAAAATTGCGCATCTTTCTTAAGCTACGCCCACCAACGCATCGCGACGTTGTACACATTATGACGCTGCAATGAACAATTGAACGTACGCTTCGTCAAATGCTTCTTCGACTAAACCGTTTGGTTAGCAATAGCAACGTCGTCTTCGAACATCGCCCACCACCGCATCGCGACGTTGTACAAGCATCCAAATGTCTTCCAAACTAGCGTAAATGGTGGTGAGTGGAATCTGATATTGATGACGTGTGGTTGAGCACCACAATATCTCTGTTTTGTTGACGTTAAGTTGCATATGATTCGATTTAGTCCAATCAGCTATTTCACTGACGCATTTAACTCATCTGATTGGTAAGAAGATCCGTATCAGCTTTCTTGCAGACCCCATTCACCTGTGTGTCGTCTGCGTACAAATGGGATGATGGACCCTGCCATTGAATAAGTCGCAGTAAGCCCACCGTATAAAGGAGGAAGAGGATCGGTCGCAGAACTGAACCTTGAGGAACAGTGAAGGGAGGAATTGGAAAAAATGATGGAATATACTTGTGCACAAAGTTAAAAAAGTTATAAGTCTATGAGCTGCTCTATAAGATTAAGATATACAGATCTACATCCAGCAAAGCATTATTTAAAATAATGCCACACTGATGATGGTGGTGATGAGCTCTGCCCATTATGATTGGTTATCCACAAACATGCAAACAAACAGACTTTGGGGAAATTATATATATAATGTTGCCATCTGTCAAATTGTTTGATGAAGCTTCTGAGGCTTCTGCCATTATTACTACTACTGCTGTCATTTTCATTTCCTTTGTTTATTCTACTGGTGCAACTGCTGGTGTGAATGCAAATTGGCTCTGATTTACAGATTTCTACCTTATAGGATGTTCTCAAACCAGAAATGCAATATAAATCTCTAAGTAAATGTCATAAATTTTACTGCCGATTTTTTTTATTGAGCTGTATTTATGAACTGTATTTTGTGTTGTACTGAATTTTCATAAGTAAGTCTTTGCACTTGAATTAGATTTTTTATGATATGACAAATCAACACAATCTGTAGTTAGTTTTTGAGTGAACTGTGTAGATATTTTGTAGAAGGATATTTCTATGAAATTTAATTATTATCTAAATAGATTTCCTTAGAATTTACCTATTTTTAAGTTTTAAAATGTAATTTTTGTCTTTTGACCTGCTGCATTGTGCAGTTGAAGCACAAATTCTGAATGTAATTTGAATCATCATCAGTTTTTTAAGCCGGTTGTGACCACTGCGACCACCCTTGGCCGTTCTCAAAATTTATGCAGCTTCATACACCTAGGTCTACACATTGCGTGAGCAAGAACCAAACCAGTGATATTTTACTTATGAAAATAATTCTTAATTCAATTTCTGTTTCAGCTATGAAGGGACAATATCTAATTCAATTTCAATTTCAGTTATTTTTGTCGCTTTAATTTCAGTTTCAAATTCAGTTCAGTGACATGTTCAGTTTCAGTGTTCAATTTCCAATGTTCAATTTCAGTTCGTACTTGTCGATGATGTTTTAGTTTGCATCTCGCAAACAGTGCAGAGTCATTGAAATAACGGCATAGCTAGTCAATAAATGATGCATTGAGCTTAAAGAATGCTCGCATTTCCAGTGAACGGTGCATACGGTATCTTCTACCAGCAGATAGCATACATACAAACTATCAATGTACTGCACATCAAAAAATGTAATTCCATCTGTTTAAGCCCACATTCATAAACAATAAAGCTCTTAATATCTCTTTTTCATTTAATAAACATAGAGATATTATGAGTTACTGCCTCCTGGGGTAAGTGTAGTGAACTGACAAAAGTAATGAAACGAAGTGTTGCAATGGACAATGGTAGGACCAATGGTCTAACCTGGATGGCCGGCCGGCACATACATGAATCCCATTGGTAGTGTAGTCAGTGGGTAAAAGTTAAACTGCTGTAGTCAGTAATAGCGGACTCCGTCACTTGGCAAGTTGGCAGTGCTGAAAGGATGATGATTCTGTATGGTAAATTTGTAAATTGTAATAATAGAAGTTCAAAAATAATTTCTATTTCAATTTCTAATATCGTTTTCAAGACTGAATTCCTATTTCTGTTTCAGTTATTAAAATAATTTATAATTTCAATTACTATTTCAGTTAACGAAAATCGTTAATTTTCGTTCCTATTTTAATTACAGTCAACGATAAAATCACTTAACCAAACTGAAAAATTTGAGCTCTGTAGCAAACACAAATGACTTCATCGTCAATAAGAAAGAAGTGGAAAATGTTACCTATTTCACCCACTTGAGCAGAGTCCAGAGCTTGGACAGCAGATGCACCTCTGATATGAACCACTGGAATGGCCTGGCAGCTTCTGCCCTGAGATCACTTCAATGTCTAAGGATCCAAAGTCGCTTCAAGTTCTGCACAAAGCTGCCCTTCTATTTGACTTGTGTCCTTCCCATCCTATTCTACACTTATAAAATACGATGCCAAACAATTACAGGCCTTGAACCTGCACTGCCAGTGCCAGATACTGCATGTCCGCTGGTTTAACCGTATCTCGATCAACATTGTTCATGACCTCGTGTCACTGCACAGCATTTTTCAGTCACATTGCCTGGCTGGACTTAAACATGTCTGTGTTATAGCCTGCTGTAATGAACACCATCCCTCCATAGGCTGGAAATTACTCCCTGGGAGACTGCAGTGCTCATGGTCCAACAGATTGGGGATGCATCCTACTATGCAATAGTGTGCAAATGGAACACTACTCTTGGACATGAACACTGTGGATACTATTCATGGAAGATTGGTGCAATGGACATTTGCTGCCCATGCGACACAATATCTCAGTAGAATTCTGTGGTCTGCAGAAAACTGTTGTCCCTAATTATTATTATTATTATTATTATTATTATTATTATTATTATTATTATTATTATTATTATTACAGTTTCTGAGATGTGCCACCTACAAAGTCAACCGGAGCTCATTACAAAATTGAGAAAAACTTGGTGGTGTCAACATTTATATGCCCATTTAAACAGAATAGTTTTAAGCTGTTTTTTTTATTGTGATTTGATTCAAAAATATTTAATTGGATGGCTTCCAGATTATGTATGTACATGATTTTATAATAGATTCTCCTGCAAAGACAGATGCCATTGAGATGATTGATCTAACAGAATCTGATGATGAAAACATTTCCTCAAGTTCGTGTTCTGCATTTGAATATAATGAAGAGCATCACCTTGTACCTAGGTATGTTACAGACAGGCCCTCCGAGAGAAATTCCGGGCCCCTGTGCAGAATGGTTTGACAAGTCATAATTTTTCTTGACGACCTTTTTTTTTTTTTTTTTTTTTTGCTCGTCAGCCGTTTATTATAAATGTTTACGACCTTTTACGTTGACGACCTTTTTTTTTTTTTTTTTTTTGCCTCGTCTCTGCCGCTTATTTAGCACTGTGTCCCGGCCCCCTTGTGCTCGCGGGCCCCTCTGCTGAACTGTCATTTTTAACCGTTCTTTAGTGTTATTATTCATTTTATTGTTAATTATACATATTCATCATCGCCCGGGCCCCCTCCGACCGCCCCCCTGTGCAGTTGCTTTCTCGGAGGGCCTGGTTACAGACACATATAATGGTTGTCACTTTAGATGCGAAGATAGATTTTATGCGGCAGAGGATTTATGGGCACGTTGTGTTTCTTTTTAACGGAAATGTTTATACTGTACAGTAGACCTCTTTATGACGATATCACAAAAACTCGTTATGTCAATCCATCAATGATGTTCATGAAGTTTGTAACATTTTTACATAGTAAATTAGGTGGATGCAACAATATTGTGTTAAAACGATGGTTTTCCTGTGCCAAAATGCTTATGACACTATCTGCAGCTATTTATTGTTATTTAAGTCTATTTAGAACTAATTCTGTATCAAGATGAAATGTAATATAACAGAATATTTATATAGCCTCTCTTCCAAAAAATCATTCAGAGGCTCTTCCACAGCAATTACTGCATATTGATAAAGAGATGAGTTTTAAGTCGTTTCAGAAAAATGACCACAAGATCAGTATTTTATAGCTTACTACACTGCTCATACTTGGGTCAAGAACATTCCAGAGGCTTGGGCCAACTGACTTGTTTCTGGAATGAGGAGGTTCATGCTTGGGGCATACTGAGGAGGCCTAGAATTACAGACCAAAGACATGGCTGACTAAGAGGATGGAGCAGCTCTGTAAGATACTGTTAAGCAACACCAATGAAACTAAGTACTAAAATGCATGAAACTGTGGTGAGCAAGTAAGGAAGCTAATGTAGAACGTTTTTCATGTAATCACTTTGTGATCATGTTTTGTCACACAGGCAATGACGTTGGCTGCCAAATGAAAAATCATATGAAGGTTTTCAAGTTGCACCAACCAGCAAAAAGCGAGTCAAAATAGTCAGGCTTCGAGCAGAAAAAACATGAATGAAAGTAAAAGCAGACAATGGGTCAGGGTCAAATGTACACCAAATGACAAATGACTCTGCACCGGTGATGTAAATGAAACAAATCACTTCAGTCACCTGTCCTGGAATTGCTACTAACAGCTGCCACTACATTTTGGGAGCAGCAACAATTCAACTCACTTGTGCATTCATACTTTTGTGCATTGACTACTACAATAGCTTCCTTTGACGACTTTCCTCTAACTCAATTCAACTGACTGCAATAATTACTGAATGTCTCAGCTCATCTTATCTTGAACAGTGATTGAAATGACCTTGTCATGCCAATCCTTCAAGACAAATTATGCTGATTTCAAATCCCTGAATGTATCACCTTCAAGTAGGTGTCTTTTGACTTACTGAGCCTTGAATGGCTCTTTCTGACCTGATTACTGTATTTAAACACATATACCGTGCACATGCACGCGTGTATACCGTGCACATGCAAATAGTTCACAGTTTATGTTTTAAGTTCATAGTTTATGTTTTAAAACAATTGTACAGCATGCACACATATATAGAGCACATGGCACACAGTGACCTCACAGGTATGGAATGTACATGGGCTAGAGGGTGTCTGTTTTGTGTGTGTCCTATTTTGTTACTCTGTCATGGTGCTTGGTGTCTCTGTTTGCTTGTGGTGCATTTGTGGGTGTGCATGATGCTGTGTGTCTACCTGACTGGAGGTGTGCATGTATGCATGCATAGTGCATAATGCATAGTCCAGGGATTGTTTGAGTTAGTGGTTCTGTTATGTGTATAATGGTATGTTTGCCTGTATGTGTGAGTGTGTGTGCATTTATGAAATGACTGCATTCTTGAGCTCTGTGTATGTTTATATGTATGTTTGTATGTATGAATGTGAGTGTATGTGAGTTGGCTGTTTTCACATTCCTGCATTCCAGTTGACCGCACAACTGACTGCTGACATGTCCAGTGGTTCCAATAATACAATGCTGTTGAGCTATCATTTAGAGGCAATTGTATAGAGGCTGTATGTGCTGCTGTCATGACAGGGTCACATTGACAGGTAATAAGGTTAACAGGTTCTAAGAGCAAGGACCGGTCCTTTTAACCTGGTCCTTTTAACCTTGACTGGCTAACCGTAATTTCAATTCAGCCTATAAATGATGCTAACTCAGCGCCAGCAACATCAAAGCACTTTGATGTAGGCAGCGCAAGACATTGACTGAGTGCCGCAACATCAGAACGCTTTGATGTAGGCAGTGCAAGATGCTGGCAACTGTAGAGTTACTAGAGTTGTAGGCCTACTTCAAGGCCAGTCGTGGGAAAGACACCTTTTATGTGGGTAGGCTCATTTATGTGCTCTAATATTCCAATATGACACAAGATTTCTTGGAATTTGATTGCCAGATGTAAAATTCCAGAGAGATTCAAACTGATGTAGACAGACACAGTTTCAAATAAATCTGCCTTTGTGAAATAGTCAACAGGCTTATCTGTATTATTACTAACAGTAAACTGGTCTCCAGTTCTGAGCAAAATTTAACTTTTAAAGCAATGGAAGAACTAGGATGAGATCAATATAAATCAATGAAAATACGAGTAGACTCTGTAGCCAATATTAACAATTACGTGACAATTGTGTTGATGGTATTACTACAAGAGAGCAGGTGGATGCTGACCATAGGCATCAATCAGTGTCGGTAATTTATTTTGCTGAATTCAGCTGACGGATGTGACGGTGCTGGGTAATGTCCACACTCCACACTGGCTGGTGTAGATATAATGGAATTTCAAAGGATGAAAAATCATGGATTATTCTATAGACAAATTCCATAATGACCTTTTTGTTTCTTCACTCTAATTTAAAAAAGCAAGAAATGGTATGTCAAAGAAGTGGATAATTAACAGAAACCTGGCATTTCCCAAAAGCTGGAAGAATCTGCAATGCTAAATGTTATGAAATGTTTTGTTTTTGCTTACCCGGTATTGAGTATAGGACATCTAAAGGCATTATATTTTTGACGTAATGTTCATTTTCACTGACAGTGGGATGTAACATCATTAGCATTGGAGTGGTTTGAATACTTTGCAATGATGTCACCTTTCCCTCTTCTCTTCTTTCTTTCTTTTTTTCTGGTGAATCTCCTGGACTTTAAGCTTTAAGCTCCTAAAATTTGACTGGTTGAATACCAGTGGTATTGAACTAAATTTCATGAATGGCCAACTATTTTTATGACTATGCCAACGTGCTAGGTGCAACAATTTTTTAACAGTTAGAATATATACAGGATGTCTCTGAAAAAAACAGCAGAAAAACTATGATTTCTTAAAAATTTCTAAATATATTTCTATCAAAATTGGCATATGGTGTACAACACATATTTCTCCACCTTTCTGCTTATTTTCATCTCATTTGCATGTAAGGTGGCCAAACTGGCCATATTGTGAGATTTCAAAGTCAAACTTTGATTTTTACTACTCAGTCGCAGCACGACAGGCCTAAATATCTAGCCTCACTTAAATTTGCTTTCATGTCAATGTTGCTGTTGGTAGTAGTAGTAGTAGTAGTAGTAGTAGTAGTAGTAGTAGTAGTAGTAGTAGTAGTAGTAGTAGTAAGGCCGAGTTGACCTTAGGGGCTTCTACGAGAGTTGAACCCATTCCGTCAGTATGCCTGCCCAGCTTGTAACCACTTTTGCCATCTTCCCGCCCAAAATCAAAATCAATATGCATTTTTTTCATGCTGTTATTGAAACTGTGAAGTTCATATTTAATTGCATCATAGATATTGGCATTGCCTTATGAATTTATTCATGAACAAGCAATTTTGGATGAAATTCTTCTTGCATTTACTTGTGTATATTTCATTTCAGAGTTTCCTTAGAAGGACCAATTGTTGATGCTAGTACAAGTGGTGCCGAACATAGTTGTCCTCCTTCATTAATGATACAAACATCCTCACATCTGACTACACCAGATCCTCTTTTTCCAGTCCATGACACTCCACCATCATTACTACCATTTGGGGACATATGGGATTATCATTCTTTGTCTTCAGTAAATGCCCAAGGTAAATTTATGATTACTGTCTCTAGACTAACTCTACTAAACTACTGGGATGCAATGCATACTTCTGTATATCTCTATCATGAAAATAAAACCTTGTCTACAATTCACCTACAGACTTTTGGTCTACCAACAATAGGTCGACTGCAATATCTGGGCTAGGGTTAGTTTAGGTTAGGCTTATTGTTAGGGTTAGAGTTAGGGTTATCGCTAGGTTAGGGTTTTGTAGTAGACCTACTGTTGGTAGACCAACAGTCTGTAGACGAATTGTCACAGATGAAAAGTATGCAGATGAATTGTTGTGGAACCGTTTTTGCAACCCCTTGTGGTAATCAGCATTATCTATCTGCTTTATTGCCTTCATTGTTGCTAAAATGGAGAGCACAATGAGGCTACCGTAGTAATTAATTGTCCAATTTATATTATGTTGCATTTCATGCATGGTGAGGCTTTTATGGTGGAAAGCAACATGTCCAGGAACATTTTAAAATCTCAAGATTCTATTTAGGTTTTTGACTTATAAAATTTAGATTTAGATTTACTTGTTAACCCTTTTGCCCCTATGGTTCCTGTGCATCCATTCCCTGTCCCCTTTTAGGCTTATGGAGAAAATTATGGGGTTGTTTAGGGCTCCCACATAAACTCAAATATCTTGAGTAAATGTTAACATAGAACAAACATGTTTTCACCAGTTTCCTCGGAATTGAGCTGGTAATGACAGCAGGCACTGTGAATACATTACAAAACTGTTTCCAGATGAAAATATAATCATTTAATGATAAAATATGCGACAGTTCACTATAATGCAAAAGTGAAGCACTGTCTTCATGCATTTTTGTCAAAATAGAAAGTATGATGTGGCCTGTAACCTTATTTGATAGTCAACATAACATCAAATAAGCAATCTAGAAATACACCAATCTGACTCCAGTACAATAATCTGATATGTTCGAGTTATATCACCATAACGTGACGCTGTTGCTTAGAGACAAGCTTCACTGGCTTGGGGTTCGAGAACGCATCACCTACAAGCGATGCCTGATTACATATCAGGCCCTGAACGACACCACCTGTCCTGACTACATATCAACACTCGTATGTAGGGCAACGACGAACGACAGACGCGCGGAACTTCGATCCAGTAGTCAGACATTGCTGATCGTCCCTCCACCTTCAAAGACCACCGTGTTCGGTGACCGATCAGTCACGCGGGGAAATCCAACGCTGTGGAACTCGTTGCCGAGCGATGTTATTAATGCGAAGTCCATCGGCTGTTTTGAGAAGCTCCTAAAGACACACTTATTTAACATCTCTTATAAGTGACTCCTTTGTAAAGCGCTCTTGACTTTAGCTCCAGTTATGTTACTGCGCTATATAAATTGTCGTAGATAATAATAATAATAATAATAATAATAATAATAATAATAATTCCTTTTTTGTATAGTAATCCTTCAAGCATGTTGAGCCTTCACGGACACATAATTATTATTACTAGAGCAACTTAAAGTATGGTCGCCAACGAACTGTGAAAACCGGTCATGTGGAGATGAGGAAAGGACACAGAAAACGCAAAACCAGCCTTACAGGAACTGGTATCTGGAGCAAAAGCTGCTTTTGCGGCTTTGCAGGGTGAAAGGGTTAATAAGTCTTTTTCATTTGCACGCTGGGCCCACCTCATTAGCCTTGATTCCTCAATTTGTGTTATTTCCCAATAGGTTTTTATTCAATATTCAGAAGTAAATATATTTTCTAAAAATAATTATAATTGAGATTTTGAAATTTTGATGTTGCACCTTACTAAGCTTATGTAGTTTATGTTTTTTATGCCTATGTGATTTTGTATTCACAGTCTATTATATTAATATAGTTTTTGCTTTAATGCATTTTCAGAACCCTTTGAAACTCTTGATTCATTGTTTCAAACATCCTCAGGATTTCTGGTTTGTTCTTTTGACTTCATAGTGCAGCATCATTATTAAAGAGCATCATCACAATTGCAGTTTTGTGACCAGGCAAAAAGTGGTGTTGCAATTGTCATAGTAAACACCTGATGCCTATAGAAAACAAAAACAGTCTTTTCATTATTATCTTTCATTACAATAAAACACATCTGTTGTCATATTTTTCTATTATCAATATATGACTCTTCTGTAAAGCTATCTAATAGAAGCCTAATGCGTGTGTTGCACTTTTGACATATAACAGAGGTGGCCAAACCTATAGAAGGTACGGGCCGCAAATGACAATTATCAAAAGCTAGGAGCCACATTGCCTCAATTTACACGAAAACGAGATAGCATGATCCAATTCTTTGCAAAATTCCATTAGATCTCTGCTACTATTTTTATGAGACATAATGATAAAATTGGCAAGCAGGCAAAATTAATACTGTTATATGGCAATTATATGCTTCTGTTTGATCTGCTAGTCTGCTCCAAAACTTTTTAAAAACTTTTTGTGAGCTGCATGTTCTTCTGGAAGAGCCACTTGCGGCTTGTGAACCACAGTTTGACCACCTCTGACATTTAAAGTTCAACAGCTGACAACAGTGGTGAACCAGCTTCCCAAATATTCGAATGTTTTAACTTTTTAAATTTTCTCTCCTTTATGCTCATTTCACAGTTGGGAATGTCTCTTCTTGCATATCACTATGCAGAATGTTTTATTGGTGTTTACCCTTAAACCTTTCTTATCGCTTTCTCTATTTACTTGATTAAGCAGTTCCTGCAAGTTTTGCTGTGAATCTGATATCAGTGCTACATCATCTGCAAATGTTAGGTTATTATTGTTCTGTCCACCTACTCTGGCTCCTTCTAAGTCCTCTTTGCTTTCCATGATTTCTTATTGCATATGTATTGAAAAATTCTGGAGATAATCCTCATCCCTGTCTGGCACCTTTTAGTATTTGAGCCCATTTTCCAGTTGTTCCATTTATTCGGGGTGTTGTTTTCTGGTTCCAATATATTTCTGTAAATATTCTTAAATCTTTTCCGTCTATCCCTGCAAAAGTTCATTATGTCGGACAGAATCGAAAGCCTTTTCCTAATTGATGAAACATATGTGCAAGTCTTTCTGCATCTCAATGCATCGTTCATTCAATATTCTTAAAATGTATATTGCATTTCTACAACCACAGTCCTCTTTAATTCCAAATTGTTCTTCTGATGCCTTGTGTCTAATTTTTTTTGTTCTCCTTAGCAGTATTTTCACAAGTAATTTTTCAAGATGGCTAATTGGGCTAATTGTTCTGAATGATTGTTCTGAATGATTGTTCTGAATGATTTCTGCAGTCTGTAGCATTTTGATTCTTTGGGATAAGAATGATGATTGACCTACACATGTTTTCAGGAATGGTTCCCAGGGCCGGAGCTAGCCAATCGGGCGCCCCCTACAACTTTGTATTTGGCGCCCCCGGCAGTGACAGACTGTTTCCTCGCGGATACACCTTAACTTCATAAATATATTGGCAATATGAACTCAATATTAAAAATCTTCGAAGCGATCTGCACACAACGGACTTCTTCGTTATAATATATAATAATAATAATAATAATAATAATAATAATAATAATAATACCTTTATTTTACAGAGAAATAATGTAGCTACTACAACAACTGTGCTTTACTGGCTTTCATGTTAGCAAATCTCTCTTTTAGTTCAGTTACAGTATGTCTAAATTAGAGCATACATCATTTTCTATTGCAACTAGGGCCAGGCCTAAAAGTCTTTCATGGCGATAGTTGATCTAAAAAAGATTCTTATTAATTTTAATCTGGAAAATGATCGTTTTCCACTGACCACACTGACAGAAAGTGTAAGCAAGATCCGTAAAGCAATGGCCATGTTGGGGAAAGTGAGATGGTTTAACCTCTTCCACGGGTTCGCCGTTTATAAACGGTGGTGGAAAATTATAACCAAACGGTGTTGGAAAATTATAACCAAACGGTGTTCACCGTTTATAAACGGTGTGCTAGATAAGCGAGTGTGTACCGCGGACATAAGATTTTTACATTTATCCAACGCACCGTTTGTTTTAGTTACCATCCATTCGATAGGGGGCAGCACCGTTTTCGATATTATTGACTATATATGCAAGAGATTTTGACTGTAGACTGACCAAGGTTGGAAAATGTATAGGAAAAATCTTCAGTCGGAGGCTAGAAAAATCATAACTACACCAAATATGGTCCGATCTTCAAAATTTTTGCACTATTCTGTTCCAATTACACTCCTCTAAAACTCTCTTGCTCACAGTGGGGGGTCACCGCTGAAAATTTTTTTATTGAGCTTTGAACATTTTTTGTTGGCGATGGTCCGATTTTGGGGTGTAGAGTGGACCCTACCCTCCAAAATTTTTTTTTGCACGGATGGTTCGAAAGACCAATAAAAATGCTCAACAATGGTGCAAACCGCATCTTTCTAGCTTCTACATAGCCTGAAATATACTGAGTTGTTCGGTTTTTCACATTGAAAATCCGTACGCGTAATTGTCTTTTCAGCGAGCAATGGGTACTAGGGTAGGAAACTTCATAACTACCCCAAATATGGTCTGATCTTCAAAATTTTTGCACTATTCTGTTCCAATTACACTCCTCCAAAACTCACTCACTCACATTTGGGGGTTTACCGCTGAAGACGTTTTGCTATTGACCTTTGATCAAAATTTGAACAAAATGTTGGGGAGGGGTCAGATTTTAGGGTGTAGAGTGGTCCCTACCCCAACTTTTTTCTTTTGGCACGGATGGATAGAAAGAGCAATAAAATGCTCAACAACGGTGCAAACCGCATCTTTCTAGCTTCTATATAGCCTGAAATATAGTAAGTTAATAACGTATATGTTCATGTTTTCTTTCCAAAAATTAATTCCCCCGTCGGGGGATGACTTTAAAAATTTAATTCCCCCTTTAAAAGGTTAAATGACTAAACTTTAGAGTTTCATGCGGATTATGAAACTGATTAGACTCCGATTTAAATAAAACTCTAAATGATGAAATTTACTTAAATAATTCTAATCCAGTTACATCTTTTTTTGTTATCTGTTAAAAGGACCTCCAGATCCAGACAATTTCAACAGTAGCTGCTTTTTGCTTTCTATTTGCTGCACCGAAGAGTTTCTTTTTGGAATCCATATTAATAATCGCAATTTAGAAATGATTACTCTAATAGGCCTAAAGGGAGGTATCAGTAATTTATTTGTTGCACTCTTGTCGATTGATGGCGCAGAATGGACATGGCCGCAATTCCCCGCTGGCCGAAAATACCCCGTCCTCCCGTAATCTCAATATTTCTTTATATGTCTAGAAAAAAATTTATGTAACCTTATTACTTAATGTATTTGAATTCGTTTACTTAATCACAGTAAATTCACACATTTAGTAATTACTACTGAGATAATATCTCTCTCTCCTGTCGGGCGATCAAATTGAATCAATGCAATCATATCTTGCATTCGAGTGAACGGTCAAAATCTAGCCATCGTCTTCATTTAAGTTAACCTAAATGTCCAGGGTACGGCGTGACGGCGGTTTCCGGATGACAAAACTGTCAAAACAAAAGGAGCACAAATGCGATGTGTTCATCTCAATATAATATATCAAGTAATCAAGGATTACATAAATTTGAACACAATATTCTAACTTCATTAACAAAGTGCTGCCCATGCTACCACGCATATAAATGAATATTCATTTATATGCACGGTGGAGAAACTGTTCTGCTGCTGGTGTCAGTGATCAACGCCGGACTCTTTGACCATCATCTTCTCCTGTGGGACGTAGCTTGCACGCCCCAGCCCGATGTACGCTTCAACCACTCGTCGTGCATGGAGCAAGCTCGATCCTCACACCTTCCAGCGAGAACTCAAGCATTCCTCACGCTGTAATAACGAAGCGTGGGCGGAGATGGACGTGGATGATATGGCGGAACTATATAATAAAGAGATCATTACAGTACTAAACAAACTCGCTCCAGCTAGAACCGTCACATGTAGCCGACGCTCCTCGGACCCCTGGTTCGATGATGAATGTCGAGAGGCAAAAAGGGCGTTGCAAGGAAAATAACGTCTTATGCGTCGGGCGCAACAATCAGAAGTCCAGGAGGTTACGCAATGCTGGGAAGTGCAACGTAAAGAATACAGACGACTTCTCCGACGAAAAAAAGAATTATTCTGGAATCAAAAAGTGGAAGCTGGGCAATCCGCACAGCAATGGCAGACTCTAGACGCGCTACTTGGACGTGGACGTACACAAGTGTCCGACTCGATTAAAGCTGAGCTCTTCACCGAGTGTCTTCTTTAAGTTCTCTGCCCGGAAGCATGTCCTGGTTCCCATTGGCGCCATCTATCTCTGTCAGCAGCTTGGGTCTTTAATCCTTTGTATCCATCTTTTGTCATCATCCATTGCAGTAGTGATGAGTGTATCAGGGATAAAAGTGAGGGAATACGCGTTGCCACTGAAATGTATGCTCCACCAACGTTCAAACCAGCAAATCCCCTCCACTCGTTCTGCACCCTCCGAGCGCTGACGGTAGAAGAAGTCGCCGCAAGCATACGGGCACTCACGGACAAACATCGCTCCTTGGACCCATTACCAACCAGTCTACTAAAAGAGAGTGCTGAAATTTTAACCCCGTTTATCACTGAGCTCTTCAATCGCTCGATCTCCTTGGGGACAGTGCCCACTATCTTTAAGACCGCTTATGTTGTTCCTCGGATCAATAAATCTAACTCTGACCCCTCAGATGTCAAATCATATCGACCGATCTCTAAACTATCGGTTCTTTCTAAGCTACTGGAGCGCCTTGTAGCAGGTCAGCTCAACCAATATCTAACGACTCACAAGCTGCTTCCAAGTCTGCAGTCGGCCTACCTCGCCTCACACTCGACCAAGACAGCGGTCCTGAAGGTAATCGCAGATATTCTACGTGAATTCGACTCCGGAAAGGTAGCGGCATTGATTCTACTAGACCTGACTTCAGCGTTCGATACTGTCGATCACGACACTCTGTTGAAGAGGCTGGAAATAACTTACGGAGTTGGTGGCACCGCACTTGCATGGTTCTCATCATACTTTAACCAGCGCACTTACTCTGTACGCTGCGCCAACTCAACATCGGAGAATTACCCAGTCACGAATGGGGTCCCTCAAGGTTCAGTCCTCGGACCCATCCTCTTTGCATTATACCTGGTCGATCTACTCAACATAGCTCGCAAGCATGATCTGCAGGCACACCTATATGCAGATGATACCCAGGTATATGGGAGTTGTCACTCAGCTCTTACCCAACAACTCCAATCACGAATTACGAACTGTGTCGCAGAAATGACAGAATGGCTGGGCTCAAATCGTCTCCAGCTCAATACTGCAAAGACAGAAATCTTATGGATGGCAACCGGAAGACAGCAGCACCTGCTCCACTCCACTTCGGTCCGGATTAATGGTCACGATATCCATCCAAGCCCCATGTCAGAAATCTCTGCATCTATATTGATAATACCGCCACGACGAGGCAACACGTGACACACACCGTCGCCAGCTGCTTTGCAGCACTGCGGTTAATTCGCAGCATACGAAAATATGTCTCTCTCACTGCCCTGAAGACTTTGATCAGTGCCTTAGTAATCACCAAACTCGACTATGGTAACGCCACCTTAGCAGGGATCCCGAAACACCTCCTCGACAGACTCCAGAGCGTACTTCATGCAGCTGCACGCCTGATCCATCGATCAAGGAAGTATGACCACATCACGCCACTGTTGATCGACCTACACTGGCTCTCAGTCCCCGAGCGAATAACGTATAAGTTGGCAACCCTCCTCTATCGGTGCCTGCACGACATCGGCCCCTCCTATCTCTGGTGCGAACTCCAGAGATCAGCAGACACAGACAGTAGAAGGCGTCTGCGATCTGGCTCCACTCGAGCACTCCTCGTGCCGCGCACACGCCTTGCCACTGCCGGCGACCGTGCCTTCCCGCTTACCGCAGCAAAAGCCTGGAATCATCTTCCAGTCTGTGTTCAATCGTCACCTTCTCTGGACATATTTAAGAAGCCACTGAAGACTTGGCTGTTTGAGATGAGCTATTCTGTTAAATCCTGACCTATATTATTCATGTACTTTGTAATGTGTTCAAGTAGTCCTTCTAGGATGATTCACCACATAAATCCTAACTTTCAATAAATAAATAAATAAATAAATAACAGCAGTCAGGTCACGTGTGACAAATAGCCTAAGTAGTCGCTGGTTCATAAAAATTTGTAAGCCTTCTGATCGTCTTGTTTAAATAATATATATATTATAGTTCAATTCTATATAAAGAACAGTATAGTAGGTTGAAGTAGCTGATCATTTGTGCTAAAGACTTAACAGAGCGTCATCTCAATAATTGATCACTTCAGAAATTTGGCGCCCCTCAAAAGTGTGCGCCCCTCTGCCTCGCGGAGTGGGTCGCTCCGGCCCTGATGGTTCCTTATCATAGATTGTTTAGTAGTTCATTGTCTTTGAGATTCCAATGCCTTTTGTATCATTTCAATAGTTATGCCACCTGGTCCAACAGTTTTTTCCTTTTCATGTCCTTCAGTACTGATATTACTTCTTCTACGATTTTAGGTCCTTCTGCATTTTCTTCCCATCTATGTTTAATATCATCTTCCTCTGTTAGTATCTGGCCTGCTTTGCTTTTTATGCAGTTGCTACTGGTGACCCACTTTTTTATTGTAAGACATTTATTTAGATACTGTATTACAAACTTCAGTTACAAATTTTAGCAATAAAACATTTTAGCTCATATTTTTTATAAATGTGCCTTACCCTAGTCTGGTTTTCGCTAGGTGGCGCCACTGCACTTTGGAAGTTGAAAACAAAACTTAAATGGCTTCATTCATTATGTAACTGAGCATACATGTGCCAAATTTCATGCATTTTGAACCTGGGGTTGTGGAATTCATAATGAAAGTGGGTGAGATACCATTTTTATTGGTCCATCCTGTATTTATGGATCTAGATTTGATTGGATCCTCTGCCCTTTGGCAAATGCAAAATTAAGAAATTAGCTTCACTTTGCAGATCAGCATTATGGTGATAAGTTGTTAATGTTGCATTAATTCCACTTCTGTAAAGTCTGATTTCTATTTGTATTTTAGCCTTCTACAAGTAATGATCCACTTCTTGGAGGAAGCAACTTTTTGCCACTTAACATAGACAATATAGATTGTGTTTCCGGTTCTATGTCTCAAAATGCTCCTACCTCTGAATTGGCAGGCGTATCGCAACCAAATGCATCTTCTCCAGATGTGATCTCATTGGACTGATATGATTGATTCAATTTCTTTGAAATTTTATTACAGTAACTTTAATAGGCATATGAAATGTTAATTGAGTGTCATAACTAGGCTGTAAATTTAAATAAGAATCAATATTTGGTACAAGATTGATACAGTCTTTGTTTCAGCAAGTCATTATTTTAAAATGCATGCTGACCTGGAGTCCTGGACGCTATGCACAGACATTGCTTGTTTTGTTTCATATGTTAATTGATTTTCTGTATATCAACATCTTAAAATACCACATATTCCATTACTAAGACTTTAACTTCACATGTTATATTAAAAGTTATTTGTTACATTGCCACATATGCAGAAAACCAGGTAAGATTCAGCCTAATGTCATGAACACTGGTAGCTAGGGTCTTGTGCCATAAATCTGTGGTAAACACGTTTTTTGTTTCCTTTTTATTTATCTGTATGTAGATTTTGTGATGCTGATCGCTTAAATTACTTTATAATTTTTCAATCTTGAATCTGGGAAAGTTTTTGAGAAACAGTTAATTTTGTTATATAAACGCAAAACTTTCAGATTACCGAGTTTTGCTGTCATACATATATAAATTGTAATAATGATGATGATGATGATGATGATGATGATGATAATAATAATAATAAATTGTAATAATAATTTAAGTTGTTTGCAGTAAGGAACATGTAACAAAATTCTTCAGACAAGCCTCTGCAGTGACTGATGGATGTAGGCGTTCGGATGTTAATGTGAACCATTGAAATTAGTTGAGTGTGCGGTTCATCTAAATCAGCGATCCACAATCCCTGGCACGCAGGTCAATTTGGCCGCCAAGACTAGGGCATCGGCGATGGTGCCCCAAATCCAAATTGAATTAGAGCCAGGTCAAGCCGGAAAGATCAGTCACAAATGCAGTGGCGGCTCTAGAATTTGGCATGTGGGGGCCGTTGGGGTGGCAGCTTCTAAGCATGGGGGCCAACTATTTTCCATAAATCAGAACATACAGGAAGATTATCACCCTCGGTGCAAGTCCAGAGCTGCACACTTGAACAACTTGTCTAAAAGATAGTGCGTAATATTTGGATTTCATTGCATTTAATTTTGAAATGTTTGGTTTTAAGTATTTGAATCACTCAGCCAGTGGCGTAGCCACGGGGAGTTTGGGGGTTAAACCCGCCTCTTGGACGACGAAAAAATTTTTTTAATGTATTCCCATGCAATTTTTATTTTTTGAGGCGATTGTTGGCAATTTTTGGGTGAAACCCTCCTCTTCCGGAAATCCTGGCTACGCCACTGCACTCAGCCATGAAATTGTTGCTGTTATTTTACCGTTAATTAATAAGGATGGAAGGTTCTAACCACAACAGAAAAAGAAAGAGACTTGGGGATAATCACCCATAGAAGTATGAATCCATTTCACCAATGCATGGAGGCAGCAAAAAAGGGAAACCAAATGTTGGGAATGGTGAAAAGGACAATTGTGAGTCGTGACAAAGAGATAATCATTAAACTTTATAAGTCATTAGTAAGGCCTCATCTGGAATACTGTGTTCAGGCTTGGAATCCATTCTTGAAAAAGATATAGAACTTTTAGAAAAGTGCAAAGACGATGGTCAATGGGTGCCATAATTTAAGCTACGAAAAAGACTTCAATATTGTGGACTGACAACATTAGAAAGGAGAAGAGAAAGAGGAGATTTGATAGAAACATACAAAATAATGACTGGGAAAGTAGATGTGCCATATGATCGATTCTTTACATTGGCACACTATAGCAGCACAAGAGGCCACAAGTGCAAAATGTTTAAGCAAGAGGGTTGGTCCAAGAAAGAAAAACTTTTTTAGTGCAAGGGTTGTGGACAAATGGAACAGTTTGGACGAGGTGGGAGTGACAGTTGAAACAGTGAACGGATTCAAAGGCTATCTAGATAAACTAGGTTATTGAATGCAGATGGTTACATCAGTGGTTTTCACACAGGCTTACTTAGCCTCCTAAACCACTTAAAATCACATTATTATTATTATTATGGGCTAACAACAATATTGACTTAGACTAGCAACAGACAAATCGAACCACATTATCTATAATGAACAAACCAGAGTCTACAAAGCAAATTCATTAGGCATAAGGGGCTGTCCATTAATTAATTACACCAACAATTTTTGGGCAATTCTTGACCCCCCTTGTCAACAACTGTCAAACTTTCGATGAACCCCTCCTAAAATTATGTCATAAACTGTGAACCACCTCCCTTACAAGCTAACAATATTTTATATGGCTGGCTTTTATGCTGAAACAGAATTACGGAAATTAATTTTTTTATTTATTAAATTTAATGTAACAAAGGAAATTGCTGACATCAATCTATCTTGACCTCTCCCTCTGTCGCCAATTGTCAAACTGTTTCAAGCTTCTACCCTATTTTGTTCACGTAATTAATGAACAGCCCCTAATGGCATAATTAGGTCATCCATGCTTAGGGCAAATGTAAACCGAATTTCAATGCCTTTCCTGCAATAAATTCATATGGAATATAGTAGCATAGTTTGACAAATTAAAATGTTAAGCAAACTTTTGTTCAAAACTGAATATCGAGCAAGTGCTAAAAATCCGTAAGTAAACCTACATGTGTTTGCAAAGAATTTATAAAACTGCATACCATTGCCAAGCTGTCCGGGATGTCGTCATTGTCCTCGTTTGGCAATTTGACATCTACTTCCACAACATACAGATGCGGACAGGGATATTTCTAGGATTGTGAATTTGGGGGTGTCGACCTCAAATTGGGGGGCGTCCGGAGCTAATTAGTATGCATAGTTGCATACCATCGTCACATTACCAAATTGGGGTGTGTCGACCTCAAATTGGGGTTGGGGTGTTAGGTTTGTGAAGATATCCCTGGATGTGGATCGACTGGTTCAAATGATTTAGAACATCGTCTTTGTCAAACTTTAGTCGTATTTTTAGGGTTGGCAAATAGAAGCCTGATGTCCATCATATTTAAGCTAATAACTGACTACGCTTCGACGGTCTAATCCGAGTTCCTCGACTGCCTGAGGGGCTGTCTATTAAATACGTCAACAATTTAGGGAGAGGGGGTTTGAAAAAGTTTGACAGTTGTTGACAGGCCAGGGAGAGGGGGGTCAAGAGAAGTTGAGTCAACAATATCACTTTTTACAAATAATCAAAAATTAGGAAATGTCATGGAATACTACTTTAGATTGCAATGGAAAAAAGCATGGCAAAAAAGTTCATCACCATCATATTTTGACACTCGATGAGCAAAACAAGGAAAAATGGTCATCACCGCAAAAATAATAGCCTTGTTGTTGGGACCTGTCATTGATCTTGGGGCCTGGTCAAAAGTTTTGATCTTAGGGGGTAACCAGTGGGGCTCCACCGGGGCCAGTTTTGAGAGCCTGGCCCCCAGTGGCCCCCAGTTGGGACCCTATATCAATGCTACATACATTAAACAACAAATGGTTGGCCCCCATGATTAAAGTTGCCCCCCAACAGCCCCCCACTTGCCAAATCCTAGAGCCGCCACTGGGGAGTAACTGAAAGTTGACAGTTGCTGACAAGAGGGGAGGGGTCAAAAATTGCCCAAAAATTGTTGACATAATTAATGGACAGCCCCTGAACTGAATGTCAGACTGTCTCTCTTTATCCGCCTTGTGTAATGCAGTTAATATGTACATGAATATAACAACCGTTCAGCCGGTTCTGCTACCGGCCCTAATTGCTTGAGTACAGATAAACATTTAAACTTCTTCACTAGTTAATGAGAGTTCGACGCCAACCGGCTATTTCATCACCACGGCGCTTCTTAATGACGTTCCACTACATGTGACACTATACTGTATAATGTTCCCTCGCGAGATATCTAATCCAGCTGCTAACGGTTTTACTGCGGCTCCCGTCTAGACGTGGTTTTGGGTTGGAATCTCAGCCCCCATTCCAAGCTGACCCCTATACCCTCTAAAATATATGGCAAAGACAGCCGAAATTGAAGCAACTTTTACGTTTTCTATCATTCTCCACTTAGACTTAGGTTTTCATGGTAACCACTGTTGATATGTCTAAAGACAGTAAGGGGCCACCGGGGGGCAGGCATACAATAGGGGGCACGGGCTCCCGGGCCCCCATGTGGAGCCACTAGATCGGAGGTCCGGCGCTGGCCTGGTTGCAAGACTATATCAAGGACAGAATCAGATGGTCTCCTGGGACGGCTCCCTGTCGGCCCCTCGCCCTGTCCATTGTGGCGTGCCACAGGGGGCGGCCATATAGGGTCGGTTATTCGTCCCCTACGTGGTCGATGTCGGGCGTGTCATCGACTCGCTCGGCCTGTCCTCGCACGCGTACGCCGACGATGTGCAGGTTTGCGCGACTTGCCCACCAGGGTGACCAGGCCAGACCGGCATGCTGCGAACTCGGGTCCAGGATTGCGTGCTTGAGGTGGCGGAATGGATGACATCGAAATTGATCGAATCGCCTCGCCCAAAACCCGGGCAAGACGGAGCTGCTGTGGCTCAGCACTCCAAGGAGGAGCCACCATATCGACCCAACACCGTTCGGCATAGGCGGTAAAGAAGTGGCCACGTCCAACCAGCTTCGCCTCCTGGGGTGCTTGTCGACTCCTCGCTGGGCATCTTAGCGTCGAGACTCGCTCGTGCTTCTTCAAACTCCGTCGAATTAGAGAAGTTCGCCGTTACATTACAATACCGGCCGCTATTCATCTTGTCCGCGCTCTCGTACTCTCGAAATTGGACTATTGTAACAGTGTCCTTCTCGGACTTCATGGGAACCAGCCTAGCAAACTCCAGGCGGCCATCAATGCCTCTGCTCGGATTATTTTTGCCTTGAGGTGGCATGACCACGTGACATCTGTGCCAAGGGGCAGGCTCCATTGGCTTCGAGTCCCGGAGCGCATAGTTACAAGCGGTGTTGGCTGACTTTTCGCGCTCTTCGGTACCATGCCTTCCCCAATTACTTGTCGCGCCTAGTACGGAGACTAATGACGACTGGGCGGCAGTGGGCGCCGTCTCCAGCTGAAATCTATCAGCCGCCACCGACTGTACGTTCCTCCTCCAGCCAAGACTCCGAAGTCTGGCGAGTGTTCAATGACTCGTGGAAACCCACTTCTGTGGAATGCGCTCCCTGACGCGCTGGCCGGAGTACTTCTCCCGAGACGTTCATCATTAGGCCTAACCGTGGGTTCATCGCCCGTTGGTGTATAATGCCATATCCACAGCTTTCTGCCATTCTTTCCTGTCCGTTGATCTCTAGCTAAGATCCTGTAAACTGCTTCCACGCCATTCTTCAATATCATCACACCATTCCTTGTGTGGTCTCCCTCTCTTATTGACACCAAACATTCGAGCTTTGATCTTTTTCTGTCCTTTTTCATTCTGCTGCTCTGCATATGTGTCCAAAAAGATGGAGTTTCCTTTGTTTTACTCTTTCCAGCATGGTTTGTTTGGGCCAGTGGCGTAACGTGGGGGATACTTTGTCGAGTGCCCTCCGGGCCCCGGGTGAAGGGGGGCCCCAGAGTGGTTGACGACCTTTTTTTGCTCGTCAGTTCTACTATACGAAGAAGGGCGCTGGAAGAGTTGAGGGCCCCGAGAACGATGTGACGACCTTTTTTTGCTTGTCAGCAGCGTTAAGGGGCCTCCATATCAAGGATGCTCCCTGGGCCCCCAAAAGTCACGCTACGCCACTGGTTTCAATGTGGTTTGGGCCGAGACGTTCGCTCGCTAAAGACCTAAAGCGTAGTTGTACGTCGTACATAGCCGTATTGGCCGTTGCGATTACTCTCCATAAAGTTCTGACCTGCGCACACTGGAGTGCTTCGGTGGCTGTTAGTCCACAGTCATCACAGATTTGATGAAGCTAGGTGATTGGTGGTCTTCCTCGAGGTCGATGCCAATCAAGGGCATATGTGACACCATCTCGGACGGATGCAGCCAGGCCGAGTCAGAGGTACTTGTGGCGTGATTGGACCTCTAGTCGGTCGCTTAGCTATTGGTTGAGACGTGGCTTAAGTGTCCAATCACGCCACAGTACTTTGATCGGGAGTCGTGCTACATGTCCGAAGAGACCAAGACGCCGACGACGGATTTGTGATTGCATAGTCTCCTGGCCAGATCGTGAATAAATCTCCTCATTGCGTACAAAGTCGAACCATCTAACATTCGAGATCCGACGCTGGGCCTTTGTGTGGAATGCCTCAATTTTCTGCCATTCTTGATTGGTCATAGCCCAGGTCTCGCTGTCATAGAGAAGAACTGGGACAACCAGAGAGGTGTACAGCGGGAATTTGGTTTTAAGGCTTAAATTCAGTTGCCTCCAGATTCTGTCGAGTAAATTCATAACAGAGGACGCAATAGGCCTACCTATGCGGCGAATAGACTCCTCTCGCGAGTTAGCCATTCTGTGCATGCTTGAGCCAATTTAGCAGAATGAATCAACCTGTTCCACGGTTTCTGAGCCAATGGAGATAGGTATCTTTTTGTGACCAAAGCCGAGGTTCTGGGTCTTTGTTTTAAGCCGACGAGATGTGAAGGCTGAATTTGGCATCACCCAACTGATGCAGAAACAATACTTGTTTGAATCTAATGCAGTCAGAAATTGTAAGCCAATGGGTGCCAGCACATCAGGGAAGAGGGGGAGGGGGCACTTGCCCCTCCCCTGGAAAATGCAATACCAATAATTCACATTGAAATTTGAAAACCTTGCTAAAAATATTAAATGTGACCATTGTGTTAAAATGTTTTGTTTTGCCCCTCCTTGAAAAATGTCTAGGGCGCTCGTGGACCACGTAGGGTATTAAGTGCCATCAACAAATGACGTATCGCGCTTAGGGGTTCAAACATTTGTCACGAAATGTGACGACGGGCTTCCAGAAATGTGACGTCACATAATACTAAATATATTTTATTAATACCGCAATGCTGTTGCCGCAAATTGAACGTACTTTGCACTTCTAAAAAAAATTTGTAAAAGTTTCTGAATATTATTTCAACTATAATCTATGTCGCTAGGTGGCGCCGCGTGTGGCTGCCAAGGAATTTTGATCCTGCGACTTATTTGTTTTTTGTCGGACTATTTTCTCTTTCAGTTCCTCGCGATGTACCAAAATGTGTACTATTTGACAGTTCACCCGGAAATAGTATAAGTTTAATAATTATTCGAGCGACTTTGGCGTATTTTATAAGAAAGTGACCTAGCTTACACCGACACCGTTAACATTTCGAAAATTACCGTTAAACCAAGATGGCCATCTGAACGCATTCTTATCGCTACCCTTCTCAACTGGATTTTTGATTTGGAACTTCAAACTTAGGGCATGCTCAACTATTTGTCCACTGCCCGCCTCGGCTTCGAAAAACTCTCGTTTCTACGTTCATGGGGACGTCGACTCATATACTGGGTCACTTGGAGTAGTTATCGGATCTTTGGTGGATAAAGTGAAGTTAAGCGTCCGTTTGTCGTGACTTTCAATCGACGCTTACTGCGTTCACTACGCGTACTGCTTACTGCGTACACTATACTCGGCTCATTATGCGCGTCTCACTGATACGTTGTGCATATCGGAGTGCATACGCTGTCTTGCGTGCACGATAGTATGGCGCCGGGAATGTTTCGTTACACGTCGAAGGAGCTGTTGGCCTACTCTATCGGCTGCTGTCCTACACTCCGCAGTGTTGACATTTTTACTGAAATCGGGATTATCAGAACTGACGGGGACCCAGAGACGAGTTCGTCGTCATCGTGGCACGAGGGCTGGCCGGAAGCGTATTCGACCGATGCTGGAGCAGGTCGGAAATGGAGCGTTTCACTTTGTCAATTTCAGAAGGAGGAAACTCTCTTCATGTTCAGTCTGGCGTCCGCCGGCCGTTCTAGCCGTACGAACTCTTCGACACACCCGAATGCGCGGGTAACGTTACAACTTTCGGCCTTTTGAATATCCGGTCGCTTAGCAACAAGTTATACGATCTTCAAGAAGTTTGTCGGGAGCACTCGCTGAAAGTCATCGGCTTGTGCGAGACGTGGCATGACGAAAACTCGGCCTGTATCGGTAGACTTCTTAGCGATGGATATCAAGTAGTCGAGAGGCACGCCCCGCCCACTAGGCGACGGAGACCTTCTAACCACCAACCATGGCGGAGTAGCCATCGTTGCTGCTCCTGGTATCCGGCTGTCTAAGCTGAAGGTTTCGAGACAGTTTCAAACTTTCGAGTTGGTGTGCCGCGTTTCCTCTGTGGAGTCGTGTGTGTACTGGCCGTGGTATACCGACCGGTTCAGCCGCGATCACGCAACTCTTCTCCGAAATGTCAGAGCTGCTAGGAGACCTCGCGACTCTATCGGGACCAGTGTATGTCGCGGGAGATCTTAACGTGCGGCTCGATCGTGAAAGATGAGACAGCCACTCGTCAACTCGGAGAGCTCTTCACGACCTACAACCGTGTTCCAGAAGACTCAGGCGGCGCACACCGGTGGTGGTGTGCTTGATGTGGTCGCGTACCACAACGACACTGTTCCGCCACAGATCAGTGTTGTTGGCGTGAGGCCTGTCCGACCATCATCTGGTCCGATGGACAGTACCGCTCACCAGACCACGCCCGGTCTATGCTCCTGTCACACGTCGTGCTTGGCGCATGTTGGACACCTCCGTGCTCGGAATGATCTAATGATGTCAAGACTCTGCCAACCAGAGTTATGGTCCTCGATGACCATCGGCGAACTGGCTCAACTCTACGACCAGGAAATTACCGACATTGTGGAAAGGCTGGTGCCGGAGACGACGGTGAACTGTCGACGCCGCTCCTCTGACCCCTGGTTCGACGAGGAGTGTCAGATGGCCAAGAGGAAGTTACGGCTTGCTGAGCGGAAATCTCGGGAAGTTTACTCGACCCGGATGACGCGGCAACGGCAGTAACCTGTTGGACGGAATGTCGGAGAGCCTACAGGCAACTGCTCCGCCGGAAACGTGAGGTCTTTTGGAGCGGTAAAGTCGACTCTGAACGAGCCGATCCTCGCCGTCTCTGGAAGTCTCTGAACACTCTACTCGGCGCGATTTAACGCCAGCTCACAGCGCCTCCGGCAGACTCCTTCGCGAATATCTCAGTGAGAAGGAAGCACGGGTTTGCGAGGCTACCGAGGCGCATGACCCGCCCACGCTTAACGCACGGTTCTCACAATGCCAATTCGGTTTGTTCCAGTCTCTATCCCAAGATGACGTGGCATCGGTGATTCGAGCACTGCCGGACAAGCAGTGCGCCAGCGACCCTCTACTGACATTTCTTCTCAAGGAATCATCCGACCTACTCGTACCTTTTATCACCGAGCTATTTAACCGTTCGATGTCTGCTGGAATCGTGCCGACGACTTTCAAGTCCGCCTACATCATTCCCAGACTTAAGAAACCCAGCTTGGATGCCGGCGACATCAGGTCGTACAGACCGATTTCCAACTTGACAGTGCTGTCCGAAGCTACTTGAGCGGCTCGTCTCTAAACAACTTATTTGCTACCTGAAGTCTTCCAATCTGCTCCCTGAGCTACAGTCTGCATATCGTGCTTACCATTCAACTGAAACCGCGGTGCTGAAAGTCACCTCGGATATTCTTCGAGCTCTGGGCTGGGGACGTAGCGGTTCTGGTGCTGTTGGACCTCACCGCCGCTTCGATACTGTGGATCATGCTCGTTGCTGCAGAAGATGGAAGTATCGTGACGCGGGTGGGCGGCTCTGTGCTTCAGTGGTTCTCCTCATACCTGGAGAACCGGATGCAGTAACGACGCTGTGCCGGTTCTACTATGCCGCCCACACGAGTAGTGCGTGGGGTCCCCAGGGGCTCCGTCCTGGGACCTATCCTCTTCGTACTATACGTTGCCGATATGGTGAGTATTGCCCAGCGGTTCGGGTTGCAAGCTCACCTCTCGCCGGACGACACGCAAGTCTCGGAGCTCCCCCTGCGGCGATCCAGCAGCTTCAACAACGCGTCCGCGATGTGTTTTAGCTGAGATGACCAGTTGGTTGAGGTCACATCGACTGCAGCTCAATGCTGCTAAGACGGAAGTGCTCTGGATGGCTGCTGAGAGACAGAAACACTGGATACCGTCGTCTTGCATCTACATCGATGGAACGGAAGTGCAACCGGTGTCGATCGTGCGGAATTTAGGTATATATCTTGACAGTACGTTATCAATGAAGTCACATGTGGCAAATGTAGTGGCAGGGTGCTTCAAAGCCCTGCGGCTGATCAGGAGTATCCGTCGATCAGTGTCTGCCAATGGTCTTAAAACACTGGTCTTTGCACTGGTGCTGTCCAAATTAGACTACGGCAATGCAACTCGCTGGACTACAGAAATACCTACATAACCGTCTCCAGTCCGTCCTGAACGCTGCTGCGCGAAAGTGATATGCCAGGCCTCATTAGGCGATCACATTACTCCGCTGCTCTGCGATCTGCACTGGTTGTCTGTGCCAGAGCGGATCCATTTCAAGCTGGCAACATTGACCTTCCGTTGCCTGAATGGAGCCGTCCAGAATACCTTGCGTCCGAACTATCACGAGTGGCTGACCACGCAAGCCGGCAAAGATTGAGATCGGCGGATCCGCCTTATTGGTGGTCCCGAGGATGCGCCTCGAACCGTCGGGGATCGAGCATTTCCAGCGGCCGCGGCTCGGGCATGGAATTGTCTACCGCCATCAATACGGCTCTCTCGACCTTGAATACTTTTAAAGAGAGACTTAAAACATGGTTATATCGCGACGAGTTATCTGTAACTTTGTAATGTGTTCACGCAGTTCGTTCGGACGAGTTACCACATTAATCAGTGCGTTAATAATAATAATAATAATAATAATAATTATAATGAATATTTTAAAAATAAATTTTTAATTTAAAAATAACGCAATGGTTTCTCGACTTTAAAAAAAGAATTCGTTTCTTTACAGATCTATTTCTTCTCTGTCTCATTTTTCAAAAGAAACGTTAATCTTGACATTCGAAAGACGACAAGATGGGTTGGGTTAACGCATTGTGACGTTATACTTGAGGTCAATTTGTGACGACGTGTGACGAGGGCCAAAATCGCGTTGTCATTTATGGATGGCTCCTAAGCATAAAATCTAATATGCTAGAGTGGAGAACAGGCTTTTGCATGGTTTGAGTTGCCGGGGGTTTGAACCACCCCACCCCCAGCTAACTTTCAACCCTCCCCAAAATCACATATCTGGTACATGCAGTATCTGTTATGCATCGAACTTCATAGATGTAATAAACGTTTTTACGTTTTTTATTTTCCCAACGTTTTCTTGGTTTTTAACGGTTTTTTTATTTTGCCAACGTTTTTTATTATAAAAAACGTTGGCAAAATTAAAAGTACAGATTTTCTTAAACCAGCTACAAAAATTAGTCTCCACGTTGGCGCTACATTTATTGACACTTTTCCTTTTGAAAAGCACTGCAGTGTCTACTGTCTACATTGTATTCGTTGCATTGTTTCTGAAGCACATACTCCCTAGACGGGTTATTGTTCGCCTTATTTCCCCTCAGGGCAAGGGGCGCATAATGGGCAATTATTGAACACATGGATGCGCTAATAATGGGTTCAGATGCCCCATAAGCACAACTCGGTTTCTAAAAAGCAATTACTCGTCACGCTTGGTGAGCCCACCTGCTCCAAATGCCTACTAGATACCGGACGTGTGGTGCTAGCAACGGCATTTACTCAATACAACATAGAGTGAGCTTTTTGCCGTCATTGTTTAAATGCAGTATAAGAAAATGTGAACCTGTGTTTTGAAATTTATGCCATTATTATTGTTTATTTAATTTCACAGTCGTTTTGCATGGTAAAACTCCAGTTATGATCCCCCGTGGGAGGGTATGGCATATTCAATAATGTCGCTCCTAAAAACTTTGGTAACATAACGTTTTTTATTCAACGTTTTTAACGTTTTTTTACGTTTCTAAATATTTTTCCAACGTTTTTTACATCTATGTTGAATTTCAGTCCTCAACCCCCAGCTCAAATTTCACAACTCCAAAACTGGGCTTTTGGGCACACCAAGATAAAGAGAATTGCAAATTTGAATAGTCTAGGCCAGTGGTTCTTAAACTTTTTCAGGCCACGGGCCAGTAATAACATTTTCTTGAAGCTGGCGGACCACCAGCTTAAATGGCGTGCACAATATATATATATATATATATATATATATATATATATATATATATATATATATATATATATACACACACATACATACATATATATATATATATATATATATATATATACACACACATACATACATATATATATACATATACAGTATTATTTTCTCAAGACACTGGTGGACATTCTTGGGTAATTTCTGCAACCTCTACAAGAAAATAAATCATATTCAGTCAGAGGTATTTCACATTGCTTCAGTTAGCTAAACTTGCTCAGGTTCAATGCCTTTGAATAAATATTCTTCATCATCTGAGTCACTTAATGCAACAACGGAAAATTTCTGATGTTTACGTAGGATATAATTTTTATGAAGGTTTAATTCTTCATCTGTCAGAAAAAGTCCTTTTGTCATGATGCAGAAAAAGTAATGAAATTCATTCCCAATTGTTTTCATTGTTGTACTCCAGCAGTATTTTGATTGGGCATAAAGCGGTAATCGAAAATGAGGCTGAGTAAAAGTGATCGAAAGAAATTGCCCATTGGGTTTAAGAAGACCTGATACCTGCAATTAAAGCATCAGTAACATACATTTTCATTTACAATTTATATGAATAATTATTTAATCTAGCAATATGCATTAAGAAATTTCACAATCATTATATTATTCTTACTCATATCAATGCATCACTTAAAAATTAAATGATCATGATCATCATCAATAATCATGGGTTCCTCAGAGAATGGTGGGCTTCTGTGTAAAAATGGACTCCTGCAAAAAAAGGTTAGAGCTAATTTTTTTGTCAAAATCTCATCAAAAGAAATGAAAATCAGTAACTAATGGAAAGTTGAATCGTCTGCAATCCGTGCTCAATACAGCTGCTCGGGTCATCTTCAGCAGCCCCTGGGGAGCCCATGTGACCCCCCTACTGTGTGATCAGCTGCACTGGCTTCGAGCCTGGGAGCGCATTATCCAAAAGCGCTGCTGGCTCACCTTCCGAGCGTTAAAGGACCCGCACTGTCCACAGTACCTGGCTGAGCTAGTCCTATGATCAACATCGAACGCACGGAGGTCGGCACTTCGCTCCGGCCATCGTGTCCTACTGCTCGTTCCGCCTCCGTCACAGACTCCGAAGTTCGGAGATAGGTCCTTCTCACGCAGGAACCCATTACTTTAGAATGCCTTGCCGACTGCAGTGACTGAGGCCAAATCTGCTGGACTGTTCCTGAGAGAACTAAAGCTGCACCTTTTAGTTTAGGACAGTGGTTCCCAAACTTTTTCGGTCGGCGTACCCCTTCAGACATTTTTCGAAAATCCGTGTACCCCTAATTTTCAAAGTAAATTTAAGGAAGTACACTTTCGATTTTTAATAGCATAAACATGGTATCTGAATCATGAAATTTAATAATGTCTTAAAACCTACATGTAATCGGACTGCATTAGCCATAATCATTAACTAGTTACTAGGCGTACTAGTTTTTATTAAAGCTTATTAGGATAAAAATATCGTACTTGTAGCATTCAAAGTTAAACTTGCATAACCTATCGGTCAAATTAATGAAAACAATAAAAAGAATCAATGAGATGGATGAGGTTGCATCTCATCAGCCAGTTTCGAGAATCTTGGCTGCGTCTTTGATCCACGCATGGCGATTTTTGAATTTGCCGCGCTGACCAAGGAAGAGTCCAATACCACAAGGTGATAGGACAGGTTAAACTTTAAACTTATAGCGAAGGGTGACGGGTTAGAGGAGTCCAAAAGGTCTACATCTGTCATTGCAGTTTGAGAAAATCAAATCCAGTCATAATTTTTTAGAACTTTTGCAAATATTGTGAAATTTGTTATATCAAACATCAGTGCATAAGAATTCCACTGACTTTCCACTTTCCGCCGCGTACCCCCTAGGAAGTCCATTTTGTACCCCTGGGGGTACGCGCACCACCGTTTGGGAACCACTGGTTTAGGATATGGTTGACTATGTGTGTGCAGCGCCCTTGTCGTAGGCCTTAGCCTAGTGCACGGCGCTATAGAAATTGTCTTGAAATAAATAAATAAATAAACTAATATAACTTTTGAAACCTTACTTGGAAGATGTCAGCAAGCCAGATGGTGAATGTTTTCATCAAGGCATTCAAGCTGTGGAGAAGAGAGATACTGAGGACGATGGGGCACAGTAATGATGGGTAACTACATTTGGGGCTTAGTCAGATAAGATCCTAATGTATATAAACAAATTGGATATTTCAATATTCATTTTTAGCTCCAAAATGAGGAGCTTTATATATGATTGACATGCTCTCTTTAATATCTACTTCTACCTATTCCCACCTTGCAACAGGGTAGGGTCTACTTCCTACTGTATGTTCTAAGGCAGGGTGGCCAACCTGTGGCCCGCCAGCTGCTAATTGGTGGCCAGCAGGGCGTCTTTCTAAATAAATTTTACTGGTCCTATTTCTACATTCTACATACAATACTGATTAATGAATAAGTCTTGCAGTTCCTGTGCTCAATTTAGTAAAATAGTAAATTATCTGAAACTGTTGTTTAATTGTAATTGTAACCAGTTACTACTGTTACGTGACAGCAGTGACTGTAACTATTGTTGAAAACAATGGGCAAAAGGCAACAAAAACATGTGGCCCTCTGCATGCTGATCAAAATTTTTAATGGTCTTTTTGTAGCAAAAGAATGGCAAACCCTGTTCTAAAAAGTAATGACCTTTCAAGCTCAAAAATTGTAAATAAATTTTTTTCCAAATTTGTAATTGCAATTTGTGTTCAAAACAATGACATGACACATACACTTAAATGCCATTTTTGGAATCGGCACGTCCCATTCCAAAAAATTAGAAAAATACAGAAATAAACATAGTCTTCATATTAATGTTTTACCCAGTGTAATGGTCATGCTTCACTAAAATAATCCTGCAGTAAACAAGTTTCTGGAATTGATTCTGACCTGAGTTAAAACATTGTCAATCATTGCTTCTGCTTCATCTGACAAGCTCCAAGGATCTTTCTCATTAACAAGCATACTATCCAAAGTTCCCTTCTCCAATATCACATCAAATGACTCTTGCTCAAGCATAGACATATTACAAATATCCATAACCTGCCATTCCATGCCAATTAATAAAGCATACTTTTCTCTCATCTTTTTTATGACAACATCTGAATAGTCTATATTCAGGATGTTTTGGAAGCCATCTTCGTACATTTCCACAGATAAAGAACTGTTTCCACAACCTTTAACAAAATAGTGCATTTTACTGATTTACTGAGTTAATCTAAATTTAATATAAAAAACTGGGTTCAACCAATAAAAACTGGATATGTCTGATTCATGTGGTAAAAGCATGTGGAGTTAGTGTAAACTGGGGACAATAGGTTTTCAATACAGAGAAACATAAAACAAAAGAAATTTCTTCAACTGACATGAATCACACAAATTCAGCAACATTACCTTATCAAAAACGTTTAAAATCAAATATTGAATCAAATATCCAATACTATTACTATACAGAATAGTGTTGGGCAGAGCACAACTTCTGTTTTTAAAATGTTGAGTGACAAAGATGAGAGAGAAGCAATTTCACTTGCAGACTAAGCATCCGTTCTGTGGGACAGGAATAAAAGCATGAGGTCAAAATGTTAATTCTGTGACCCGTAAGGCAGAAATTTTATAACAGACTAGAGTGAAACATGTTTGTTGACTTGGGAGGTTGAAAGAAAATCAAAACTGAAATGAAAATGACAACTTTCATTTTGAAAGCAAAGATAGATAGAGGGAGTCATTAGCGAGCAAAGGAAACAGTTTTAAACAAAATATATCAATGATGTAGTATGAAAAAACCAACTGAGAAGGTTGGATGCATTGATTTGGACAACTTTGATGATTTTCAAGCAGTGTATGTATAAAACATGGCAAGAAATTACATTAATGATGATCATATAAAACCTGCTTTGAAAGCTATCATGCATTTAACAGAAAACAATATAGGGAATAATGCGGGGTGGCCAACCCACAACCCATGGGCTGCATGTGGTCCACCAGCTGCTAGCAGAAAACAATGCAGAGGTGGCCAACTAATTGGCAGCCCGCAGGACAATTTTCCAAATAAATTTAATTGGTCTTGTTTATGCATACAATTTCTTACTCATCTCATCTCTTTCACCTCATCAGAGGCATAGTGTGCATCTTTGCCGCTCATGGCCCATATCCACCGCACCCAGGAACAAAGAAAGATAGTGATGGCGCGCGCCCCTTAAAAATCCTCACAACAAATCCATATCTGAAAATCACCTAACAATTTAGTCCACAAAGCAGATGTAGCTTTCAAGGCCCCTTTCTATGCTTCTTTCTCCCAGCACCCTAAGAATTCCTATTGTATCTCTGGTACCTTTGCCTTTCCTGAATCTGTACTGTTCTTCATTGATCCCCTCACTGCTTCTGCCTTTGCTTCTACTCATTTTGTGAGGATCTTCAAAACTTCAAATCTTCGAAGCATGACAAAGTAGGCTTATTGCTCTAAACTCTCCACATTCAGTTGCATGGTACCAAAAATATAGAATGAATGTAAAATTTCCATAGCAAAACGTGCAGTGGCGAGGCCATGGGGGGGATTGAACACCCCCACTTGCCATCAGGGCCACCCATGAGATTCGTGCAAAATTGCAGAGAAATTTTTTTGTGAGGAAGTAAGGGATGGTTGAGGGTCGACTCTACTAGTCTAAGTATCAGGCATTCTCTATATATATATCTATATATCTCTGAATATCTATATAGCAAGTTCTCTATATAACAAGTTCTCTATATATCTATATAACAAGAAGTTGAGCGTCAAATGGACTGGGACCCGCCATGGCCGTCCATGGTACTATTTGCAAGAAATTTTATCGGAAAATATTGTTTAAAAGTTATTTAACCCGTTCCCGGGTAACGCTGTCTAAAAACGGCACCCAAAAATCATATCCAAATGGAGAACGCCGTTTACAAACGGCGTGCCACATAAGCATGTGTATACCTCGGACATTGAAGTTTTAAAGCGCCCAAAGCAACAATTCGATTTAGTTACTATCCATTCGATAGAGGGAAGCACTTTCTTCACTGTTGTTGACTATATAAGCAAGAAAACTTGCCGTTGATCGCCCAAATGCTGGAATTTTGCATTGAATTGCCTTGAAAAGACTCAAGTCTGGGGTATGAAAAATCATAACTCCGCCAATTTTGGCCCAATCTTCAAAACGTTTGCACTATTATGTTCCAATTACACCGCCCTAAAACTTTCTCGCTCACAGTTGGGGGGTCACCGCTGAAAAAAGTTTGCTATTGCGCTTTGAAATTTTTTTTGGAGGGGGTTGGATTTTCGGCTGTAGAGTGGACCCTACCCCCAAAAGTTTCTTTTTTGGCACGGATGGTTCGAAAGAGCAATAAAAATGCTAAACAACGGTGCAAACCGCATCTTTTTAGTTTCTATATAGCCTGAAATATACTGAGTTGTTCGGTTTTTCAGATTGAAAATCTGTTCGCAAAATTGTCATTTCTTCGAGCAATGAGTAGTAGGGTTTGAAAAATCATAACTACCCCAAATTTTGTCCAATCTTCAAAATTTTTGTACTATTCTGTTCCAATTACACCCCTTTACAACTTTCTCACTCACAGTTTTGGGGTTACCGCAGAAAAATTTGTGCTATGGGGCTTTGAACAAAATTTGACCAAAATGTTGGGGAGGGGTCCTATTTTGGGCTGTAGGGTGGACCTACCCCCAAAATTTTCTTTTCTGGCACAGATGGTTCGAAAGAGCAATAAAAATGCTAAACAACGGTGCAAACCGCATCTTTCTAGCTTCTATATAGCCTGAAATATAGTAAGTTTAAAACTTGTATGTTCACATTTTCACATGAACGCCTTTTCCCCAAGTTAATTACGCTGTATGGGGATGACTTTAAAAAATTAATTCCCCTGGAACAGGTTAATGCATTCATTACGTGTGGGATAGTAATTCTAGCAAATTCTAATGTTGTAAAAGTAAAAGGGCATGCTCGCCATAACTCCCCCCCCCCACTCTCAAACATCTGGCGTTGCCCCTGAAAACATGTCATTTTAAGAAAACAAAACAATAATAAGATTAACTGGTCTAATATCAGATTTATTTCCCAAGTGTGAACAGTCTTTAGAATTAGAATTTTCATCTAGCTGAACAATTCATTTTAAATAAGAAAGAAAACAATATGATTCACTCACCCAATATAAGAATTCTATCTCCAGGGCATACATATTGAAAAATTAAATCACGAAAACTTTTATAAGGTATAAACCAATCATAAGACTCTTCAATGCCATATCGGTTGTTCCAATAAGATTTATCAGCATAACAACTGTTATTTTGAGGCATATCCATAGTTCTTGAATCCACTGATAAATATAGCATATATCTGTATTATAAATAAAGCCAAAAACTCTTTTACAGCATCAATATTTAACCATAATAATATTAACTATTCATCATCATCATCATCATAGTTGCTTTCTGCCAACTCATTAGTGGCAATAGCTAGACACAAAAGTTTTTCTTTTTGTTTTCTGTCCTTCCATGACCTCTTATTCACCGTGCACTGGTCAGGATTTCACGGTATATCGAGGTGACCGCAATATCCCATTAAATTGGACATCCGCTCTCAGCAGCCTCGCCGACGCTCGAAGATCTTCCACTGGGTTATATTAACTATTACTATTATTATTACAATTTATATTAACTAATATAATAATATTAACTATTACTATTATATTAGTTAACATAAATTGTTTAACATTAATCACTTAATATATTACAGCAAATGCAATTAGCATTATTATTTATTATTATTATTTAGGCGCATAGCCTTTTGGCCATTGCAATTGTACGCCATAACTGTCTATTCTGCGCACATTGGAAGGCTTCGAACACTGGTAATCCACAGTCCCCATGGATTTGGTGAAGCGAAGTGATTGGTGATCTGCCTTGTGGACGATTCCATCCTGTAATCCTAATGTCTCTGTCTTCAAGTCGTGTTGCCAGTTGAAGTGCAGCTGAGGCAGGTACTGCTGGTGGGAGTCTTGCGACGTGCCCAAAGAGGCCGAGACGTCGCCGACAAACAATGGCTTGTACAGTCTCTAGTCCAGAGCGCATGTATACTTCATAATTGCATATGAAGTCAAACCATCTAATATTAAGGATTCCAGTGATGGGCAATTAGTTACTAACTAAAAGTTTAACTAAATTTTTTTGTTATCTTCATAGTTTAATTAAATATAAATAGTTTAGTTAAAATGCTAGTTTAACTGAAAAATTTTAGTTAACTAAATAGTTTAACTAAAACTTTTTAGTTGGTGTCCCGAATTCTCAATAACAGTCCCTTTGCAGTTCTATTCTTTTCTGGGTCATTTTTCCCAAACTTGACAGACTTGTGTTCCTGCAGTCTAGACCAAGACTTAAATATTAAATAGACAATAAATAATGATTTCAATGGTTCATTGACAGATACGTTCATGTTGCGAGCATCGTCTATGTTTTCATGAACACATACCTGATACCTAGGAAATAGTTGTAAAATTAGTTACAAAAGTTTAACTATGGTATATTTTTAAAATTTAGTTAACTATTTTAGAAAGTTAGTTTGCAACTAAAAGTTTAACTACTTATTTCTAGTTTAAATTTCGTTATAGTTTAACTAATGTTTTTTTAGTTAGTTGCCCATCACTGAAGGGTTCTACATTGAGCCTTAGTGTGAAAAGCTTCAAGTCTTTTCCACTCTTGACCAGTCATCGTCCAAGTCTCACTTCCATATAAGACTGTTGAGAGTACAAGACATGCATACATCCGAAATTTAGTTTGCAGACTCAACTGACGTTGCTGCCATATTTGGTCCAGGAGTTGCATGACAGATGAGGCAATGCCTATGCGACGGATAGACTCATCATGTGAATTGGCCATACTCCACATATTTGATCCAAGGTAACAAAAACTTTCAACTGAGTCCAGTTTCGGAACCAATGAGAATTGGTTCCCTTGCAAGACCAGACCCAAGGTTTTGAACTTTGGTCTTCATCCATGAAACATGAAGACCAAATTTGGAGGCCTCATATTCCATTTTCTCCATAGTATTTTTAAATTTTTCACGACTTTCTTCAAATAGGATTGCATCAACGGCGTAGTCGAGATCTGTAAAACGTTGATCACCAAGCTGAATGCCCATATTACATGCTGTTACCCGGTGTCCAGTCAAAATAGCGCCAACAAAATCGCGCCGACAAAATAGCTCCAAAAACCCCAACAAAATAGCGCCGACGTAAGCGTTACTAAGCGCGCGATGTCAAACAAAGAATTGCAAAGAATTACGGCAAGCGTCATGTCAAGTAAAAACAAGTACGTTCAACTCGACCGTTCCCTACAAGCTCTTATTTCAACATATGGAACCAGGCCGTTATTTGAATACCTGCGCTGTGTTTCATCCAATCTTTCGATTTAGTAAGACAAAGCACACGACAGAACACTTATGGAATAAACGGCACATTCTTTAATACTTTTATTAACTGGTTATTGAATGTTATAAAAGACTGTTTTTCTAAATTACATTAGTCATGACGTTCAGTATTTCCTTCTACATTATTGAATATTATAAAAGGACATTTTTCACAGTTATATTAGCTTTGGTGTAATATTACTTGAAAAGCCTGTTAAAGTTAAAGTTGAGTTATCTATCGTTTCTTACTTCGGCACTATTTTGTCGGCGCTCATTTGTCGTCGCGATTTTGTTGGTGCTATTTTGTTGGCACTATTTTGTCTTGCATGATTTTGTTACGGTACCCTGTTACCCAGTTCATTATATAATCCATCACACAGCAGAAGAGAGCTGGTGCTAGAAAACATCCTTGTCTAACGCCTGAGGATGTGCGGAATCTGGTAGAGAACCGGTTTCCAAGACGAACTCTACTAGTTGTGCCATGATGAAGCTCCATAATTAGATCAAGCAGCACTTTTGGCACACCGGTGCCAGCTAGTGCCTTCTACAGAGCTTCCCTGTCCACAGAATCAAATGCTGCTTCAAGATCTATATACAGTAGAACCTCGTTATATTGAAGTTTATGGGACCGTGATAAATACTTAGAAATATCCGAGGTTCATTATATCCGTTTTATATTGGTTATATCTGTGATTGGTGGGACCGGTGCTCAAACTTCGATATAAGTGAACACTACACTACACTGGCTTCGTTTCCCGGAGAGCATAGATTTCAAACTTGCTGCGTTGGCATTTAAATGTCTCAATGGATTGGCACCTTCATATCTGGCAAACGCTTTCGGCCACGTGTCTGATGTCAAAACTCGATGACACCTGCGTTCGGCGTCTACGACTGACGTTCTCGTGCCTCGAGTACGGCGTTCAACGATCGGTGGCCGTGCTTTTCCGGTCGCTGCTGCTCGCGTCTAGAATGGACTTCCGCCTCATGTGAGGTTATCAACGACGCTGGAGACATTCAAGAAGCACCTTAAAACTGAGCTATTCATTAGATGCTATGATGTAATGTGACCACCTCTCTGTACTTATATAGGCAATTTTATTTCTGTTTCATATTGTTATTGTTACGTGCCCTTGCAGTCGTTAGACATTATGTCACGTTAATCTTGTCGTTTAATAATAATAATAATAATAAGCGGGATTTCGATATAAGCGAGTTCGATATAGCGGGATTCGACTGTATGCAACATTCAATGGTTTATGAATCTTAGTAATTTAATAATTAGTATTATTACTGATTATTATCATAAACCATTTGAAGACATTGTGCTGATTTGAAAAAACTTACACCTGCCACAGCACAATCTTTTACTGCCCAAACAATCTGCATACTGCAAATATTAACTGAGACTGCACTTCTGGCTGTGCACAATCAATTAAATTTTGTTTGCCACGGATAAAAGACCAAGCACAACACCAAGTTATCTTATTACACTTGTTAGCATCTTTTTATATATTCAATCAGCGGATTTCTGCTCTCTGCCCACTCTTTAGCGGCAATAGCTAGACACAAAATGTTTCCAAGAAGTTCTATCTTCTGTTAATCGTCTTCCTTCTACAATTGAAATTCCTTTCATATCTTCTCTGATGTTGTCCATCCACTTTTCCTGGGTCTTCCTCCATTTATTTCCTTCTATTTGAGAGTAGAGTGCCATATGATAGTCTCCTTTCATCCATTCTGTTGACATGTCCAAACAGTGGTCTTTTCCTTCTGATTTTGTCGATAATTGGATCATTTAGGTAGAGACGTTGTCTAATGTCTTCGTTTCTTATCTTTTGCAGCCAGGTTATTCCAATGATTCTCCATAAGCAGGTCATTTCGGCCACTAGTAGCCTATGTTCATCTTTTTCTTTCATGCTCCATGCTTCTGCTCTGTATATTATATGCGGGACTATTTGCGGGTCAGTATGGTGTTGTATATTGGATATTTGTAGAGACAGGCGCTACAATGTGTCCGTCCGCGCCCTGTAACCGAAGTGTCACTGTATCAGTCTGCGCTTGATTACACACAAATAACACACCCATACATACACATATAGTTTTTGTAGCACAATTTGTTTAATGTAGTGTCTGGAGCGCTGTACTACACATGATAAAAATCAAAATTAATTTTAACTTTATTCAGACTTTAAACAAAGCAAAACATGTCTGGGGCCACTGTACTACACGTAGTGAAAAATCGGCATTAAAAAATAACTTGTCAGACTTCAAACAAAGCACCACATGTCTTTTACCATCAATTGATACCTTGGGTATTAGAACTGGTGCTATAGAAGTGCATAATTATATAGGGTGCTGTACTACACATTATAATTATCATTATATTTCTTGTGGAAATTGCACTATATAAAATTTTAGGTTAGGTCACACTGTCCCCATGGAACTATAGTTGGCTTTTACAGACTACTTTTGGCACTTGTCCAGTAAGTAAGTAAAATCTCATAGATTTCTATAGGGCCTTGGAAAGCAGCACAACAGTAGCTGCTTATACTTAGGAGCTCAGCCTTTCTTAAAATAGCTATGGAAAAGGTAAATTATCAGCCAGGCAATAGTCAACATCCAAAGGGCAGTGAGGCTAGGTTGTTACAACTATGGAGGAAATGATTTAAGAAAAAGGAAGGATTTAAGCTTAGACCTAAGACTTGAGAAGATAATGCGGGAATTATAGGAAAAGAGGATTCGGATTTTATTGTTTGAAAGTGTCCAAGTCTGCAGAGGGAAGCAGGGATTGAGTTCCAAAGTTCAGGTGCAGTGTATGAGAAGGCACGGTTGCAAATTTTCAGGGATGACTGATTCAGCGGGCGTGACAGAGTGAGATGAGATGACGAACGTGTGGGTCGAGGAGCCCGAGGGTTAATAGTGATCTAAGGTAGACAGGTTTTGATGGCTGAAGTGAGCTATATGTAATGTAATGTAATGTGGAATTTGTATAGCGCCTCTTCTATTTCTACTCAGAGGCGCTCCTGGCATTGGAGTCGCAGGGTAAAGTAGTGAGACCTTAGCTTTCGCATTGAGCAGAGCAAGGGAGTAAGAAGTGATTCCCAAATGGATGGGTTCAAGGCATTCCAGGGGGAGGGTCCAGTCACTGTAAAAGCCCAACGCTGAGTAAGAGTAGTGCGTGATCTGGGGACATAATCATTCTTCTGATCAGTGGAGCGGAGCAGGCGATGAGCAGTGGAAGAGGATTATTTGAAAAGCTCAGTAATGTAAGACAGTGCCTGACCTCAAAGTGCTGCAGAAACAATAATTACTTGTTTGAATTTAATGCGGTCAGAAATTGGAAGCCAGTTGAGGGTGTTAAGCACAAAGTCTGAGATGCTAGAGTAGCGATGAGCCACAAGACGAGCCGCAGCATTTAGGACAGATTGCAGAGTGGAGAGCAGGCTTTTGGGCAGGCCAAGATAAAAGTGAATTACAATAGTCTAACCTACTAGCCACAAAAGCATGAACCAGAGATTTGGCTGCAGATAAAGAAAGCGAAGAACAAATAACACTAATTTGCTTAAGTTGGTAATTTTAGCAGGATCACGAGAGTCTAGCAAAATGCTCTTTGAAGGTCAAGTTACTGTCAAAGTAAATACCAAGTATATGTAAGTGTTATTATCTTATATTGGATACATTCAGTTATTTTAAGCCAATGTAATGATTTTAGTATGGGTAAAATATGGGAGAATTTTAATAGGTGACTTAGTTACAGCACGAGCTAGTGCATTTTGTATTGATTGTAATTTGTTGATGGAGGCTTTGGGAAGGTTCTAGTAGAGAGAGTTACAGTAATCTAATTGGGAGTGGACTATTGAGGTGGCAATTGTGGAAGCAGTTTTGGTATCAAGGCAAGGGCGTAGGCGACGAAGATCACGAATATGAACATAGCAGGCTTTTGAAAGTTGGGAGATATGTGATTCAAAGTTTAGAAAGGAATCAAATTTGAATCCGAAATTTCTTGCAGTTGCAACAGGGGTGATACTATATACTGAAGTAGTAGTAGTAGTAGTAGACTTCTTTAGCGCCATTGTAGTAGTACATCTGCACCAGTCGATGGTCGCTTCAGTGAATAATCGTAGTCGTGAATCATTGTCCGTGGTGAATCGAGGTTGTAATCCAAAGGTCAGTCCGTACTTCCAGATTCCAGGTTAAGGCGGATATGCAGTCAGGAATAGATGTGTTTTAAGTCTAGACCTGAAGGTAGTAAGACAAATCAGTTTGGCGGACCTGTACCGGCAGAGAATTCCAAAGTCTGGGTCCGGTAACAGAAAAAGCACGTTTTCCAGTAGTAGTCCTGCTATAGTGTGTGTTCAACTTCTGGACATGTGCCCTATTTTTCAGCAGGGCGCCGTCATCAGCGGGCGTATTCTGCACAAGTGCCTCACTGCCTCAGATTTTTCGTAATCATCCTATCGTTTGCAGTCCCTTGGTGATTTTGTAATTTATAACATATAAATATTATAGATGGGCAAAATAAATTTGGACAAATAAATTCAATTTACAATTTTGACAGTTTTTCAATCTCTTATAATAAAAATTGAAATGAAGAAATGAAAATACCGGTACTAGACACATCGAACTTTAGTAATCAATAATCATGCTTCGATTCGAGTCGATTGGGTGATTATGGATTCTACTCAAGTTTTACCACTGAAGTTTCTGAGAAAAGACCCCACACCAGACATTCCTTCGAAAAGAAAGCAGTAAGTTGCCTGATGTGTGATGGGCATAAATCAGGGTTGTCCAACTGGCGGGCCGGATCCGGCCCGCGGACCTGTTTCATACGGCCCGCCACCGAGTTTGTGAAAATAACAATTTTTGCTATATGACCGGTTATTACCGTTATTTTATAGGACTATACTTGGACTAGGAAGTTACCAACTTGCTTACTTATCCACACCACAGGTGACGGCGGTAATTAAACTTACTTATTTGCTACTTATTACTAACTTGCTTACATTTGTCATCTGGCTGCAAGTCTCGTTCTCGCTCAGTTAAAATTTGACGTCATTTTCAGCAGTTTGCTAATGTAACATTCTCGTTTCTTGAATACGACTTGGCGCCACAAGCATTGATATTGATGGAATTGTTAGAGAAAAACCTTATCCGCAGTGCTCGCACTAGATTAGAAAGTTTTCACTCAATAGAATAGAATGGATCATTAGATTGAAATTCAACAGAATCAATCGAATGACTGTCACTAGACTTATAATAATAATAATAATAATAATAATAATAATAATAATAATAATAATAATAATAATAATAATAATAATGTGATTTTAAGTGGTTTAGGAGGCTAAGTAAGCCTGTGTGAAAACCACTGATGTAACCATCTGCATTCAATAACCTAGTTTATCTAGATAGCCTTTAAATCCGTTTACTGTTTCAACTGTCACTCCCACCTCGTCCAAACTGTTCCATTTGTCCACAACCCTTGCACTAAAAAAGTTTTTCTTTCTTGGACCAACCCTCTGCTTAAACAATTTGCACTTGTGGCCTCTTGTGCTGCTATATAGTGTGCCAATGTAAAGAATCGATCATATGGCACATCTACTTTCCCAGTCGTTATTTTGTATGTTTCTATCAAATCCCCTCTCTCTCTTCTCCTTTCTAATGTTGTCCGGTCCGCGACAACTGGGTACCGCCGATTGGGCCCCGGACAACTGGGCCCGCCAACTGGGTAACGGGACATCTGGGTAACGGGACATCTGCATGGGTAACGGGACATCTGGGCCCCGTACAATAGAGAAAGAGAGAATGGTGTTGATGAATGGAATAGGCAACGACTATTTTGGTTTGCCGGTTTTATGTTTTAACATCATAAATGTCTGCAGGAATACAGCGAAGGCTCGAGCAGTTCTTCTTAAGTCCATATAAGCCTGTAGTAACTATAGGTTGTATTTACGACCAAAGAAACAGCCAGTGGCGTAGCGTGACTTTTGGGGGCCCGGGGGGCATCTTTGTCATGGGGGCCCCAAAGTTCCAAAGTTTCAGGCTGACGAGCAAAAAAAAAAAAAAAAAAAAAACTGGAAAACGTCATCAGCCTCCTTTTTACCCTGACGAGCAAAAAAAAAAAAAGGTCATCAGCCTCCTTTTTACCCTGACGAGCAAAAAAAAAAAAAAAAAACCATCGGTCGCCGGCACGTTCACTTCTATGGTTAGGGTTAAGCCTAACCCTACTAACCTAAGGTTAACCTAACCTAACCCTAGCTTAGACCCCTCTTTGGGGCCCCCGCCAGGGGCGCTAGGGGCAGTCAACAAAGTGCCCCCCGCCCCCACGTTACGCCACTGGAAACAGCACCTCCTCCCATTAAGAATTTGTACTAAATTTGTAGCCGATGACAGGCTAAAAGAAGACCACCCGAAGTTTTACAACAACCCTCATTTATTATTAGGCCTAAGTCGAGTTCGATGGTGCGGGGCCCAGATGTCCCGTTACCCAGATGTTCCGTTACCCAGATGTCCCGTTACCCAGTTGGCGGGCCCAGTTGTCCGGGGCCCAATAGGCGTTACCCAGTTGTCCTGACCCGTTACTGACTGCTCAAGACAACCAGCACTCAACGAGGTCATCTGATGCTACTACTCTTTACATACCCTATAGCAGGACTACTACTGGAAAACGTGCTTTTTCTGTCGCCGGACCCAGACTTTGGAATTCTCTGCCGGTACAGGTCCGCCAAACTGATTGTCTTACTACCTTCAGGTCTAGACTTAAAACGCATCTATTCCTGACTGCATATCCGCCTTAACCTGGAATCTGGAAGTACGGACTGACCTTTGGATTACAACCTCGATTCACCACGGACAATGATTCACGACTACGATTATTCACTGAAGCGACCATCGACTGGTGCAGATGTACTACTACAATGGCGCTAAAGAAGTCTACTACTACTACTACTACTTCTAAAAGTTCTATATCTTTTTTCAAGAATGGATTCCAAGCCTGAACACAGTATTCTAGATGAGGCCTTACTAATGACTTATAAAGTTTAATGATTATCTCTTTGTCACGACTCACAAGTGTCCTTTTCACCATTCCCAACATTTGGTTTCCCTTTTTTGCTGCCTCCATGCATTGGTGAGATGGATTCATACTTCTATGGATGATTATCCCCAAGTCTCTTTCTTTTTCTGTTGTGGTTAGAACCTTCCCCCCTAAAGAATATTCATTACCATTATTAGACATCCCAACATGCATTACAGAACATTTATCAATATTGAAAAGCATCTGCCAGTCCACAGACCACTGAAACAATTTCCTTAGATCTTCTTGTAAAATTTTTGCATCATCCTCCGAGTCTATATTTCTGCATAACTTTGTATCATCGGCAAACTTTGAAATTTTGGACAGTAATCCTTCATCGATATCATTTATATATATTAGAAAAAGCAATGGCCCAAAATTTTGAGCCCTGACGAGCCCTGATAACTCTTGCCCCTTGCGAATGGCCTCTCCTAATGCCAACCTTCTGTCTTCTTCCCTTCACCAATTTTCAATCCATCTGAGAATATTGCCCCTTATTACACAGGACTTCAGTTTGGCAGCCAGCCTTATGTGGGTACTTTATCAAAAGCTTTTAGGCTGAAATCTAAATATATTATGTCTACTGCCTTGCCCTTGTCTAGCTTATCAAAAACCTTCTCCAGAAAGTCCAACAGGTTGGTCAGGCATGAACGCCCCTTTGTAAATCCATGCTGACTATCTTTAACAATTTTATGCCTAGTCAAATGTTCCAAAATGCTTTCTTTCAGTATTTTTTCCATAACTTTACCGATTATAGATGTTAGGCTCACTGGTCTGTAATTGCTTGGTTCACTTCGTTTTCCCTTCTTGAACAGTGGGCTGACTAATGCGTCTCTCCAGTCTTGTGGTACTACTCCAGTTCTGAGTGATTCATTGATTATCAAAGCAATTGCATGCCCTATTTCATTTCGAACCTCGTAAAGAAACTTTGGATGTAAGCCATCTAATCCTGGGCTCTTGTCTGTCTTTAAATTGGTCAAAACCTTGATAACACTTTCTTTTGTACACACTATATCTGTTAGCATTTCTTCTTCATTTCCATCAAACACAATTTTGGCTTCTGGCATAGTATTTGTATTTTCCTCTGTAAATACTGAACAAAAATAGTTATTTAGAATCTGTGCAGTTTCTACATCGTCTGTTATTGCACGTCCTGCGCTGTCCAAGAGGGGACCGACTGTGTCCTTTCGTCTCAACTTTCTTTCGGTAGACGTCAGGTCCGAAATCTCCCCCGACCGTTTCGCTCAGAAACTGAAAACTTACCTTTTTAGTACGTCTTATGGAACTCGTCTGTAAAGTGCTCTCGACTACCGCCCGAGCTTTAAGATAGCGCTATAAAAGTCGTCACTCTAATAATAATTACAATATTTGTAGAAACTTTTACTGTTCTGTTTTATATTTTTTGCTAATCTACCTTCAAAGTTTGCAATAGCCATCTTGTTATTTACTGCTGATGCTTTTCTTTTCTGAGTATACTGTTCCTCCAAGATCTTGAGTCTGTGCTGATTCTGCTCATTTCTTTTACTTGCTAATCTGAGTTTACTTAGTTTCCTCCACGCTTTGTTTTTTTGCCCTTCTTTTTCGTTGCACTTCTCTTGTTATCCAAGGAAGTTTGTTATTAATTTTCTTCTGTTTGGGAGTGGTCAATTCTATGACTTTGGACATACATTTGGTAAATATGCTCCAGCCTTCCTCTGTGTCTTTTCCTGTTATCTCCCTCTCCAAATCCATTTCTGTAATCATCTTCCTTGCCAGGTCATATTCTCCCTTTAAAAAGTTACGTCTTTCTAGAAACTGCGTTTGTTGACCAATCCCAAAGTTAATAGTAAAACTGACCATTTGGTGATCACTTGTTGCAAAATTCTGCCCAACCTCCACGTTGGAAACTATATTCTCCTCTCTTGTTAGAACCAGGTCTAATATGTTGTTGCCTCTTGTTGGCCTTGTCAAATGCTGAAACAGAAAATTATCATTGACACAGTCCAGAAATTTCCTATCACATGATCTCTCTGTATCCAGCATTTCCCAGTCTACATGATAATTAAAGTCACCCATTATAACAACATTTTCTCTTGATACCCTGTTCAATAAAGCAAACATTCCATTATCTGATTCTTCCATAGCACTTGGTGTTCTGTAACAAACCCCTACCAATATTTTCTCTCGGTGACTTTTGATTTCACACCATATATGCTCCTTGAAGTGATCATTTTCTATGTCTGTTCGCTTCATGGCATGCAAGCCTTCTTTAATGTAAAGTAGTACCCCTCCTGCTCCATGACCTTTGCTGCTCTGGTTTTCCCTATCTTTTCTAAACATAGCATATCCCTGTAAATTTAGTTCGGTAGGCCTATCATCAATGTCACACTTGGCCCACGATTCTGTGATTCCGTGATTCTGTGATTTACTAAATCTAACTTAGACACTAAGCCGGTAGAATACCAATACTTACTTGCTACTTAATTTTAACTGGAATACTATGCTAAAATGATAATATTATAGCAATATAGCTGTTTATAGCAGTTACCACCGAAGTGTTTTTTATTTCTTGGTTAACACTTAGGCCTAGTCTTACACTAGTCGTATATAGGCCTAGTCTTATTTACAGTGGCGTCATTTCACACTTTTCTTAGGGGCAGGGCAAGACATTTTTTGGCAAATTTTTAACAATTTTTTGCCATTTTTTTTCATATTTCACATTTATTTATTTAATACATTATTTCTTCATTTCCTTGGGGCCACGGCACCTTCCCTGCCCCACCCCTAAATGACGCCTATGCTTATTTTATAACAGTTTTATATGGCATGCCATACATATATCATAATTATACAATATTAAGTGCTACAACTTGCTTTCTCCGCCAAGGATCTAAACATTTTTGTGTGGCCCGCAAGAGCATGAAGGTTGGACAACGCTGGCATAAATTTTTATCCGAGGGACGCAAAAGTGTCTGCGATGAAATCCGAGAGCCGCACACATCTTTTCGGCATTTAGGATTACATTTTAAGTCTCAATCAATCAGTCAATCAATCGACTTCTATAGCGTCACTATCATAATGCCCAGCGCACCAAATCCAAATAGCATTAGAGCCAGGTCAAGCCAGAAGATCAGTCCGAAACGGCGGGAGAGCAATTTAAGGGGGATAAGCCAAGTCAAACAAATATGTTTTAAGGCCAGATCTGAGAGATGATAAGTGATTAGTTATGCGAAGTGATGTTGGTAGTGAATTCCAGAGCTTAGGGGCGCACACTGAGAAACAACTAGTGCCAATGACTGTGCGAGAGTAAGGAACAACAAATGAAGGTCCTGCCGAATACCTAGTGGAATGTTTAATAGGTCGAGGGATAAGTCGCATCTTGAGGTAACTGGGTTCATTATATAACATGGTTTTGAATATTAAAAGACAGATTTTATAATTAATTCGGTATTTGATATGAAGCCAATGTAGGGACTGTCTAACTGGAGTTATATGTTCGAATCTTGGAGTTTTGGATATGACTCTAACTAAGGAATTTTGTACTCTCTGGAGTTTCTGCATATTAGAATTTGTGATGCCGAAAAGCAAGGAATTGCAATAATCTAGGCGACTAGATACCAATGCACTAGCTAACTGAATAAGAACAGGCTTGGGGAGGAGATGTCTGATACGATAAATATCCCGAATATGATAATGAGAAATTTTGCAGACTGAAGTTATGTGACTAGTAAAAGAGAGGGAATAGTCAAATGTCACACCAAGGTTGCTAGCAGAAGTGCTTCTAGAAACAACAATGGAATCTCCGAGCATAACAGAATCCAGATATTTAAATTTGGTCATTTGAGCTGGAGTACCCAATAGCAACAATTTCGTTTTTGATGAATTTAGAAGAAGCTTATTTGAATCCATCCATGACTTAATATTAGTAAAGGCACTCGATAAAGCCTCAAGGGATGCGTTTGAAGAGGAGTGGTCAAAAGAAATGAGAATTTGTGTATCATCAGCAAAGATGATAGGCCACCTGATGTTCATCAAGAAGTGAACCCAAGGAGGTTGTATAGAGAGTAAATAGCAGAGGTCCAAGGACAGAGCCTTGGGGACACCACAAGAGAGATTGGTAGGAGTTGAGAGATTATCATCTATTATCACTGATTGAGTGCGGGGGTGTAAATATGAAGTAAACCAATGTAAAGTAATATTCGAGATTCCAAACCAATGTTCAAGACGATGAAGAAGAATAGAATGATCAACAGTATCAAATGCGGCAGATAGGTCAAGAAGTAAAAGAGCAGTAACTTTCCCAGAATCAATAGCCCGAACAATGTAATCATGAACTGTCAGGAGAGCTGTTTCTGTGGAATGATATTTTTCGGCAGGCAGACTGAAAATTAGGGAGGTGGTGCGGACTGGAACACAAATGAGCATGCAGTTGCTTTTCAACTATTCTTTTTCAAGATTTTTCGATAGGAAGTGGAGATTAGTTATAGGTCTATAGTTGGACAAGTCATCGGGAGATAGAGATGGCTTTTTAAGTAGTGGATGAATAACGACTTTAACATAACGTATTATATACTGTTATAAGTAAATTATTAATAAGCCAAGACTGTATAGTGATGCTGTTGTCACTATCAGATTATACGAGGTGTTAGAGTTTTAATACTTTAATAAAATCAAACGTAGAAATATTTAGACAGACAAACTGACAGAGCCGTATAAAGTTCTTCTCTCTTCACTGTCACTCTGAGCACTACTAGATGATAGCTGCCTACGCTGCTGCTGCAGCTAGATGCAGCTGCCTACGCTAAGGCAGTGGCGCCATCTGGCGGTCACCCGACTGGCCACACTAGGGGTGACTCACGCTTGTAGCGGTCATCACATTTCCCCCTCTCCTGGAAAGAAAAACATGCTCACAGTTGCTAGCAATGTTCAGAAGGAAAATATTATTTATTTAGCTAGCACTTAGTCAGCTTAAACAAGCGTGTTCGAGGCCGTCACTGCACCCAGTCAGGTCCAAAGACTTTGGTGCGGCGCCTTCTCTGAGACCGGCGCGGCGGAGGTTTCGGCTCTTGCTGGCGTCCGGCATCTGCGCGATGTGGCGGCCCTGGCTCAGCCACCGGAAACGGATAGAAAGCCACGTCATCGTCGTCGGTCTCCGAGGGTGACGGTGGTGGTGGAGAAGGAGGAGGAGGTGGTGGAGCTTGCGGTTTTGGTTGGCGTAAGTTGCTCTTGTGCTGAAGCACTCGCCGCAAGTTCCACTTCTGACCATTCTCCAGCCAGACTGTGTTGCCAATGGCCTTCTGTACTACCATTGGTTCAGAGTATTTTGGAGCCAGTTTGTGCGCTCGGACCGGAAGTTGAATGCGAACTTGGTCACCAGCGCACACAGTACCAGGTTTAGCATGGCAGCGTCGGTTGTAGTGTGCTGCCATCTTCTCCTGCGCGAACTTCACGCGTGAAGCGACGACCGGAAGTTCGGATGATGGGGCTGACGATGACGTCACGGCTTGCTTCAGGGAAGTTAACGGCGTTCGAAGCGGAAACTTCAGAAACAGGGACGCCGGTGAAACGCCAGTGGTGGTGTGAGGTGTCGAGCGATATGCAGCGAGCGTCTGGCGGACAGCAGTCATGAAGTTTTGACCATCAGCCAGACCTGCACGGATTCCGTCCTTCATGCTGCGGTTCAGTCGCTCGACCGCTGCATTGCTTTGCGGTGAATAAAGCGACACTCTGGTGTGCTTGATCGCCAGTGACGTCAGGAAGTCGGTAAACTCTGACGACACGAACTGAGATCCATTGTCGGTCACAATTTCTTCGACCAGCCCATAGCGGTCGAATAAGCTGGTCAGGAATTCTATGACGTTGGCTGACGTCACGCTTCCGCAGCACGCGACTTCCGGCCACTTCGAGTAATAGTCGGTGGCTACAATCATATATCTTTGATGGCGCGGGGCAATGACAAACTCGCCCGCTATATCTAGCGAAAGTTTCTTCCATGGACCGGAAGGCAGCGCAACCGGAAGTAGTGGGCCGGAAGTTGGTCTCACGGACTTCCCGGAAGTAATGCAAGGTACGCAGTCTGCCAGTTTTTCAGTTAATTCGGACATGGTTGGCAACGGATATCGATCAGCTATGATGCACTTATTGACATCAGTGAGATTAATACACCAGCGAAGCGTACCGTCTTTCTTCTTCGCTGTGACGACATTCGACGTCCACGGGCTGGCGTCGATGCGTTCGATAATGTTTTCTTGCAAAAGTCTGTTTAATTCTGCTTCTATTGGCTCGCGTTTGGCCAACGGCGGGTGCCAAAATTTCTGACGGACAGCTTTCACTGTCGGATCGACCGTCGGTCGATGGACGAAGCCTTTAAGCAGTCCGGGTTTCGGTTTAATCAGTACCGGAAATTGCTCCAGTGAAACGGATGACGATGATGACGTCATCGACAGCGACGCAATGAGAGGTGCTGTCAGGTCGATACCTGCGAGACATGCACGACCTCCAACTAAGTCAAACAGGTCGACTCCCAGGATTGACGGACCCTGGACGGTGACGTAGAACCGGAAGTGCAAGAGTCGCCGGTTCCCGATCTGCACCGGAAGGAAGACTCTGCCGATGCACTGAATCTCTGCGCCGCCATTTGAGCTCGTAGCGCAGTGTCTGAAGGAAGGAGGCGCTTTGGAGAGCGGACCTTCTGGAAAGTGACGTCATTCAGAATGGAGACCTTCGCGCCCAGGTCGACCAACAGCGGGACGGATATGTCGCCTATCTGAGCTTCGACGTGGCGGAATGTTCCTGGTGCTTGACGTGGCGCTGCGATCGCTGCCACCGTGAGCACAGACGCTGACGTCACCGATGACGTAGCGGAAGTCGATGACACAGCCGACCGATCATCATGACTGGTGACCGACGCTATGACCACGTTGCTGACGTCATCAGATAGGGCAGTGTCGACGGTCTGAGTGCTGTGACGACGACGACTACTGGAACGCTGACGACGGCTTCGACTCTGATGGCGAAAACGACGATCTGTCTGGCCCGAAATCGACACAGAGGAGCGGCAGGAAATGGCGAAGTGCTGCTTGCTGCAGGCACTGCAGACCTTGCCTCTGGCTGGGCAGTCGGGGTCCCTGGATGCATGTCCATGACGACCGCAGTTGGGGCACGGCGCTGTAGAAGCGGAACCGAAAGTCGATTGACCTGCTCGGTTGAACTGCCTCCGACCGGACGGCTGTCGGCCGATCGAAGAAATCGAGGCGTCTCGAGCTCTACCAGCGATTGTGGGGGCCTCCATCTGGGCGCGCTCCAGCGTAGTCGCGAGTAGAACGAGACTGTCCAGCGTTGCTCCGTCGGGTTCCAAGAGCAGACGTTCTCGAATTCTCTGATTAAAGCAGCCCATGGCGAATTGGTCTCGGACGCGTTCGTCGAACTGTTCGTCCGAGAAATTACAGAGTCGGGCCAGTTCCTAAGCGCTGAAAGATATTGTACGAGCGAGTCGCCGGGCCTTTGGAGACACCGGTAGAAGTTTGCGCGATTAAAAATCGTACCTGATGTTCGTCAAAGTGTTGTTTCATTCTTGCTACCGCTGCATCGTAACTTTCAGACTCCTCTGGCGCAAGCGAATAATACACCCTTTGTCCTTCAGATCCGAGAGAAGCGCGCAAAATTGCGGCCTTGCGTGGCGCAAAGTCTTGAGAATCCGGAACGCCAAGACACAGCATCCAATCCTGAAAGGAACGGATCCATTGCGACCACGGAAGTGGCGGAGGGCCAGAGTTTTGCAGAAACGGTGGTTTGAACGGAGTTGTCACTTGACACCTAGTCGACGAGTCGGCTTGCGGTGTCGACGAAGATGAAGAGGACATTGAAGAGGACGTCGCCGTTGTAGCCATAATCGACGATTGATCTGGGTGAAGAAACTGTATTCACGACGGATTGAGGCGATCTCGGAAGGATCGGCGTCTCTAAAGATGGCGGATCCGCGTCGTTTCTTTGTCTCTGGCGGGAGCGCAGTGGAAGATTCCGAAAACTCTTTGTTTCGGAATGACTCAGCGCCTGCGTCCTGCGTCTGGCTCTACTGTCGTCTTTGTCTCGTCTGTTGAACGGCGTTCGATCGAACGCAAAACCAAGGATTCGGCTTGTAGGGTCGAAAATTCGTCGCCACTATAGTGATGCTGTTGTCACTATCAGATTATACGAGGTGTTAGAGTTTTAATACTTTAATAAAATCAAACGTAGAAATATTTAGACAGACAAACTGACAGAGCCGTATAAAGTTCTTCTCTCTTCACTGTCACTCTGAGCACTACTAGATGATAGCTGCCTACGCTGCTGCTGCAGCTAGATGCAGCTGCCTACGCTAAGGCAGTGGCGCCATCTGGCGGTCACCCGACTGGCCATACTACTGGTGACTCACGCTTTAGCGGTCATCACAGACTGTCAATTCGAAAAAAATAGTAAATATTAAAAGCATTATTATTATTATTATTATTATTATTATTATTATTATTATTATTATTATTATTATTATTATTATTATTATTATTAAACAAGATTAACGTGACATAATGTCTAACGACTGCAAGGGCACGTAACAATAACAATATTAAACAGAAATAAAATTGCCTATATAAATACAGAGTGGTGGTCACATTACATCATAGCATCTAATGAATAGCTCAGTTTTAAGGTGCTTCTTGAATGTCTCCAGCGTCGTTGATGACCTTATTGATGACATTATTTCCAGTTAACGATCAAGTGCCATAGTGTAAATCCAATTTGAATGCTGAATTTTCCATTAAGGTGCTGTCAAATGTTTCATATGTTTTAGAGGGCCTCACATTAATGTAGTATCTCTCGATGTCGGGGGCCGCAAAAAGGACTTCGAGGGCCGCATGTGGCCCGCAGGCCGCACTTTACCCATCCCTGCAGTAAGTGGTGGGACACTAACGTGCATTGAGCACTCTAATAATTAAAACAATATAATTAAACTCCTCTGCGTTAACGGTAATAAGTGTAGAACAAACGCTGAAAATTGACACATTATGAACAAATTAATTATCAGTAATAATCAGGTAACACTGAGTCAACTAAAACTGAAAGTAAACTAAAACAACTGAAACGAAACTAACATATTTACAGTTACGGTAATATTATGAATTAAAGTAAAATATAGTGGATATTTTAAAATAGGGTTACCATACGTCCGGCAAAAGGAGCTCAAGGACATGTCATTCTTTTTGGCATCGATCGTGTCCTTCGTCCGGCAGACATTGGCCTGCAGTGGAAAAATGTCCGGCTCTTTGCTCTCATCATCTGGCCATCTGCTTACTAGAATTTCGATCTACTTGGCCATGTAATTAGCAATTGCACATTTCCATTGATGCTCAATGGACAAAGAAGAGGAACCCATTAATTCATAAGAATTGTTCTCACTGGCAGAAAATGTCTTGCATGTAGGCCTAGTTTTACATGTAAGCTGCTGGTATCGATAAGCTGCTGTGCAGAATTCTGTCCTCACGTAAACAGCAAACTGCTTATCACTGCCGTGGGAGGCTGTGCAGGGGGTGCAACTTCACCCCTCAAAAATATAAATTTACAAAATTTCATGGTCATTTAATCCAAATGTCCAGTAGTTGTTGGGACGTTACAGCTATGGAGGAAATGATTCTTTGAGTAGAAACAGTGTTTATTCTAGCCATCTTGACATTGGGGGAGTTTGAAATGTTTGGGGGAGAAGGTTTGTCTGCCCAAAAACCTTGACGAGCAAAAAAAGTCATCCTGATATTAGATTTTTTCTTGGAAGTGGTGACAAACAAAAAAGGTCATCACATCCTTCCTTATCTTTCTTCCCCTTCTTCTCCACATGCTCTAATGCTCTTCTGAATATGGTCATATCCTTATTATAATTATGTTTTCCCCTCTCCTAAATAAAAAACCCCTCTCGTCACACTTTGGGGGAGGGGAATTTCCATCCCCCAATGCAACATATAGAAATTTTTGGTCGAATTTTCAAACTTGGGGGGATTCCCAAAAAAAGGCCTAGAATAAACACTGAGTAGAAATGATTTCAGTTTAGACTTTAGAAAGAAAAACTTGAGAAGTTGCAAGAATGGAAGGAAATTATGGCTCAGGATTTGTTATTTGACCATGGTGGTGTAGACATCGGAGGGATCAATCAATCAATCAATCAATCAATCAATCAATCGATCGATCGATCGATCAACTTCTATAGCGCCACTATCATAATGCCCAGGGCATCAGCCGATGGTGCGCCAAATCCAAATTGAATTAGGGCCAGGTCAAGCCGGAAAAGATCAGTCAGAAACGGCGGGAGAGCAATCTAAGCAGAGCCGTAACTAGGGGGCAGAGGGCAAGCCGCCCCGGGCGCCGACCGGTGGGGGCGCATTTTAGATGTGAAAAAATAGCTGTGCCGAATAAAAAAGGTCATCAGCCCGAAAATGGAGTGTTTTATAGGGATAAGTAAACTTTGTCACGAGACTGACGACTAAAAAAGGTCATCACCGAAATTTAGAGGTGCAAGACATAAATCTTGCCCCGGGTGCCGAAAACCCTAGCTACGGCTCTGAATCTATAAGAGGGATATAAGCCAAGTCAAACAGATGCGTTTTAACCCTTTAACAGGGGAATAAACTTTTACAAACCCTCCCCAATCTGGGTAATTAATTTTGGGTAAAGGCGTTCATATGAAATGTGAACATATAAGTTTTAAATTTACTATATATCAGGCTATATAGAAGCTAGAAAAATGAGGTTTGCACCGTTGTTTAGCATTTTTATTGTTCTTTCTAACGATCCGTGCCAAAAAGAAAATTCTGGGGTGGGGTCCACTCTACAGCCTAAAATAGGGCCCCACCCCAAGTTTTTAAAAAATTTTGTTCAAAGCTCAGTAGCAAAACGTTTTCAGCGGTGACCCCCCTAATGTGAGCGGCAAAGTTGTAGCCGGGTATAATTGGAACAGAATAGTTCAAAAATTTTGAAGATCGGACCCAATTTGGGGTAGTTATCGCTTTTCAAACCCCAGAACTCATTGCTCGGAGAAATGAACATTTTGCGAAAATTTTTCAATCTGAAAAAGCGAACATCTCAGTAAATTTCAGGCTATTGTAGAAGCTAAAAAGATGAGGTTTGCACCGTTGTTTAGCATTTTTATTGTTCTTTCTAACCATCCGTGCCAAAAAATTTAGGGGTAGGGTCCACTCTACATCCTAAAATCGGACCCCCTCCCAAAAATTTTGTAAAAGCTCAATAGCAAAAAAATTGTCAGCGGTGACCCCTAGTGTGAGCGACAAAGTTGTAGAAAGGTGTAATAGGAACAGAATAGTTCAAAAATTTTGAAGATCGGACCCAATTTGGCGTAGTTATCATTTTTCAAACCCTATAAATGTCTCTTTTCAAAGCCAATAATCCGACTCTCGGTCGAATAAGGCCTATTTTTCTTGCTTAGGGTGGCAACACTAGATAAAAATCGAGCTACCATCTATCGAATGGATAGATACTAAAGAGATATATAATAATAATAATAATAATAATAATGTGATTTTAAGTGGTTTAGGAGGCTAAGTAAGCCTGCGTGAAAACCACTGAATATAGCATTGGACGTGTCTCAGCCGTTGGAATTTTGCACTCTGAAATTTCTGCATATTCCCTTGAAGACGGGCTCAATTTCCCCTTAAAAAATACAAATTTCCCCCCCAAATTACAAATTCCCTTTGCTAATTTGCTCCCTTGTGGACTTAGTATTATTTTCAGCTTTTTGTCCTTTGTATTAGGCATAGCTATCATGTACCATTTATTACGTCCAGTAGCGTCATTTCACGCTTTTCTTGGGGGCGAGGTAATTTTTTCGCAAATTTTAGCAATTTTTGCAAATCTTACGCATTTTTGCCAATTTTTTGCAAAATTTTGGCAAATTTTAGGGCCAAAGGTGGCACATTTGCAATTTTTTATATTTTTAGCAATTGTTTGCAATTTTTTGCACATTAATACATTATAAATTAATTTTTTCATTTCCTTGGGGGCCACGCCCCCTGCCCCCAAATGAGGCCACTGATTACGTCACGATCGGTGTTATTTTGAATCAATATCAGTGTCGGTTCAGTTCAGATAAGTAGCATCATTTAGCTTATTAATAGTTTATATAATGGTGTTGAAAGCAAAATATTTCCCCCATTTTTTTCCGGGCGCACACTGCGCCCGCCTTCAATAGGGATAGAAGCCCCTGGATGTATTCAACTGAAGGACTGAAGAGTATGGAAGAACAGCATCACTGGCGGAAGATCTTCGTACGCTGTCGTGTAAGCAGAGGGCGCGTGTCCAACTACTGTATATGGGACATTGCGGCCAGCTCGATATTATATACCGAGAAGTCATGACCAGTGCTCGGCGAAAACAGTGTCATGGAAGGACACAAGACGGGAACAGGAGGCGGATCAACATTCTGTGTCTCGCTATTGCCGCTGAAGAGCTGGTAGAGGGCAGGATGGTGACGATGCCTCTTGGAAATGTTTTGTGCCCAGCTATTGCCACCAATGGGTTGGCAGAAAGCAATGATGATGATGACTTGGTTGTAAATTTGGTTGTAAAAGCGGCTATAAGAGTGCGGATTTATGCCTTTTTGTGTATGTACTATATGGATGAGCTCTAATGGCTTTCACACAGGCAGTAATGCCTCCAAAGCCACTTTAAATGATGCTATGTTTATCTTTAAATCAATTTTCCCATTGTCTTTTTTGTATCTACTTCATGTAGTGCACTCTGTTGAGCTCCTTTGATAAGTTTTCATAAATTGTAACAAATAACAATAACAATTTAACATGGCAAAAATAAATACAAAAGCATAGAATATAAAAATACCAAGTCCCATAAGCAAGCCACATGAACTTAAGATCTTTAAATCATATAAATGCATTTAAAATACGGACATCATAAATTAATGTTGTGCTTTAAAAGCATTCTAAACACACACACAAATTTACAAAAAGCATGACATATATTCATACTTTAAAAAATATAACACATATAGCATACCAAATACCTATCTAAAAAATTAATATCTACATAAAGTTATGAATGAAGTAGTAAGATGACTGAGTTAAATAAAAAAGTAACGTTTTAAGCACACAGTTAAAAATGAGTTAAATACTGAAATGACAGTTTTATGCACAAGCAGCAGGACTGGATTGAATAATTCAGTTAAACTCACAACTCATACTAGACCACAAATGGACTTCTTTGAATGTCCATTTAAGACAAGATCAGCAATGATTTATTACATAAACAGCACTGCTGACAACTGTTGGAACAATCGTTAGTAAATTCTAATTAGTATGTGTGAAGCGTAAAATACATTGCATCAAATAGTGAAGCATTACAGGTCATTTTCTGAGAGCTGCAAGGCCACAAGTTGCCCATGGGATATGATATGGTTTGGAAACCTCTGGCATAGCCGCTTGCAGCCAAAAAACTGCAGTGAATTGCTCTTTCAATTCTTTTATTTGTGCTCTAGTGGGCTGCATAAAATTTCCCGGTGAGCTGCAGGTTGCCCACCCCTGAATTACAACAACAGCTTAAACAATTAACTATTAACAGTTAACAATTAACTTTTTATTTCCAACATAATCACAATTAATTACTCTGGGTTAAAATAGGACACAACAGAAATCTACAATGACCAACAGAAAGCCAACAAACATCAACAATTAAAGCAACAAGTGGCAATAACTTAGAAATATATAGAATCTGATGGACATCCAATTACTCCTAATCTATGTTTTGTTTGTGATGTGAAGTCAGATTTTTACTGAGCTGTTTTAGTCTTATCTCTCGCTGTCTGTATTTCACAACAGGATCAACTTAAAGAAGTTCAGCAAGACGATCAGTCAGAACGTAAATCTCATTTATTGTCCTGCCGAGTTGTTGCTGCAGGTTCAACAATTCTTGGTTACTGCAGAAGCCAGAGTTGCCTTTCCTTAGTTGATTGTTCAAATTAATTATTTCCTTTTTTAGACAAATATTCTCTTCCTCCACAACCTGAATTTGAAGAAAATAACAATTTCACCATCTGACATTCAGCACTCTTTTCAATCAATCAATCATGAATAAGCACTAAGTGATTCAAACTCTCTAAAAATTGGCCATTCATCTCATCCCCAAGCAGTGAAAGCCATTTGCACCTGCCTTAGAGCAGAATCTCATACATTATGTACAAGATGAAACTGCACTTTGGTTAAAAAGTGGATGAAAATACTGAACAAAACCAAGTCTCAAAGGAATATAGTGTGATGCATACCTGAATCTTCTCCAAAATCTGCCTTTGTACATCTTTACCCGAGATTTCCTCAATTCCTGAGTGATAGGAAGCCAATTCCTGTACCAGAAGAAAAATTCATGGTTATATAAAGATGAATAGCTAGATAAAATAACTATGACTACAATAATGGTAATGGTTCTGAACAACTTCTATAGCGTCGTAGCATGGCGAAGGCCAAAGTAAAAGGCGCTGTCAACAACACTGACAAATCATAACAACATGGAACAGAAGATGTTGGTCTTGAGGGAAAGTCCGCTCAGATGGCACAAAAGAGTTCGCTGCCGTGTTGAAATTGGGTAGTGAGCCCTTCAGAAGGTGGTCTTACGCAAGAAGGCGTTCCGTCGAAGAGTCAGCGAAAACACAGAAAGGATGAAAGACTGCATGGATGCTGGGAAAAATTCCCCGAGTGGCGAAAATCAGGCAGCGAATCTTTGAGGGCGGTCAACTGCGAGACAGTAATCCATTGCTGAACTTGACGGGAACCGACTGAAGATGGAATTCCGCGCGAGAACCGGAACAGTCTTTGCCCGTTGACTCCATCAACTGGCTGGTGGCTTAGATAAATGGCGGGCCAACCATGCCGACACGGGCAACTTAAATCCGATTTGTTTGGCGCAGAGAACCCCCAGAGACGATCGCTGACAGCTTCAAAAACGACAGCTGGGTGATAATCCATGCGATTAGCGCAAAGAAATAAGCGCAAGACGTCGGTAAAACTGCCAAGAACGGTGTTATTCCAAAGCACATACAGACACGTGCAAGCAGCCAAAATGGTGCTACTGGTGCTATGGTGCTAATCCCAATAATACTGAGCAACACATCTACCCTTTTGGCACCTACCGTATTTGCACGATTATTACCCGCGGGTAATACAAGAATTTACAAACCGCAGCCCCCCCTTGCGGGGTATATTCGTATGCGGGTTATACTGGAAACTTAAAACTAGTAGGAAGTCACACAAATGCGGTACAAGACGATTGGGAGGCTTTACCGAATGAAAGAGCGACAGTGATCTAAGTTATGGGACCTCGTCCAATGGTAGCCGGGATGCCATTAATTTAGTCACGTGACCAAGAGGAGAAATTGATAAAACCCCATTGACATTTCGATTACAAATATCTAAATAATGAAATCGAAATAGATCTTAACTATTACAAATTTTGAGTCAGAAAGCCATGAAACTTTCGACTGATAGCTCAAGTGGGCCTTAAAGCGGCCTAGAAGAAGAGATTAGGCGAGCCGTATTTTAGTCAAACCACATTCACCACGCCAGTGCAAATAGGGTTATAACTGCTTAAATAATCGTTATAAAAATCTTATTTACGCATACAATTGCAGAATAAATGTCGGTGCATCGTTCTACAAGGGTGGATTTGTGCAGAAAGGTGCAATAAGTGCACAAACGAAGTGTTTTGAAAGCGGTCCCATGGTCGCATAATAAGCTTCATCAAAAATCAGTCATAACTCTTGAAATATACGACCCAGTGGCTGAATCGCCGCTTTCGCTCACTTCCTGAATTATTTAGGATCATATTTAGGGGCTTTTATTGTTGGATGGCTGTTAATTATCTAAAAATCAGAGTTTTGAAAGCCTAATGGTAAGGATAGCATCTCGGGTAGACGAGCGGCCATTACGCCCATAGATTTCAGTAACCAGTGGTTTTCAAACAGGCTAAGTCTCCTAAACCACTTAAAATCACATTATTATTATTATTATTATTATTATTATTATTATTATTATTATAGCCGTATATTAAAAATTCAAATTCTCCGCGTTTGCACGTTTGCTTACTTACTTCAACTGGAGTTCCATAAAAGCGGACTTTCAAGATCATCATACGTTCGTCATTGACAATGCCGACGTTTTCAAAAACATGTTGTGGCGCTATAGAAGTCTCGGAAATAGGAATCTTGTTTGTCTGGCCATTCGTACCCCGTTTGATGATGTTAATGACGACGACGGCGGCGACAACGATGATGATGATGTTTTAGGCTGACTAGGCTGGCTGATGTTTTAGGCTGACTATTAAATAATAGTTTTCTATGTCTGCCGTCAAATTATGTAATAACCGTGGGAACAACGCTTGCGAGTATGGGAGTCGCCATCCTTTGCTTGACCGTGAGAGAGTAATTGTTTTTTAATTGTTACTTAGGCTATTTATAAATTTGTTTGCTTGACCGTGGGAAAGTAATTGTGTTCAAATCTAATGTTTGTGTGAAGTTGCCAGTCTTCTGCCTCAGCGGCTTTTTAATTGGTACGTAGGCTATTTATAAATTTGTGCGTACGTAAGTACAGTGGCGTCGCCAGGAATTTGTGGTTGGGGGGGAAAGGAGTCTGGCGTGTCAGATTCCTTACCCACCCCTACCCTCCACCCCTCCACAAAAAACTTTCTCACCAGATTTGCGCGAATCTGGTAGGTGGTCTGGGGCAGGTTGGGGGGCAGTTGCCCCCATTTGCCCCCCCGTGTGGCGACGCTAATGCGTACGTATTCAGTAGACTCCTCCCCTCCCCGTACGCAAAATCTAAATCCCAAACCCCTTCCCCTGAGTGCGTAGGTACTAAATGGATGGACCCTAGATGGCAGCAGTTACTTTATTACCGTGGTGTAGTATCTATGCGAAAATAATTAGTTTATGTGCAGCAACCTCTAATATCGCTCCTCTTATATCGCTATGGTCCATGAAATAGGCATATTATTGTCCAAATTAGAGCAAAGTAGGCTATTTTCTTTTAATAAAGAGAGTAAATATGGCACTTCATACGTCCATTGGCAAAAGTTTATTTTCCGTGCGACCAAGCATTTCGGTACAAATAATTCCCCTATCGTAAGAATTTTACTAAATTACACCGGTTAGCGGTTTATTGTCAGAAATAGATAGGAAAATACAATTTTAGAGTGTCTTCCTTAATTTGGGTGAAAACTTAGGAAGGAAACGTGGTGTGAGGCTCTGCCCTTCGGATATATTGACCGTTGCCCGTTAAGAAAAGCTAAGAGTATAAGAATAAGCAGCTACTGCTGTACTATGCCCAAAGCGCTATATAAATCCACACGATTTTACTTACCGGTACATGCCGTACATCATGGCGTCAAACCTTCAAATGCCTGAAGACTAGTAAATGCGGGTTATATTCGCGTGCGGGTTATATTCGCGTGCGGCTTATGCTGGGACGTTGGAACATAATTCGTAATTTTCCGCGGGTTATACACGTATGCGGGTTATGTACGTGTGCGGGTAATAATCGTGCAAATACGGTACACAGACCGTTGCCTGATATGGTGGTTGTCTGGTGAAAGACTGGATTTTGGTTTTGCTCTAGTTTATTTGCAGCTCTAGTGGGGAGACCTTCTTTTGCATCACTTGCAGAGCTAGTGTGAGTACTTCTAGCATCTCAGCAAGCACAGTTACATCATCAGTGCAGTCGAGGTCTGTGAAGACTTCATCCATCAGCGCTGTACCATAGGCTGATGTGTGGACTGCCATAATCCGGTCCATTGGTTGGAGAAATAAGTCAGGAGCAAAATGGTGGCCTTGACGAGTATCTGATCTAACCATAAACCACTTGGACTGGGATGAGAATGCAACTGCAAGTATTGGTGTACAGGGCCTTCATTAGACAGATGATCTTCTCCGGTATACCAGTCTTCTTAAATATGAGAACTTAGCCAAGTTCTTCAAGATACTGTCAAACAAGGAAAGAGAACACTAGGAGATGATGAAAAACACATGAATATTAGGAACACATGAATACAAGAGAACACTAGGAGATGATGAAAAACACATGAATATTAAAGTAAATGCACCTAATTTGGAACAAGCTAAGTCATTAAAATACATTGGAGGAGTGATGGCAGTTATCAAGAAGATATAACAATCAAGAATATCAAAAGGGCTCCAAACAATGAGAAGGATAAAAATCTTTTGAGAAAAAAACAAATTCACAATTGGAGTCAAAATGAAAATATACAACACAATAGAAGTACCTCAAATACTATATGGCTCAGAGACATGGACACCAAAAAAGCTGATGAAAAAGACTAATGGTGGCAGAAATATGTTGTTTAAGGCAAATATTGGGGGTGAGCAGATTGCAAAAGATAAGAAATAAAGATATCAGACAACAAATGTATCTGCTTGTCTGATTTTTGGATATCGCTGGAATGAGCTTGTCTTCAAGTGCTGCTGGTTTACATATCGAGCCTTACACGACTTGTTAAGTCCGGACTACCTAGCTACACTTATGCATAGATCTACATCGATAGACCGTTGCTCGCAGCTCCAATCAAGTAGTTGAGTCCAACTACTCATTCCTCCTCTGTCCAAAACTGAGAAGATCAGTGACAGATCAGTCTAGTGAGGATATCCAGTCTTATGAGATTCTCTGCCTGAGAATGTGACAAAAGCAAACTCTTTTGAACTATTCACAAAGAACCTAAAGACGCACTTGTTTAATATTGCTTACAAGTGATATGTGTTAACCCTTTAAAAAGGAATAAAATTTTTAAAATCATCCCCCGACGGGGGAATTAATTTTTGGAAAAGGCGTTCATATCAAAACGTGAACATATACGTTATAAACTGACTATATTTCAGGCTATATAGAAGCTAGAAAGATGCGGTTTGCACCGTTGTTGAACATTTTTATTTCTCTTTCTATCCATCCGTGCCAAAAGAAAAAATTGGGGGTAGGGACCACTCTACACCCTAAAATCTGACCCCTCCCCAACATTTTGTTCAAATTTTGATAAAAGGTCAATATCAAAACGTCTTCAGCGGTAACCCTCAAATGTGAGCGATAGAGTTTTAGAGGAGTGTAATTGGAACAGAATAGTGCAAAGATTTTGAAGATCGGACCATATTTGGGGTAGTTATGAAGTTTCATACCCAAGTGCCAATTGCTGGCTGAAATGACAATTACGCGAACGGATTTTCAATGTGAAAAACCGAACAACTCAGTATATTTCAGGCTATATAGAAGCTAGAAAGATGCGGTTTGCACCATTGTTGAGCATTTTTATTGGTCTTTCGAACCATCCATGCAAAAAAAATTTGGGAGGTAGGGTCCACTCTACACCCCAAAATCGGACCATCTCCGACAAAAAAATTTCAAAGCTCAATAAAAAAATTTTCAGCAGACCCCAACTGTGAGCGAGAAAGTTGTAGGGAGGTGTAATTGGAACAGAATAGTGCAAAAACTTTGAAGATCGGACCATATTTGGCGTAGTTATGATTTTTCTAGCCTCCGGCTGAAGATTTTTCCTATACATTTTCCAGCCTTGGTTGTTACACAGCCAATATCTCTTGCATATATAGTCAGCATTATCGAAAACGGTGCTGCCGCCTATCGAATGGATGTGAACTAAATCGGTTCCTGCGTTGGATTTTTGAAAAAATCGCAGGTCCGCGGTACACACTCGCTTATATAGCGCACCGTTTATAAACGGCAAATTCCGTTTGGCTATGATTTTCCGCCGCCGTTTTAAGACGGCGAACCCGTGGAAGCAATTTAAAGTGCTCTTGACTTTGACCTTAGCTATGTATAGTGTGCTATAAAAATTGTCTAAATAATAATAATAATAATGAATCTGCGATTAGATTAACTTGGTTTGGACATGTGTGCAAAATGGAAAACAATCGATGGTCATACAAAGCTTTACAAACAAAGATGCAGAGAAAGAGAAGAAAAGGAAGACCGAATAAACAGTGGATTGACAACATCAAGGAAGACCTCGAACTCAGACAAATCAACATCGCAGAAGCTGAAAGACAAGCCAAAGAAGTGATTGGAAACTGAAGACGCTTGTGTTCTGACGTTCCTCAATCTCTTTGCACAATAAAATTTGCCTATACAAGCGCTTTTCTAACATATTCCACAAGCCATAGATGCAAACTTCTATAAGGCCACAAGGTTTGAGCCCTCACCCACGTTTTGAGGGGTCACCATTGGGGGAAGGCATAATGGTTGGGCGGCGGACCAAGCATTTGGACTCTGTGGACAACAAATACCTCAAGCCAATGACCTTTGGCCTGCAAACATCTTGGAGACGTCGGATTGGGGGATGGAGCGGCCGTCTGTTTGACCGCACACTGACCTTCAGGCACTTGAACTCTGTGTACCACAAATACCCCTTTGACCCATAACAGTTTGGAGACGTCGGGTTGGAGGAGGGAGCAGTCATCTGTTAGCTCAATTTCAGTATAGATCAGGCATAATTAGACAAGTCAAGAAATCGGCAAGTTCCTAAATTTCCTTGTCGACTTATAAGCGGGTTGTAGCAAATTACTTAATTTTTTAAAACCAAAAACAGGGTCGACCTATCTGTGAGATTGACCTGTCCGTGAGTATGTATGGTAGCTATTGCCACAATTAGCTGGCAGAGAGCCAAGATGATGATGATTGTTATGGTGCTACCTAATTTATTTGGTCAATCTAACAAATTTGTAAGAAATGATCATAAAAGATATAGATTTACACATTAATTCAATTCAGAGCGATCCAGTGTCTGACCATACCTTATTCTGATCCTTAACTAATCTCTCAGCCATCCGCAGCCTTTCCTCCATCTCTGTTAGCTGATTCTGAAAATGTTCAGAATTTCCTGCTGGTTGCTCCAATTCTGTCAACTAAGAAATCACACCAATCGCTGTTAGACAGTTAACCTGCTCATTACAAATGTGGTGAGTACCAGCAATTTAATACTAAAATTGAAGCCGCAGTGTAAAAATTTTGAACAATTGAATTTAATTGAACAAGAATTTTGCACTTTAAAGATTTCCAAGCCTTTCACATAAAATACTGCCAAGAATATTACCAGAGGTGACAAGGGAGGTGAGAAAGGTAGCACCTCCTGGGTACCTGTTGGTGTCCTATTACCCAGGCAGCAAAATTGGGTACGGTTAGCCACGAAAACATGACCATTATGTCAAATTCCCCCTCCGGAGGGGGAGGGTGGTTATTTACCTGAGTGCAGAGATAAGAGGCCACAACAAAGCTTATGCTAATTCAGGCACCTGGGTATCTATTACAAATTTGGATGGTGCCCAAGCAGCTCTTTAAAAAAAATTACATCATTCGTCCTCATAATTTCAGTCATTATTTTTAGGCATTATTTCTAAAAACTTAAAGCTTCACATATTCTTTTAACCCTTTCCCAACCAAGCATCTTTTGGGTAAATTCTCAATTTTGTATGGTTAAGGTTAAAAATTTTAATGAAAAATGGGGAATAAACTGCAAAAATTCAGGATGCCAATGAAAATACACATTAACTATGGCTGCCCGATGCTATTTCTAGACATGACATATTTATTATTAGACATCTAGTCTGAAGCATATCCTCCTATCAGATGTAGGGTTGGGCTAAGCAAATGTTCCAAAATTATTAACAAGAATCAAGCCAGTAATTAAGTCATCTATAAATGCTATGCTATTTCTATTTCCGATGCTATTTCTAGACATGACATATTTATTATTAGACATCTAGTCTGAAGCATATCCTCCTATCAGATGTAGGGTTGGGCTAAGCAAATGTTCCAAAATTATTAACAAGAATCAAGCCAGTAATTAAGTCATCTATAAACTATATGTGCAGATGTATTTCACACAGCATGGTCTTTGCCTGACCTATCTGACTGATCTGCTTCAGCCAACATCATCTGTCCACAGCAGACCAGGCTTATGATCTGCCTCCAACAGCCAATATCATAAACTTATCCCCAGACAGTCGTGGGGCAGCGAGTTTTCTTGTACACCGGATCCAACGTTCGGAACATTCTTCCACCAACGTTACAGAACCTAGAGTCACCTATTGCTTTCCGTAAACAGTTACAGTGCCGTTCATAAGTCTCGCATCACCCACCTGAAAAAGCTATTTACGGCCTTTTCTTGACTTGTCCTTTCGATCTGACGTCATAATTCCATATTATTATTATATACCAGTTTGTTGGAAATTCAATTCTGCACCAATTTCCGCCATCAATTTGTCTCTTTTATGAACTTTCCAATTGATTATTATGCAAGGAAGCGTTAGAATCGGATTCTGCAGTTACCGTCACAGAATTAATACTCAGTGCTAAAAAAGTGATTGGCTAATAAACATTGACTAACCGAATTGTCATGCAGTGATTGGCTGTGGGATTTGATGCTTCAATTGGTTGAGAAAGACATAGGTTCATTGGATGACTTCGAACCCAGTATTATGCAGAATCCGGCTCTAACGCTTTCTTGCATAATAATCAATTGGAAAGTTCATAAAAGAGACAAATTGATTGCAGAAATGGGTGCAGAATTGAATTTCAACAAATTGGTATTAATAATATGGAATTATGACGTCGATTGAAAGGACAAGCCAAGAAAAGGCTGTAAATAGCTTTTTCAGGTGGGTGATGCGAGACTTATGAACGGCACTGTAGAGTCATTTTTAAGCTGCGCTTACAACTGATCGTGTAAAGTGCTTGTAAACATTTATTGAACATGCACAATATAAATAGCCAGTTTATGTAATATGTATGTTTGCATGTATACTGAAGATGCAAAACATTTTTATTTTCTTATCTACCCAGAAGACTAAGTAAGAGAGCATCCACCTTTAAGTCACCATAGATCCACCATAGATGGTGGTCATAGTTTATGCATCTCAAAAGCTGTTTCATGCTATCAAGTTTCTTTCATATAGACCATGTGATCAATTAGAAGCGACGGTAGTGCATTGCACATTGCCATCATGCAGCAAGACAGCTTTAACCTGTTCCCGGTTAACGCCGTCTATAAACGGCGCCCGAAAATCATATCCAAATGGAGAACGCCGTTTATAAACGGCGTGCCACATAAGCATGTGTGTACCTCGGACATTGAAGTTTTAAAGCGCCCAAAGCAACAATTTGATTTAGTTACTATCCATTCGATAGATGGCAGCACTTTCTTCACTGTTGTTGACTATATAAGCAAGAAAACTTGCCGTTGATCGTCCAAATGCTGAGATTTTGCATTGAAATGCCTTGAAAAGACTCAAGTCTGGGGTTTGAAAAATCATAACTCCGCCAATTTTGGCCCGATCTTCAAAATGTTTGCACTATTATGTTCCAATTACACTGCCCTAAAACTTTCTCGCTCACAGTTGGGGGGTCACCGCTGAAAATTTTTTGCTATTGCACTTTGAAATTTTTTTGAAGGGGGTTGGATTTTCGGCTGTAGAGTGGACCCTACCCCCAAAAGTTTCTTTTTTGGCACGGATGGTTCGAAAGAGCAATAAAAATGCTAAACAACTGTGCAAACCGCATCTTTTTACCTTCTAATTAGCCTGAAATATACTGAGTTGTTCGGTTTTTCAGATTGAAAATCTGTTTGCAAAATTGTAATTTCTTCAAGCAATGAGTAGTAGGGTTTGAAAAATCATAACTACCCCAAACTTTGTCCAATTTTCAAACTTTTTGCACTATTCTGTTCAAATTACACTCCTTTACAACTTTCTTGCTCACAGTTTGGGGGTTACCTCAGAAAATTTTTTGCTCTGGGGCTTTGAACAAAATTTGACCAAAATTTGACCAAAATGTTGGGGGTCCTATTTTGGGCTGTAGGGTGGACCCTACCCCAAAATTTTCTTTCTTGGCAAGGATGGTTCGAAAGAGCAATAAAAATGCTAGACAACGGTGGAAACCGCATCTTTCTAGCTTCTATATAGCCTGAAATATAGTAAGTTTAAAACTTGTATGTTCACATTTTCACATGAACGCCTTTCCCCCAAATTAATTACCCCGATTGGGAACGACTTGAAAAAATTAATTCCCCCGCTAACGGTCAAGACTCGCCTTTGATGAATTGATGAATTAATATAAATTCTCGATTTAAGAGATATTAAAAGCTGCCATTAAACTGCAGATATTTGCTGTGTGTAACCAGATCACCTTCCCTGAAGAATGTGACAAAATACTTTGATGGTTCCTGAATAGAGAAATCCAGACATCATCTGTCATTAGGTTCACCGGTTATAGTCTGGAATCCAAGAACTCTGCTTAATTCTTAGGGATACCTAGATCCCTGACAAGGTCATTCAGATCATTTTGCGTTATGAGGTGTGGTTCAATCGACAAGAGGCAGAAGAAATTCTTGAGTGTTAGGTAAATGGAGAATGTTGGAGGTAGGTATCACCGTATCACTGATAGATGTATTTCCATATAATTCCACCAGATAATGTTTCTGTTTCTTTTGGAACTAGTACATCCTCTCAAATTTGCTGATCTTTCAGTCTCCTTTTAGCTGATTTCACATGGTGTACATGATTATCAGCATATTTTGTCTTAGATCATAGGATGATGCACCAAAATCACTTATTATTTTTCTGATAATTAAAATTCAACATTCATAAAATTCTTTTAAAGAAACTTTTAAAAATAGCATGCTCTCATAATTTGTCTAGACAAATACATTAGCTATTTATACTGCATTAGCTATTTATACTGTGCCTGTTCAATGTTTAATGTCTAATGTGCACAAGCACATTATAGTGTCAATAATAAGCACAGTTAAAAAGGAGGCTCTTCAACTGATTGGAGAAAGCAACAGGTGACTCTTGGTTCTGTAGTGCTGGTGGAAGGGCATTCCAAGCAAGGAGTCTAGTCTACAAGAAAGCTTGCTGTCCCATAATTGTCCGGAGACGAGGTTTATGGTATTGGCTGGTAGAGGCAGATCGTAAACCTAGTCTACCTCTGGCAATTGATATTGGCTGGAGCAGATCAGTCAGGTAGGTCAGGCAAAGACCATGTCATGTGCAAAGCATCAGTATGCATAGTTATACTGTATCCATGTCTAGATGGGAAGCCAATGAAGGTCACAAAGCACAGGGGTGACATGGTCTCTAAGCTTCAGGCCATGTACTAGACGTGCAGCAGCATTTTGTACTCGCTGCAGAGTGGCCAGATCAGACTTTGGAAGGCTGGTAAGGACGGAATTGCATTAGTCCAGTCTAGATAGGACAAACGCAGAAACCAATTGCGAGGCAACTTCTTTGTCAGAGATTCGGCAGATCAGGCAGAAGCGTCGTATGTGACAGAGGCAGCTCTTTGTTAACTGTAAAACATGCTGCTTCATGGTCAGTTTATTGTAAAACAGTACTCCGGGATATAAGACGATGGTAGATGGGTGGACATTGTGCTCTGAAGTGCCAGGTTGCAGTCAGTGTTGGACAGTCTACGCATGTTGTGATGTGATCCAATCCATGCAAGCCCAGTCTTAGAAGCATTGAGTTGCAATCGATGCGAAAAGCACCACTCTTGGACCTCTGTGATACATTGTTTAAGATGACCGAGAGCAAGACCGACATCTTTAACACATGGTCATAGATCTGTTTATCGTCAGTGCATATATGGTGGAGAAGGTCATGACGTTGAAAAATGAAGCAGAAGTCTTCCATGTATGTGATGAAGGCAATCAGTCCCAGAGAGGGGTGCATTGGATTGACCTTCTAGTGGTGCACCTCGTAAGTACCCAATTCCATTGGAGAAACTAAAGATCCTACCTCGCCGAGGCATTCGCTAGAAGAAGTCCCAGAGACAAGCCCTGGGGCACGAAGCGCTCAAGAAACAGCGCAGGCAAGGACTCATTGAGGTGGCAAAATGTCTGCTTGCGTCCAGTGAGGTGAGAACGAAACCAGCTAAGGGAAACTTCGCTGACTCCAAATTGTTCCTCCAGGAAACGGAGCAATATGTTGTGATTGACCGCGTCGAAAGCCGAGCTAAGGTCAAGTAGTACGAGTGCGGTGACCTTGCCATCGTCTATGGTGTGCACGAGGTCATTGTGGACTTTGGTCACCACTGTTTCTGTGGAGTGAAATCGTTGATGTGCTGATTGATGGACAGGGAAGAGATGATTGCGCTCGGCAAACTCAGCAAATTGAGCTACGACTATTCGATCCACAAGCTGCAACACAAAGCTCAGAATGAAAACAGGTCATAAAGATTTGAGATCTCCTTGACCTAACACTGGCTTCTTTAGGTGGGGAATGACTATATAAAATTTGCAGGCATCAACACAGTTCCCGGAGTCCAGAGAAGTGTTGCATGTCAGACTAAGTAGAGGAGCGATGACATCAGCAACCTCGCATACCAGTCAGGTAGGGATTGGATCAAGTGAAGATTGCTTGTTCGGCAACTTAGATAGTAGAGCTTTAATCTCAATTGGTGTTACTGGATTATTATTATTATTATTATTATTATTATTATTATTAAACGACAAGATTAACGTGACATAATGTCTAACGACTGCAAGGGCACGTAACAATAACAATATGAAACAGAAATAAAATTGCCTATATAAGTACAGAGAGGTGGTCACAATACATCATAGCATCTAATGAATAGCTCAGTTTTAAGGTGCTTCTTGAATGTCTTGAATGTGGATTGAAGGAGAAATGAGGGGTTGGTCTTTAGGCAATCTCCGCCTCGGGTGCATTGTCTGCTGATGAATTCAAGCAATCTTCTCTGTAAAATGGGTGGTAAAGTCATTGACCTTGAAATGTGATACAGAGGTCGGAGGTGGTTTGGCAAGGCAATCGCCTTTAGCCCAGATTGCCTTTTCTTCTGCAGCTTTAAATTTCCCGTGAATAGTGCCGTTTGAACTCGTCTTGAAAAAGTTGCTGTACTGACCTTGAGTGTAGGTGCCAAGTCTCCAGATCTCAGGTGATGGGAGATGCCTTTAAAGTCTTTCAAGTCGACGTCTCTTGGCTTTTGCAGCACGGCAATCTTCGTCGAACCATGGAGCAGAGTGATGCTTGGATGTATAGATGGTTCTAAGTGGCGCATGCTTCTCAATCAATTGTCTCATGGCAGTATCACAGAGTGAGAAGAGGCCGTCGACATCAGGTATGGGGACTGGATGACTGGTTTGATGAGTTGGTGAAGTCAGAAGAGAAAGCTTTGATGTCGAATTGACACCATGAGCAACAATGGACATGGCGTGCCTTTGGATGATCATCCCAGACAGTACAGTGCATCCCCTCAGTGATCAGAGTAAATCCCAGGTGGATTGACACATAAGTTTAGGACATCGACGTCCTGTTGGATGATGACGATGTCAAGTGTAAGTCCTGCAGAATCTGTAGGTGAGTAGATCCTCTGTTTCAGGCTGTATATGTCAAGAAGACACTAGATTATTTACTATAAAAATGTTTGCGTCTCGAATATGGAATGCTCTCCCCTCCTGTATAACTAATATAATAAATTTAAATGAATTTAAAAGAAAAATTAAAAAATATATACTACTCTCAGAATAACAAAGTGATCCAATTAATTAATTATTAAAGTTATTGCTATCTCAATGACTTATGTTAATTTTGTCTACTAATTATTACATATTTATAATTTTAAATTTCTAAGTAAGAAACTTATCCAATTAATTGAACTCTGATATCTCAAGGACTTATGTTAATCGTCTGATAATTATTTCATATTTATAATGTACTTGATTACGGTACTAACACATTCTTAGGGTACCTACCTGTGGGAACATTGTTCCCTTTTGGTACCTATTGTTTCAACTTATGTATTTACCAACATGCAAGATATTAAATTCTTAATAAGAATAATTTTATTTCCTTGCTCTTAGATTTAAGACATAAAATTTGATTGTATACTAGGTTTTTCAAATAGATTGTTTTATATTAAGTATGACACTTTGGCTTGTATTTTGATGACCTAAAGACACTTACTGTTTTTTGGATTGCTGTGCTATGAGTGACTGTATGTGAGCTTGTACATTCAGCCTATGAGTTGGAAGCAATAAACTTACTTACTTACTTATAGAGCGAGACTGAAGTTCGGCTTCGGCTTCGGCGCCGAATCTAAGGAATTATTCATATTCGGCCAACATTCGGCTTCGGCCTAATCGCTTTCATAATGTTCGGGTTCGGCCTTAACTAAGTATGAGTATCGGCCATAAGCCGAACATTTGGCGTCGTATAAATTACGACTGTAAAAGGTTTTCGTTGTTATAAAGTCTTGCTTACGATGTTTACGTACACTCTCTCGAATTCAATTTCAAATGTTGAGTGACTGAGAAGCCTAACAAATAATGTTCAATAGAGCAATTGTAGAATTTGCTTTTAATAGTTAACATGGATCATTAATGTAATTGGAGGTCATAAGAGGATTAAGGGGGGATGTGATGGAGCAGACGGTTTGAAGGAAGTGAGTCAAGTGACTATAATAACCTTAATTGATCAATTTCGATTGCCGATTCCAATGCTTTGAATCGTTTAGTTTCAAAGGTCGTATGCAAATATCTCGTGACTTCGGATTAACATTTGCATAGGCATAGGAAACTGAACATAATTGAAATCGGTGGGGTGCTCGCAACGGCCACAGCCGGGTTTGCGAACTGATAATGACGGCTTTATTTATCAAAGGACTTATGACTACAGACTTTATCGCATTGTTACTGGCACTGCATAGACCTATATATAACAACGTCTGTGTTTGGGTGAATAGAACTCGGAGCTTGTGAAGCCCCTGAATAGAACCCCTTATTCGATTAACTAATAGCTGTCATGTTGAACGGTTGCATTATATTTAAGTTGCATTCTTCGTTTCGAAGTGATACTCGACGTTGGAAATGGCGCTTACAAATGCTATTTGGATTTTCTTTAGTAAAATCGAGTCTGAGGTCATTTACACTTTTTATTATTCATGTGTTTTTTTCTATAGGCCTAACCTATGTAAAAAGTCACTCTCAGTTAACAAGTGAGAAAATTAACTTCTGCTCATATTTCATATCAGTCACGTATTTTGTTTGCATCTCCAAAATGACTCTTCGTAGCTGCTTAGCTAATTTTCAGGACTGCATGTCAATAGCTTCGGCTTCGGCCGAATCTATTACAGACAGCTTCGGCTTAGCTTCAGCTTTGGCCGAATGTAGGACTGCATATTCGGCCCCAGCTTCGGCCGATACTGCAAATTGCAGCTTCGGTCTTGCTCTACTTACTTACTTACTTAAGAAGTGAAACAAATTTGGCCAATAGAGGATCATCTGGCATGTCAGAGTGTAAATTCAGGTTGCCAAGGAGCATGATTGGCGTCATGAACTCATGATGACTTGCTCTAGCAGCTGAGAAACATCGTTAAGAAAGCTATCAGTTGCTTACTGGGAACCAGGTCTATACAGTACAACGAGAAGGTTGAGTCCACTGCCATCAAGGTGGATGCAGAGGTGTTCGAAGATCGGGTAGACTGAAGTGTTGATTGTAAATGCTTTATATGTTACATGATAGAAGAGACACACGTTGCCATGGTTTGTTGCAATACATGTATTGTCATGAGTGGGGCGTGCAAATTCAGTAAAGGAATAGCCAGATGGGGTGTATGTTAATAAATCCCTACTAACAGATGAGGAATGCCACATCTCTATGAGGGCAGTAAAGCAAAAAATCCCTATCAACTATCCGGTGTCCCGTCACTTCCTGGACCGTCACTTCCTGGACCGTCACTTCCTGGACCGTCACTTCCTGGACCGTTCATAATGTTCTATCTGTTATGTGTATGTAAACAAGTGTATACACTATGATATACAAATCGTTGTGATCTGCAATAATACTTAGAATTACTTACTTAGAATATATAATATAGAAATTCGAGATATTTTACTTACTTCCTTACAATGGTTTGAGTAAGCAGTGGAACAGTGAACTAGAACTATTCAAATTTTGAATCGTTGGAACTATTTTTACCACCTACACTGGGCGGAGGGGTAAAAACTGCCCAAAAATTGTTGACACAATGGACAGCCCCAACCTACCTACCTACCTACCTATATACCTATTTACTTCCATTTACAATGACGGTCCAGGAAGTGACGGTCCAGGAAGTGACGGTCCAGGAAGTGACGGTCCAGGAAGTGACAGGGAACCCAACTATCCATGATGATATAGACAAGAATTTGTTGCCGATAGAGCTAGTATTGAAAACACAGAACTTTGACTGTGCGACAGAGTTACTAACACTACGAATTAGTGCCAAAAAATGGTTTTTCGCTGGGGCTCCCCTAGCTCCATTATGGGAGCAAGGTGGAACAGCACAATTTCTTGCATGGTTTCCAATAGCGATCGGTATTGCCTGATAGTCACAAAATGGATGATGGTGACTGTTGTTGTCATCACAGGTGCAGGTGAGATGCTGTGCCTGCAGATAGATAGGCATAGTTGGAATATAAAGTAGGTCTGCACCTAGAGCTCTTTCCCACATGGCAGCAATACTTTGTTATTCGCAGCTGGGTGATAATATGTTGTACATAGGAGTCAAGGGTGACTCGAGACGACCTCAAGTGCAATAACAGATCTTGTGAGAGCATGTATGCCTGGCCAGGTTCCGGATTCTTTATGCCTACCACTATAGATAAACAGCTAATATGCTGAACTTTGACACGTGACATAGTGACTGGATCCACAAAGTAGTGTTGAGAAACGTTTTTTCGTTGGAGTTCTGTTAGAGGTGCAATATGGATCAGCGCGATCACTCATACAGTTTCTGAGGTCGATCAGACAGGCATAGCTAGAGCAAAGTAGGTTCTTGCCCGCACTGCGACCACCCCATGTTGTTCCTAGTGGGAATACGCGAACTTCAATTGCATGACAGGATTTCTGGTCCTACGGATTGGTGTTGAGAAGCCTTATTTCGCTGAGGTTCTGTTAGAGGAGCGAGATGGAATAGTGCAATTCCTCATGCAAGTTTCTAAATCAGCTAGTGGTCACTTGAACTCATCTTGGAAATGTTGCTGGAATGTCCTTGAGTGTGGGCGCCAAGCCTCCAGTGTTTCAGGTGACAGGAGATGCTTAAAATGCCTTTCAAGCCGACATCGCTTGGCTTTTGCAGCACGGCAATCTTCGTTGAACCATGGAGAAGAGTGAAGTCTCGATGTATAGATGGTTCGAAGTGGCGCGTGCTTCTCAATCAGGTGTCTCATGGCAGTTTCACAGAGCGAGAAGAGGCCATCACCATCAGGTATGGGAGACTAGATGACTGGTTCGATGAGCTGACAAAAGTCAGAAGAGAGAGCTTCGATGTTGACAATGATAGTGCCTCAGGTGTCTGCATCATGGGACAGTTTCACAGCTAGGCAATGATGTGGCATACAGAGGGGTCAAAACCACTGCAAATGCAATGATAGGTCATGAGACAACTTGTACATTTGGCCAGGTTCCAAAAGTCTTTGTGTATGGGAGACTTAGATGAACTGGTTCACCGCATTCTGAAAACCACTTGCTGACAAAAAGATCAGAAGAAGATAATGCCCGGTAGATTCGACATAAACAGTGAAAAGTGAATAAATGATGACCATAACTGATGACAAGATCAGAGGAACACGAGGAAAGACTGCGAGTGCGGGGTCGGTAACTTTCTCTAACTATAAAGGTCCATGTCTCACTGCTTTCTCCAACCCGACGCTGGAAGAAGTACTCGTCTCCGTGCGTTCGTCACAGAATAAGCAGTGCCTCTGACCCGCTGCCTATGTGGCTCTTGAAGGAGTCCATTGATGTACTGGCGCCATTCCTGACAATGCTTATGGCTGTCTCTCTGGAATCAGGAGAATTTCCAACAACTTGGAAGCAAGCAATTGTTACTCCGCATCTGAAATGGTTGGGACTTGACCAGTCTGATGTCTCCAATTATAGACCGGTCTCCAAACTGCCTTTTCTAGCCAAGCTACTAGAGAGGATTGTCAACAAGCGGCTGGTCAGTTTTCTGAGTGTGAATGGACTGATGCTGCAAGAACATTCAGCCTATCGTGGTGGACACTCCACCGAAACAGCCATTCTGAAAATATTCAGTGACCTGGTGGACGCGACTGCAAATGGGCGAGTTGCACTTCTCTGTCTGCTCAATCTCTCGGCTGCATTTGACACAGTTGATCATCAGATTCTCATCCGTCAGCTCGAAACATTGTATGGACTGGCAGGCCAGTCACTTCAGTGGATGAGGAGCTACCTCACCGAAAGAACACAAGCTGTATGGTGTAATGTCCCCGAAGAGCCAGGTCCACCATGAAGTCCCGCAAGGATCGGTCCTGGGGCCCTTACTTTTCATCTTATACGTTGTGGACTTTAGCTCAATCATCAAGGCTTTTGGCTTGTCATCACACTCCTATGCTGATGATGGGCAAATTTATTCCTCGTGCATGCCGTTGGACGCAGATCGACTTCGGATGTCCTTCACGAATTGCATATCTGCAATTATAAGGTGGACAGAAGAAAATCGTCTGGCCTTGAATCCAGATAAGACGGAATTCCTCTGGATCAGCACTCCAGAAAGAAGGAAGTTGCTGAGTCGAGTCCCTTTCATCGTTGGTGATGTTACTATTATTCCTGTGGTGAGTGTGTGTTAGGGATGTGCAGGTATACCCTTACCCGTGGGTATACACTACCCGTACCTGCGGGTATGGGTCGGGTACACATTTTTTCGGGTACGGGTATAGCGCTACAGGTACGGGTATAGTGCTACGGGTACGGGTATACCCGCTTTTACCTGAAAAAATTATATTTTCATTTCTCACTACTATAGCAAATTAGCAATACAGTAATAGAAAAATATTATTGAGTAAAGTGTATTAGTGTAACTTGTATATCGCGCTCAGTTTGTCAGACAGCATGCATTTGACTTACTGAAAGCATAAAGGAAATACAGATGACGTCATCTGACATCATCAGTAAAGTAGTGTATAATAATAAATCTATAATTTTAATGACGTCCTCTGACTCCTCCAGTGAGAAAGTTCTTTTGGTAAAGTTTTGTTGTTTAACTTCAGCTCTAATGCCTGCTCATAGCTAAACTATATCCACTAAATATTTTAAACAAGCCCATCGAGTCTTCTAGAAGTTCTAATCCATGTCCGACATTCATGTAGGCTTAGGCTAGCTGACTAGTTGTATTACACAATGTTACCAACCAGTAGTCCAGAGTCCAGAACCCCAGAGAGAACCCGGGCCTACTATTTGCCAAGTGGATGACCCTGATTCCTAAGTCCTAGAATTGTCCTAATCTAAACATGCGTGCTAATTTACAATGAATTAGTTATCCCAATTTCGTTCAGGGTAGCTCGGATACCTCATCATGATGGGCGAATGAAAATACAGTATCCTTTACCGCCTCCCCCGGCGCCCAATCAATATAGTACAATGCAAATCGATATTATATAGGTGATTGGGTGGTATATACTTTCAACCGTAATTGATGGTAGCCAGTAGCCCCTAGCCGAGCTGCCCTGGATGACAAAGGGAAGGTGTAACTGCAATTACTGTAGTATAACTGATGCAGTACAGGGTGGGACGAAGAAGTAAGATGCAGCCTAAATCTCTCATGTGCTGAATGCAATATTTAAAATGTAGCAGGATTAAATATCAGTGTGAAATGTTCCAAATTCCTACCAATGTCGGGGACAGGTACAGGTAGGGTACACAGCTTTCGGGTACAGGTCGGGTACGGGTAAGGTAAAAACGTTTTTGCCCAGGTACGGGTAGGGTAGGCATTTTGCTGTACCCGCACATCTCTAGTGTGCGTCTCTTACGTGTGCTTTTGGACGAAACGCTGTCGTTTGATGCACACATCAACAATGTTATCCGATGCTGTCATTACCAGATACGGAGGGTCAAGCTGGTTCGGCGCTACCTAACGGTGAGTGCGGCTGTTCAGCTTGTACGGGCCTTTGTCTTGTCAAGAATGGACTACTGTAACAGTGTCTTGCTAGGCCTACTGGAAAACAAGCTAAATCGACTTCAGTCCATACTGAATCTGACTGCATGAGTGGTCTTCGGTTGTCGCTGGAATGACCAATCACGCCATTGCTGAGAGATTGCCTCCACTGGTTACGCATTCAATAGCGTATTGTTTACAAGCGTTGTTGGCTCACTTTCCGAGCCCTTTACGACCCATACTGCCCAGAATATCTGAGTGCGCAGGTGCAGCGAACGACGTCGAACGAATCGAGAATGAAGCTTTGGTCGAGTCGTCGAGTCCTACTGCTTGTCCCTCCTCCGTCAAAGACCTCCAAGTTTGGAGAAAGGTCATTCTCCAAAGGGAATCCGTTACTGTGGAACTCGTTACCTGACGTTGTGTCGGGAGCTGTCTCTGCGGAATCCTTTCTTAGGTACTTAAAAACACACCTATTTAATATAGGATTTAACTGATAGAATTATGTGAAAGTGCTTTTGTTGTAGGTCTTGTTTACTGCGCTGGAGAAATTGTCTAGAAATAAATAAATAAATAAACTGCAATGGTTTCCGACTAGATGGGTGCCCACGTGATTCCCATTCATACTAATCACACTGCTGCATACCTTATGCCTAAGCATAGTATTTTCTTCTTTTAGAAGTGTCAACTGTTGTTTCCACTGCTCAACATTCGAAGCACTCTCTACAAGAGCAGCATTCAATCGCAGGTTGTTGTTGCGAAGAGTCTGCAATTCCACCTCCCACTTTTTAGCATTGGCGCGGCTAAAATGAAATAAGCAACCTAAATTGCCTAGCCTAAAGCACTGCAATTTGCATCAATATTCTAAAAATGCGACAAATACCACATATTTTACTTAAGCTCTGATGCCATTTTATAAGAGGTGGTAAATGCGGCTCTTATTTCATTTGCATATAGACGCTTGTCCAAATAAGTTATAATTATACTAATTATCCTATAATAAGTTATAATTATATTAATTACCCTATTCGTACTGTACACCGTGGATCAGTTCAGAATAATTGAAAAGCAGGGTCTACAGTCTCACTTTTATGCAGATGACTGTCAGCTATATTAAAGCTGCCTGAAAGAACATAGTCTTGATTTGGCTGAAGCTATGGAGACCTGCATTGACAGTTTGGATGATTGGCTGAGAAAAAATTGACTGAAAATTAATCCAGCAAAAACTGACTTAATGTGGTTCAGCTCTTCTTGGAATCAGAACAATTTTCTACATCATGATCTTCACCTCAAAGATGCAAACATCCCTGCATCAACACATCTATGAAATCTTGGAGTAATATTTGACTCAAAGCTGTCGTTTGCTGCACACGTCTCCGGAACTGTCAGATCTTGCTTCATAATATTGTGGATGCTCAGAGAAATGTGAGAGTTTCTTTCTACAACTGAATTTGCTAATCTAGTGACATGTTTTGTCATGCCAAAAGTGGATTACTGTAATAAATCTTCTCTCTATGGCCTACCTGACTGCGAGTTGAATCGCCTGCAGTCGGCGCTGAATGCAGCTGCAAGACTTGTCTTTGGTGCTGGACGTCGTGACCACATCACCCCACTAACTCACCCGCTTCACTGGCTCAAAGTTCGAGAGAGAATTGAATACAAACATTCTATTCTTGCATTCAAGTCCATAAACCAGATTGTTCCAGGGTACTTTCAGGAGTATTTCATACCAACAACATCACCAACATTTTGCAACTGTCCCTGCAGTCCGATGCTCAAAGTCTTATGAAGATACCTCACTGTAAAACATCACTCGGTTCCAGGTCATTTGCAATGTCATGGCCAAAGACATGGTTCAATCTACCGATAATTGTGAAATCATCCTGTTCTCTGGCATCCTTTAAGAAAAATCTAAAGACTTTTTTGTTTAGAAAATCTTATTCTCTTCTGCTTTAAATTGTTTTCCATTCTTTTTTTGATGACTGTTATTTTAATTATTTTTATTGGACTCTGTAATATGCCCTTGCTCCTGACATTTTGGTAATATGACACACAAAAAATTGTCAGTTTAATAATAATAATAATTTTGATAATTAAGTCATGACATGCTTTTAACATTTCAGGCAATGTAAATTAAACTGTAATTACAGTATTTAATCTAAAAGCACGAGAGTCATAAATTTAACTCTTTTATCTCAAATACATGAAGCATCTGGCCCAGTCTTCCTCTGACTTTGATATGTTGAATGCTTGATACTTAAGCTTAAAACACACTGCTTGATAAACAAGATTCAATATGGCACACTAATACTGTGCTGACAATATAAGAAATGTCTGACATACAAACATGTAGAACTAAACTGCTATCATGGATCAACATTAACAACACCTTAATCCAGACTATTCATATCAGCAGTTCTACCAAATTCTAGTATTTAAGTTTTATTTCTTGAGCATAATGCTCTTTTAATTTGAGGTTCTTCGTATCTTCATTATTATTTCAATCCAAGTCTAATATGGTCATTCACTTGATCAATTTGTTTTATTTAACAACTTGCATGAGCCATTCTGGAGTAAATCTTCATACTAGGTCTGTGATACCTTCTATTCCAAGCTGTTTCCTCACATCGCTGCTGTCTATTCATTCTTTCAATCTCCAATTACAAATTAATAATTATTTATCCATTAAACAGCTCTGTCCCATCTAATTCTCTGTCATTTTTACAACCAATGCTCATCTTTTAGGGTTTGCTCTCTTAATTCCAACCATTCAATTTCTATGGTAGTCAACACTCTATCAGTGCACACACTGTATCTTCAAAACAGGAGACATTGTGTACTTTTGTGATAATCCACTCTATGTCACTGGATTGGAACCCTCCTTGTCATTGCATTTGTTTGGGTGTACTGTTCGAGCAGATAAACTGACAAATACTTATTTGATAGCCTTCCATTTTGTCATACACTTTTTTGCATGTTCATTTTTTAACATTGTGCACAAAAATGTGCAAAGATCGAATAGTAAATACCCATTTCACAGCAGTACAAAGTTAATGAGATGGTGCATTTCATCAAACAGACTGACATGTGAAGTAACTTAGTATAGACATCACTATTTACAGCTCTGCCTAACACAATGCTGTAAAGCAGCTTAGTTCAATTTGAAATCTGAAAACTTAAACTTAAGCCTTTGTGGTCAAAATCATAATTTAACTCTTAGTATAGCATCTACATGTAATTCATAATATAAATTGAAATTAACGTGACATTTATAGAAAACATAATGAAAATAGTGACATTAATTGCCTTTGAGTCAAAGCAACCAGAAGTCGGTCATTTTCATAGCGAAGTTGTTCAATCAGGTGAGTTCTTGAATATGATAAACTAGGATCTGAACTCAGAGTTATTTTCTTTTCAAGGTCAACCTGTGAATTGAAAAAAAGACACCATAAAAGATAAACTTTTGACAAATATTACTAAATAATTGGACTCGGCGGCTTGATTGTAGCTTTGAGCGTCTGTCAGATAGGGAGGGTCGGTGCACCAGTCTCGATAAATACTCCGGGCAGCACGGGTCGTGCAGAGCTCTGAACGTCAGCCAACATCGTTTGAATGCTATCCGTTCAGGTATCTGGAGCCAGTGAAGGTGGTCTTGTAACAGTGGTGTGACATGTTCGTTCCACCTGGCTCCGAATATTAGCTGCACAGAAACATTAAGAACTATTGAAGGTGGTTCAGCAGGCTGTCCGGGAGTCCGAGTAGAAGACTGTTGCAATAGTCCATGCATGTCAGGATGATAAGAGCGCACACCAACTTATCGGTTGTGGTATCCGGACGTTTCATCTCAGGACGATTCAATGCAGACGATTCATATCAAGGACTATTCATCTCAGGACATTTCATCTTAGGACTATTCATCTCAGGACAATTCATCTCAGGTAAAGTAGTACATGTAATCTCTGAAGCTACCTCTTCAGAAATTTGAGAATTTCTGTGCTATAGTACACACACACACACACATATATATATATATATATTCATAATGATTTATATATTTAACTTTTGTTCTATAAAGCCTCGGTCACAAACATTACTAATATAGTATATATGTTTATATATTTTATATTTATATATGTTTACTTTACTTTCCATATACTTATACTTTATCCAAAATGAATAATCCTGAGCTGAATAGTCCTAAGATGAATAGTTCTCCTGATGAAACGTCCTGAGATGAATAGTCCTTGATATGAATCGTCCGCATTGAATTGTCCTGAGATGAATCGTCCTGAGATGAAACGTCCTGAATTCATCAGTTGTGTATCAGTACAAATTTACAGACTGCCAAGAAAACAATTTGAGTAGTCCTGGGATCAGCAAATTTTGATGTGCAAGGAGACTGAGGAACGCCAGATATGACAATCAAGCGTCTTCATACCGTTTCCAATCCCAATCAGACCGTCAACAATGCTATAACCCATAATTAATTCCTTCATTCCTTGGTATTTATAGTGTGCCTGTGCCAAATAATGTTTGCAGGTGCATTACAAAAGTCAATCATGGTAGGTACTGTTAAAGAGGTAGGTTTTCAGCTGCTTCCGGAATGCCGTAATTGTCGTTAGATTCTGTATTTACTGTGGTAGAGCATTCCAAGCAAGCGGTCCTGAGTAAGAGAATGCTGTTCTTCCCATTGTTGTACGGAGGCAAGGCAAGTTGTATCAACTGGTATCTGCTGATCATAGGCCTTTTCTTCCGCTTGCTGCCGCTTGTGGTTTGATGACGTCTGATATGTATGTTGGACTGACACCATTTCGTGCCCCATACACGAGCATAGACACTTAGACAGTTTATATTGAATCCAAAACTGTATAGGGAGCCAGTGAAGTTCTCGCAACGCGGGAGTGACATGGTCCCTGGGTTTCAAGTCAAGGACTAGACGAGCAGCGGCATTTTGCACCTTCTGCAGAATTGTGAGCGTAGACTTTGGTAGCCCAGCTAGGACTGAGTTACAATAGTCAATTCTAGTCAGTACTGTCGCAGAGACCAGTTGTAAGGAAACTTGTTTACCTGCTACCCTGCAGATCTGACGAATGCAGCGCAGGTGGTGATAACAGCTCTTAGCCAGTTGTCCGACATGTTGTTTCATTGTCAATTCATCATCGAGGATTACTCATAGATCTCTGATTGCTTTGGATGGTCGTAAAGTGGTGCCCTGAATCTCGATGTTGCAGTCAGTTTTAGCCAATTTGAGCATGTTGGCATGTGAGCCAAACCATGCAAGCTCAGTTTTCAAGGTGTTGAGTTGCAGTCTTCTCGAGGAACACCAGTCTTGAACATCCATGATGCATTGCAGGAGTCGAATGAGGGCAGAGCCCATGTCACTGATTACAGTGGCTGCATATATCTGCTTGTCATCTGCGTATATGTGGTGGCAGCTGGTAACGTAGAGGGATGAAGCTAAAATCTTCTGTATAGGTTATGATCGAGCTGCACAAGTGCAGTGATTTTGCTGTCATCGATAGTGCGCACTATGTCATTATGTACTTTAGTGACTGTAGTTTCTGTGGAGTGGAATCTCCAAAACTGATGTGCAGGGAGGAGATGGTTGGTTTCAGCGAACTCGGTAAACCTTGCCAAAACTACTCGTTCTATAAGCTTTGCTACAAAGCTGAGATTAGAGATAGGTCAGAATGACTTTATATCACCTAGGTCTGACGATGGCTTCTTCAACCGAGGAGTGATAATGGCCGATTTGCAGACTTCGGCATAGCAATCAATGTCTAGCGAGGCATTGCACATCAGACTGAACAGTGGGGCTAGGACGTCTGCAACCTCACGTACCAGCCACGTAAGAATCTGGTTGAGCGAGCATTGCTTATTTGGATTGCTTATAATGCATTGCGAGGATGGCATGGGGCATCATGTTCCAGACTTCACTGGAACATTCATTAATGTCGGATTTGTTGATTACGGTGGTGAACTATCCTCCAGCGGAAGGCCGCTTCTTCGGAATTTGCCGTTGGATCGGACATTACCGTCCACGGAACGAATTCTTCCATCTCGCGGGTCTACAACATTATCTTTCCACTCCTCGCTAACGTGTTTTTTTATGGAAGGACCACTTCTCATGAACTCGACGCCAGTTTCTTCATGGCAGCGAGTTCATTTTGTCATCCGAATGGATTTTCAACATCGCCATTTTGACCTTCATTGACACGTTAGCGCTGTCAAAGCGCTTTTGATTTTAGTATTAACTGTGTTTACGGCGCTATAAAAATCGTCCAGGATAATAATAATAATAATCGTGATTCATCTGGACCGCTGGCCGATTGTTGCCTAGAGCTGAGCCGCCGGCCTTAAAACTAGGCCAAAGCAGGACTTTTAAAAATCAACCTGGGTGGTCCCGGTCAAAGCTTGTAATCCTTTACAGGCAAAAGCACTAGTTAGCTAGTTTTGGTGGTGGCATATCATTAATTGATAGACCAAAGAAAACTGCCGCTGCACGACGGTGCCTAGTTAAGAAAGTTGGAGCCTGTCGCCCATCGTCTTTTGACGGATGCTTCTTTAAATAGACACAACATGGCTTAACTTTCTGATGCATTAGGCAATGTGCTTTTACAAAAATTCTTTGGAAAATTCCACTGACTTGCAGACAAGTTGACTTGGCATTTTAAAGCAAATTTTAAGGCATACATTTTCCCACTTATCTGCAAGTATATATGGTAATTCAATTTCTTATTTCAATTTTATTAGTTAACTATCTCAATCTAATTGACATTAGGTAGTGTGTGATATTAAGTGACATCAAATGATCTTAAGCTGGTCAACTGAACTAATTAAAATTTATCCAAGCTCAAATAAATAAAAAGTTATTTGAATAATCATAATCATCATCCTCATCACCATCATTACCACCATCAACATCACCCAAAATTAACCAAATCTGTTGGTATCTGACATTTATTATTGGTGTTGTTTCTTATAAAACTATCAACATAATGGCTTACGATTGTTCAAAAGAGATGCTATATAAATATTCAGTTTCATTACTGGTACATTCTCTTGCATTATTATAAATGAGCAAATTTCCGGGCACCACAGAATCATAGTAATAACTTTTGTATTCAAGCTAAAAAATTTCTCCAAAGAGGCCAAAATAATTTTGTCTAAAGGACAATAATAGACTAGCCTGATTAAAATGCTTTGTGATGAGTATATCATCTTGTGGTAAAATCTTTTCGTTAACAGATAAATTGTCACTCCCTTCATTATCTTCTTGTGTTGTCAGTGATGCTGCAGCCTTCATATTATTAAATGCTTCAATAAACTATAAAGAAAAACAAAAATAGGAGCAGTAAAAAACCAATAACTGAATGTATAAACAAGTTGATGATTCAAGCAAAATGCCTCAGACTCAGATTATCTGAACTGGACTTGCCCACAACTTGCAAGTTTAAAATTCATATGATTTATCTGCTAAAACACAGTTTCCAACTTGGATAAGAGTTTTGACAGCCTGCTGAATGTGGCTGATCATATCAACTCTCTTTACAATGCATGCTTTTCATCTATGCCAGGGTTTGTAATATTTTTCTAGAGCCTCACTCTTTGCCTGGAAACACTATGGCCTCTTTTACCACCTAGTGAATGCCACAGTATCTCTGGCAATATTTATATATTTTTCTCCATTCTTTTCTTCCAAAGGGAGAATGCATTACTTTTTTTATTTCACTTGTCAAAGATCTCTGCCAAATAGGTTAGATAAATGTCCTGGCTATTGAATGCACTGGTCATCAAGTCTTTTAAAACCTGACCTCTTGAAATCCGGAGAACTTCACTATCGTACAGTAATGGGCCAACCTAGTGTTCAGAGTCAGTGACCTCACATAACTGTTCGAACAAGTCATTCAAAGCTATCTATGGCTCACATGAAGTTTACCACTTTGAAGATGTCTACTTTACTCAACCTGATTGGCATTATATTAATTATACTAAAACAGGTTATTTTTACTATACCTAACGATTACATCACAAATAGTGCATTAATTGACCCACAAGTAGCATCAGTTGCTTATCAGTCGATGTCGATTTTTAAATGGCTGATACTTATCATTGGCCACTAAGCAGATAATAATCGGCCATTATAGATTATCCACTGATTATTGATGCACCTTTACCTGAAACTCTTTCTCAAACATTCATACTCATTCCAGGATGGATTCTAATAAATAGCATTCAAATCCGGACAAACGTGAATTTTTGCCTTTAGTCTCATTGCAAATGATTCGAGGCTAGTCGCATTGGTCACAATGTCTGGCAGCGAGTTCCAGAGAATGGGATTTCCCCGGGTGAAAATCCTCGTTTCACGTAGTTCTCAAACTTTTTAGGATTTCTTGCTTGGTGGTCCCTTAGGACACCAGCCCCAGTGCCGGCAAGATCAAAGCCCTTTGATGTAGGCAACGACACCAGGCTGCCGCTAACAACCGGTTAACCGGTCTTTTTTTGAATGGTTAACCGGTCCTTTAAAACCAGCGGTTTTAACAACCTTAATCACAAATTTCTAAGGGACCACCGAGCAAGAAATCCTAAAAGTTTGAGAACTACGTGCAATGAGGATTTTCACCCGGGGAAATCCCATCCTCTGGAACTCGCTGCCAGACATTGTGACCAATGCAACTAGCATCGAATCATTTGCAATGAGCCTAAAGACTCACCTGTTCAGTCTCTCGTTTAACTGTGCTGTGTAAAGTGCTCTAGACCTTGGCCTGCTATGACTATAGCGCTACACAAGTTAGCATGTTAATAATAATAATAATAATAATAATAATAATAATAATAATAGCAGTGCTATGATGAAAAGAAGAAGGTAGATTAATGGTATTCTGAAAAACAGATGCCATATGTGCTGCAAAAGCAACAGATTTTGCAACACATCTGGTATCGGCCTGCCATGAGCTATGAGATGTTGAAATGCTCCAATATTGCACCTGACATATCAAATTCATTTGTCTACACAGTTTTTTGCAATGTATCTGACATCCAAACAACGCTTTGATACTTGGCATTGTAATACTACAAAATGCAGCTCTCAATGATAATGAAGATACAGTAGTCCAGTCTCTTGTAAAAATAGCATGAAATTCAAAAAGCACATATTTGAGCACATACTTTCACTGCAAATGCCAAAGTTCTATCAATCAAAAACTTTATTAAGCATAACCAGCATTGCTATAAACAAACCTTATCAAGATTTTGTTCCTCAGAAAATCCAAGACCATAGATAGTATTTGCCATTGCATCAGACCACTGTCCAAATTTTTTAGATGTCTTGATGAAGATCATGCTTGGTATGATTGTGCAATTGATTAAAATCTGATGTTAAACAAATTCAAATAATGAACAGTTATCCAGAAAATTCAATATAACAGTAAAAAAGCAGTTACCATATTATTTCGAGTATAATAAGCTCTTTTTTCTGGAAAATATTGGCCAAGTTCTGGGTGCTCATATTACATAGGAATAAAATTTATGCACTTTTCAGCCAAACACAACTCACTTGTACAGATCACTGTGTGGCACTTTAGGCTGGTGTCCCAAGCATTATTATCAAGTTGCCATACAAATTAATGAATTTAGAAATTTACCGGAATTTGCACCTAATTTACAAAAGTAGAAAGCATTATTGGGTGATACTAGAAGATAATGATTTTGATACAAAATGAGAAAATAGAATATAGTAGAGCATTGTGCAGTAGCAGCAAGCAAACGAGACTGATAAAAAATTTAAAAGCTGTGAAGCTACAGACCTGAAATAAATACAATACTTTTAAATATAAACACCTTTAAAAGTACAATATTTTAAAATATACAAATGCTTGTAGTCTGTGTCACTGTCCTCAAGATGTGTTACATTAAGCAGCAAAGTCAGCCACTGGTTCTTTTATGTGGAACAAAATTGCAAAAAGGGGCCAAAAACACTACCTAACAATTTGCTCTATCTAAGGTGTAACTAGGAAGTTCTAAGTTCTTTGATACAGTCCAAAGGTTATATTCTCACATGAAATTTCACGTGCACAACTGCACATTATACATAAGTTTTAAGATTTTTACATTATGATAACTCTCAAAACTCAGGGTGTGTATTATCCACGGGTGTGTATAATTTACTGAGACATGTATAAATGGGCGTGTATAAATTGCCAAGATAAATATGGTAGTCCAATACTCAAATGAGATAGGGTCTGACATTAATCTATGAGTATGCGTACAAGGCAAGCTGCAACACAGGTGGCACACACCATTAATCTAGAGTAGTTTGCCATTGTTTTCTATAGACCCACGTTTTACCTTTGCAACTTAACACTCTTGCCAAACTTGGTAGTTTTGGCTGGAGGTGGAATGAGTGGTTGATCATGAATCTTGAAGTGCTCAGGAAAGACAATCATTTGAGACAGATCTGGAGATAAGCCGAGATGTAATCAGAACAGCAAAGCAAAGCTTGTTAGGTGAACAGATATCACTTGAAGGTGATGCATTCAGAGATTTGAAGCCTAAGAGGCTCGCCTTACAGGGTCTCTCCACAACAGCCAAAATCAGATGAGCAGGATACATTCATGGCTGTGCTCTTTTTGTACACATGGTGCACAAGCCATGCACTTTCAGCAAGTTTGTCTGTAACTAACACTGTATACGGCATGCACAAGGCATGTTTGTAACTGACATCACAAGTAGTCAATTCAACCTGATCCAAACAGCCATTTTGGTCATCAGACTGTCACAAATGTGAGTAAGCTGATTTGCTCTGGTAAACTGCTAGAAAAAGCACCAACAACTTGAGTTGGAGAATGAAATTATCACTTAAAGTTTTTCCAGTTTCTCCATATGATGATCTTGTAAGCTGGTGGTGGACTAGTCACATAATTGTCCAGTGGATCAGTTTATGATAAGACAGACTAGACTCATCAACAAGTTAAAACTTGTGAGAGGCAATGAGAGCCTCATGTAAGCCTTCCAATTTATGAGTCTGAGTTTTGATAAACTTATTGAATCCCTCAATAACTTTAAGAAGTGTTTGCATGTTGACTTTTGTGGTTTGTTTGAGACAGGTGTTTAGGTCACCAGTTACAACTACCTTGCAACTGAATGCACCCAGGCAAAATAATGAAGAACATGTTGAAAAATTGTAGTGTATTATTAGCATATTAGCACACACACCTGATATGCAGACAACACAGTACTGATAGCAACAACTACAAAAGATCTACAGGAACTACTAGACCGACTAAACAGAAATAGTAAAATATACGGCCTAGAGATAAATGCAGATAAAACCAAGGTTATGTTGACAGCGGAAACAAAACAAGACATTAGCTTCACAGCGAATGGTTTGATATTGAAAAAAGTGGAATCTTTCCAGTAATTTGGCTCAAAAATTTATGCAAATGCAAAATGCTCAATGGAAATAAGAGAAAAACTGATAATAGGAAGAGGAATCTATGCAGCACTAATAAAGTTGTGGAAGAGCCATAATATACAAATTAGCACAAAGATAAGATTATGGAAAGCACTAGTTTGGCCAGTTGCAACCTACTGTTCTCGGAGTTGAACAATAAATAAAGAAGATGAGCGTAGAATAGACGCATTTGAAATGAATGGACTTCGTCAAATCTTGACAGTCTCTTGGACAGCAAAAAGAACTAATGAATGGGTACTAGAACAGGCAGGAGAAACAAGAAGTTTGCTGAACAACATAAAGAAAAGGAAAATCAGTTACTTTGGATACTTTATGAGAAAAAAGACTCATGTATGGCATGAGAACATCTTGGCTGGGAAATGTAACATCCTGGACTGGACTGCCGTTGCAAAAATTATTACGGGAGACGGAAGATACACAGAAGTGGAAGATGGTGGTTCATAGTGTGGCTCAACCTCGGATTGAGGATGGCTAAGAACAGAACAGAACAACATTAGCATATTATATAGTCATAAAGCTAAGACACACTTTCAAAATACAATGTGAACTAAAGATGGTGGACAAACAAAGATCATTAATCAGCGCCATCAAAAAAATACAGAGGAACTGGATTGGACACGTACTAAGGGGAGAAACATTGCTTAGAACAGCAATTGAAGGAAGTACTGGTATATCAGGAAGAAAGACAAAAGGAAGACCAAGGAGAATGCTATTGGACTGAATGATGAAAACAGATACACAGTGTCACAAGACCTATGCAGAAATTAAAGAAGAAGCAAGATGCAGAGAAGAATGGAAACAATGGAGCCCTGAACCTGTCCCAGGACAGAGAACATGATGATGATGATGTATGGCATGAGTATGGAAAAAGAATTAATACAAGGGACACTAACAGGTGGAAGAGCATGCGGAAGACTGAGAACGTCTTGGCTGGAAAATGTAAAATCCTGGACTGGACTGCCGTTGCAAAAATTATTACGAGATGGATGATACACAGAAGTGGAAGATGGTGGTTCATAGTGTGGCCCAACCTCTAGTGTGACTCTTTCTGCCCGGAATATCTTTCGGCGTTGATACGCAGCTGGTGATGACAGACTGTCGCTAATAGCTTCGTTCTAGCAAACGATCTCACCTCTGCATTCCCCCTCCGTCCAAGACCGTGAAGCTTGGAGAAAGATCCGTGGCTCAGGGCAATCCTCTCCTTTGGAACGCACTTCCAGTTTCAGTGACCATGACAACCAACTTCGAGTCGTTCTTATCGAACCTTAAAACGCATTTATTTCGTATATCGTATGACTGCCTTTTGTAAAACGCTCTTGCCTTTGGCCATGCTATAGCGCTACATAAATTATCAAGTAGAATAGAATAGAATAGAATAGAATAGAACCTCGGATCGAGGATGGCTAAGAACAGAACAACATTAGCAAAATATAATAGTCATAAAGCTAAGACACATATTCAAATTACAATGTGAAATGCAACTCACTTCCTTATAGAAGCTGCAATAACTCTAATAACCAGAGTTGAATATGTATGTGCTGTACACACTACACAGCTGATTTTCAAGCTGAACATCTCTACATCAACAATATTTGAATCTACAAAACCATTAGGCATGGAATAATAAGTCTTTTATCCATACCAAGCAAAGCAATGGCAGCAGCATCTTACAGATGATTAAAAGCGAAGAACAAGTGGATACTAAAAAAAGGCCAGTCACACTCCGGCTAAACATTTAGTTTCAGGCAGCTGACAACAATTATTATTATTATTATTATTATTATTATTATTATTATTATTATTATTATTATTATTATTATTAGAGCTTTAGTACCTTAGAACCTTCAATGCTGATAATGCGGTATATGTGTCGATTACTGTCATGATAGAAAGAAACTGAAACTGCCTGTGAACTTGATGATATCCAATTCTTTTTTGTGTCTGGATCAATTTGGAACACATGAGCCTCAATAGAAAAAATGGGTTCCCTTAAAGAAAACAGAAATATATTCTGAATAATGTAAGACAAGAATTTAAACTTCAATAAAAAGTTATCCCAAACTTTTAATCAAGCCCATACCTCCAGAAATAATCAGTGTTGTATAAATTATACTATAAAACAATATTCCCCTACAAAGTCACAGTTTTTGCAAATTTTCAAATGTAAAGGTGTTTACAATTAAATAACTAATTTATAAACAAATTGCTCCACTCTGTGCAAGAGAATTACAATAGATTAAAACAAAGCCATCTATGACAACTAACAACAGTTGAAGCAATAATTATATTTAGGATATAAATTAGTCAGCAGCAACGTTCCCTCTAAGCTGCGCGCTGCGCAATTGCGCAATATTTTTAGGGCCAGCGCGCAGAAGTTTTTGAGTAGCGCGCAGTGATTTTTGAGTGGCATTTATAGGATAATACATTAGTCAAAGCTGAAACATTTTAACAAAAATTTGACTTGAAACACAATCACAGAACATGCAGTAATAGGCCTAGTTGTGGCGAAAATGAGTTTCGTTACATGGCCCAATTATAGTTCGTAGTCTAAACAAAATCAAGCGCTATAAAACAATTTCGTGAATGGCGCCAAAGCCTTCTGACCTTGGCTTCTGACGGCGCATCCAACTTCCATTGCGTTATTATGTAGCTCAAATTTAAAATAGCGTACACAGAAAAATCCGCGTTGGAACTAAATATTCGTAAAATTTCTCAAATATTTTTGTTGAATAATCGTCGTAATGTCTAAACGGCATCGGTCCGCGACAACTGGGTACCGCCGATTGGGCCCCGGACAACTGGGCCCGGCAACTGGGTAACGGGACATCTGGGCCCTGGATATCTCGGCCCCGCACCATCGAACTGGACTTGGCCAAATAGCTGAGGGTTCGTTGTATAACTTCGGGTGGACTTTTTAAGCCCTGTCATCGGCTACAAATTGAGTACAAATTCTAAATGGAAAGTGCTATTTCTTTTATCATAAATACAACGTATAGTTACTACGGGGTTATATTGACTTAAGAAGAACTAAGACTACTTCGCTGTATCCCCGTAGTAGTGAATAACTGCGGGAAGTATATACAATACAATTTTCAAAATCTTTCAAATCTCATATATACCTTGCACGGCAACATTTTTGAGTTGCTCAGACCAACTAAAACTTTGCACAGCACCCAAAAAAATTAGAGGGAACGTTGGTCAGCAGTGCTTCAGATATTGGTGGCAAAGGAGTGGGAGAGGTAATACCTTCATTGTATGAAAGGATATTGTGGCAATTTTGTATAATTGATTAATGTCTACCCGATTCTACGGCATTTACAATCTTTCTACACTGAGAAGAGCCGTAAGACAAGCATAATCTAATCGATGACGTAGTCTTCATTGTCGTTAAACGAATAATTGACTTGGCTGCTTGCCAAGGTCTGTCACTTATCATTTATTACATTAATTTTGTCATTGGTCAACGTATGCTGAGACCATGTTCAGACTAGCCAATGACATACTGGAATTTACTCGCCTAGAAGTATATAATGGTGTCTTTTTCACCGCTCAGGAGTGTACTCTGCCAAGCCTTGCTTCGCAGCTGAAGTCAGTTGACCACAGTCGAGCCCAGCTCTGCCATCTGGAGTTTAAGGCCCAGGACAGTCTGCAGTTCTGCCGTCAGAACTTCTCGGTTTGGCCGGTGCATTTACATAAACGACTGCGGGCATAGCCACTATGACCGCAGTCGTGTATGTAATGCATTGAATTGAGGCGCAGCCTCTATGACTGCAGTCGTGTATGTAACTATATACACTATATAACAATACTATATAACAGCACTATATAACAACATAACATAACAGCACTATATAACAAAATAGAGGGACAAGCCCATTTCCAAAGAGGTAGATGGACCTCCAATACTAGAAAAAGAAGTTGTGGAGGCTCTGAAGTAGATGAGGAGAAAGTCAGCAGGCCCAGACAACATAGTAACTGAGATGGTACTTAACAGCTGGCGAGAAAGGAACAAGGAAATTGACAAAATGGCTAACATCAAGTATGAAACAGGGTACTTGCCACTGGAAATGTGCCAGTCAATATTCATTGCAATACCCATATTTCATTGCAATACCCATATTTCATTGCAATACCCATATTTCATTGCAATACCCAAAAACCAGGAGCAACAGAGTGGGGAGATCACAGAACGATGTCTTATAGGTCAGTGAGCACCAAAGTCTGACTACTTAGATCACTGGTGTGTTTGGTCATGGCTGCGAAAACTGGACAAAAATGAAAGAAGATGAAGTGCATATGTTACAGTCAAAGTGTGAAATCAGGCAATGTTGACATTGCCTGAAATTTGTAGGCAATGTCGACATAAGCCGTTTCACTTGGGCAATGTCAACATTGACTGAAATTGTTAGGCATTGTTTAACAATGCCTGAAATTTGCTCAGATTTTCTATACACTTTGCCTGAAATCTTTATCTGTGATGGAATAGCAGCAGGTAAATGTCGGCATATGTCGAAATTGCCAAAAAATTCCAGGCAATGTCAACATTGCCTGATTTCACACTTTGACTGTAACATATTATTATTATTATTATTATTATTATTATTATTATTATTATTATTAGCCAGACGATTTCTATAGCGCAATAAGCATGGCAAAAGTGGCCAAAGACAAGAGAGCTTTACAAAACTACGTATACCCGATGGTGAATAAGTAAGTCTTAAGATTACATAGAAAAATTCCAAAAGAGTCAGTTTGTGACATAGTCCGGTAGTGAATTCCACAGTTCTGGATTGCCCCAAGTAACCGACAAATATATAAGTGTGTGTGTGTGTTATTAATGTTGTAGAACTGTTTTCTATTACTGCTTGTTCCTTTATTTCATTTGAACTTAATAAAGTTTTAGGCAGTTATTAATGTTTCAGATAGTGGCGGCTCCAGAATTTTGCAAGTGGGGAGGGGCCGTTGGGGTGGCAACTTCTAATCATGGGGGCCAACCATTTGTCGTTAGGTAAGTAGTATTAAGTATAGGGTCCCAACAGGGGGCCACTGGAGGAGCCAGGCACTCAATAGAGGGGCCCCCCAAGTGGAGTCGCATTTGGTTTCAGAACTGTTTATATTACTGCTTGCAACATTTAAGGGGCCATCCATATAGTACGTATGCAAAAAAGTAATATTTTCAACCCCCTCCCCAGTTGCACACCGTACATTCTGGTTACCTCCCCCCATGCGTACGTACAAATTAGCAACCCCCCGCACGGTGAAATTAACTTTTAGCCATATCCAAAAAGCATTTGTTTACTATTAAATTAAAGGTTTTTAATATTTAAATAACCGTGGGAACAATAGTCAGGACCCTTTGTTTGACCGTGAGGAAGTACCGGTAATTTTGTTCAAATAAAATGTTTGTGTGAATATATCAGCCATGTCTAATTATAAATTTGAATGTACGTACAAATTCTATCATGACCCCTCTCCCATACGCTTCCGTACGCAAAATCGCCTAAATCTCAAGCCCCCTCAGTCGTTACATACTATATGGACGGCCCCTAATTTGAAACTCATTTAATTTTTGTTGTGTTACACATCGGTGCATGCATAGCTCCATATACAGTGCTATTCCATCATGGGTAAAGATTTCAGGCAAAGTGTGTAGAAAATCTGAGCAAATTTCAGGCATTGTTAAACAATGCCTAACAATTTCAGTCAATGTCGACATTGCCCGAGTGAAACGGCTTATGCCTAAAAATTTCAGGCAATGTCAACATTCCCTGATTTCACACTTTGACTGTAACACATATACAGACATTTGAAAAGAAAGGTCAAGGCAAATAATGAGTGTTTCTTGGAAAGCAAAGAAAATAAATGAATGGGTATGTACAGTAAAACCTCGTTATCTCGCCACTGTTTGTACTGGCCTAGTTTATGGCGAGAGGCGAGGTTGGCAGCAAAACGGGGGAAGTAAAAAAGCTTCACCGTGATGCCTATATGGTTGTAATGATTGTGCATTGAACAGTGCAAAGCCCCATAATGATTTCAGACAGTAAACCTACCTATTTTTATGTGTACAAATTCATTGACTGTAGTTCATTTAGGCTAACAGTTTATTACTAATGAAAATCGACACACTATACAGTACATTGCAGTGCTGTAATACTGTATAGGACTATAGGCCAAAGTTATTGTCATGTCAGTTAAAGTACGTACAGTAATTATAATCCGTCTACATGGTATTTGAAAGTCTCGAATAGACGACTGTTTCTGAGACAACATTCTCATGTATTCGACGCGTCTCTTAATGACTGCCAAGTGCTGAACGTCATCAACAGTTGCTGACTGAAGTTGTTCGAAGTAACGCATCAAGGTGTCAATAGCGTTACACGCTGCTGACTGCAAAACACGACAATCCTGCTATCCGTCATCCTCAGGCTCCTCCCCGTCCTCGTCACTGCTCACCTGGTTTTCCGCTTGCGGGGCGACCAGCACTATTATCTGGTCGTTGGACATCAGCTCGGACATCGGTAGCTAGCTATCTACCGCTAGATATTCATCCGCAGTCATTAGCAGCTCGGCTGGTATGCTAAAAGCATGACTCAGTCTATCAAAGATATTGCCGAAGTCGCACTGGGAGACTGGAGCCAACGTAGAAGCGCTCAAAGCTGGCACTGGTGTACCAGCTGGCAAGATGCCCGTGTGATGCCCACAGTTGGCAATGGTTTCCAGTTTGATTTCGTCCCAGGCCAACTTTGACCAGCGAATTGCATCGCTCACTTCAGTGCGCGGCTGTCGGCCACCATCAACAGCGTCAACAATGTAACGTACGAGATATCCACGATAATGTGCCTTGAAAGCGTTTATAATGCCAGCATCCAGTGGCTGTAAATGACTGGTGGTTGTAGGCAGCAAAAATTCGCAGCGTACGTTATTCAAATTTTCTGGAATGATGTGACTGGGGGCATTGTCCATCAGTAGCAAAACGGAACGGTTTTCACGTGACATGCGGCAGCTGAATGATACCAAAAACTCCTGTAAGATAGAGTTAACCATCCATGCTTTCTTATTGGCATAATAATCACAGTAGAGGCCTGGATTGAAATTCTTGAAGCATCGAGGATTTTTAGATTTGCCAATGACTAGGGGTCTCAGTTTGTCAGTGCCATCAGCGTTAGTACACAGCATCACCGATATTCGATCCTTCGGCTTTTTTACGCCCTTTGTCTTGTCTGCAGTTGTGAGCGATCGATCAGGCAGCATCCTGTAGAACAATCCAGTCTCGTCCAGATTGTAGATATCACGTAATGCATATCCTGCTATCCATTCTGCTGGCTGATCACGTCCTCGACTAATGATGTTTGGGTCGACACCAGCGCTTTCACCACAGATCGTCTGACTTGTTATTCCAGAGCGAACTTTAAATCTCTGCATCCAACCGTTGGAATAAGTGAAGTCTGTTATTCCAAGCTCATTGCCGAACTGCTTGGCTTTTTCTCGCAAAACAGCATCAGTTATTGCAACATTCTGTGATCTGGCAGATGAAAACCAAACTAGCAAGGCAGCCTCGAGATCAGAATGCTGCCCTGAGCGCTGTTTTTTTACACGAACTATCACTAAATTCCAGCCATTTGTCCTTGGCAGCAATGATGTCGCCTACAGTTCGCTTACTAACTGGTTGATCAAATTGAGCACAAAAAACAGCTGCTATTTCCTGTTGCGTTTTGGACTTATTGTTTTCATAATAGACACAAATTTCTTTTTTTGTGCAGCAGATAGACAAAACAGTTTTCTTTTAACAGCCATTTGTAACTTATAACACAATAATTATTCTAAACTCTCTAACAACCGTGATGTCAACGAACTGGCACTGAAGCTGGAATCACACGCAAAGGTTCTATGCAGAGCTGCACAGGCAGGGTTGGAGTTGTTGGGGGGGTTGAACTCTCCCCCCAGATAACTTTGCAACCCTCCCAAAAATCGCATATCAGGTACATGCAGTTTCTGTCATTCATTGAATGTCCTCAGTCCTCAACCTCCCCAGCTCAAATTTCACAACTCAAACACTGCACAGCCAGTATAGTGATAGGCCTACAGTTTTAAATCGTCACTCGTCAGTCAATCAACCGGGCGGGCGGCTGGTGTTCATTGCTAATGACAGTTTTATTGCCCTGTGCCGGCAACAAATTCCAGTACACAGCTCGAGCCCTGTACACGACACTGCCAGTGATGTTAACAAGGACTGACCCCCCAAGGACGAGGATAAGGACAAAAACTGACCCCAAGGACGAGGATAAGGATGAGGACCAACCCTCCAAGGACGAGGACAAGGACCAGGACTTACCCCTCAAGCACAAGGACCGCAAGGACTGACCTCCAAGGACAAGGATCAAGGACAAAGACAAGGACCGATCTCTGTTTTAGACAAAAAAGTCAGAAAGAAAAAAAGCAAAAACAATTTCAAATCAAATCACAAAATCATAAAAGCAAAAAAAGAATGTTGTAAAACATAATCAAGCCAACAGCAATGGTGTATTTCAAATAAACAAGTGTTTCCAACAGCTGATCAGTCATGCACGCACGATGAGGCCTAATATTATGACACCACTTTGCGAAAAAACTCATTCAACTGCCAATCTCCATTGCTGATCATGCTTTGTTCCATTCCTTTGTAAGTTTGTAGACAATGACACCAGTATTTTAAGATACAACTAAAGAATAATAGAAATTTAAAAAACGCATGCGTCTGGTTCATACGCTTTCAAACAGGAAATGGAAGTTCAGCTGCTCAACTGGTATTTTAAAGGAAACAATGACTACACATTTAGAATAACTCAAAGCAAGTATGTAAATATGAATCCAAATACTACTCTTACATTGGAACATAATTATCAGAGAACAATTGAAAATGGTATGCAAGTAATTTGGTCCTTATAAGGATTTTTCAAGGACTAAGTTACAAGGACCAGGACAAGGACCAACGTTCCCTCTAAGCTGCGCGCTGCGCAATTGCGCAATATTTTTAGGGCCAGCGCGCAGAAGTTTTTGAGTAGCGCGCTGTGATTTTTGAGTGGCATTTATAGGATAATGCATTAGTCAAAGCTGAAACATTTTAACAAAAATTTGACTTGAAGCACAATCACAGAACATGCAGTAATAGTTGTGGCGAAAAATGAGTTTCGTTACATGGCCCAATGATAGTTCGTAGTCTAAACAAATCAAGCGCTATAAAACAATTTCCTAAATGGCGCCAAAGCCTTCTGACCTTGGCTTCTGACGGAGCATCCAACTTCCATTACGTTATTATGTAGCTCAAATTTAAATAGCGTACACAGAAAAATCCACGTTGGAGCTAAATATTCGTAAAATTTCTCAAATATTTTAGTCGAATAATCGTCGTAATGTCTAAACGCAATAGCGAAGCGGAGTCGGGAACATCTGCAGCTTCAAAAAAGAAATGTATAACAAAATTTAAGACTGAATGGCTAAACGAACATGTTAACACTGAACTACCTGACTCTGTCTCGGAACGTAGCGTGCAGCTTAAATGCATCTTCACTTATAGACAATGTGTATAAACGATGGCAGTCAATAAAAGACAGACGACAAAAGGGTTAGGGGGGCCTCAGAGGGGACCTCAAGTTCTCAGCAATGACTGTTGTCTTAACGTTAGAATTTCGATTACAATGAAGCCGTACATGATGTGATGTTTTGTCAATAAGACTTAGTCATAAGGACTTTAAGAAATTTCAAGTTCATTTCATTAATTAGGTTTTATTGCAATTTTTGAAAAAGCTTATTTTGTTGGGCACCAGTCTTCAGTCTTCACTTGACTAGCGTATGAAACAAGGCAATACAATTTTTAAAAATCTTTTAAAATCTCATATATACCTTCCACCGCAGAATTTTTGAGTTGCTCAGACCAACTGAAACTTTGCACAGTACCCAAAAAAATTAGAGGGAACGTTGACAAGGACTGATCTGCAAGGACGAGGATAAGGACGAGGACTGAGCCCCCAAGAACGAGGACAAGAACTGAGTCTCCAAGGACGAGGACAAGGACAAGGACTTAAAATTGGTCCTTAAGGAGTCCTTAAGGACAAGGACCAGGACAAGGATTAACATCACTGGACACTGCTGCCTCACCCCACCCACTTCTACATTCTGATGCCATATCTGATGAACTGTGCAGTGCTCTAACCTGTCTAGATGTGTCTAAAGCGGGCGTTTTCAAAAAGGACTCTACCAGTATACTGTACATAACAGTACAGCATAACGAAAGTCGTGCATTGGTATTACATTGAAAGCACCGTCGTGGCAATGGCGAGGTAAGCATAGTGGGGCCAAAGACAAAGACGCTTTACAAAGGGTATGACTCCCGAAACAGTTGGTTTTTCAGTCTGTTTTTAAAAATGGGTCCATCTTTGATCCTTCTGATTTCCAGCGGAATAGTATTCCATAGAATAGTATTCCATAGAAGTGGTCCGCCTCGTGAGAAGGCGTGATCTCCTAGGGTAGGGATCTTGAGCAGCCTCGGAACAACAAGGTCTAGAGAGGACGATGATCGCAGTGTTGATCGTCTGAGAGTGTCACTGGAGGGTATTACAAGTCACGCTAGGTACTCTGGACTGGCTTGGCTGGTGATGATGTCATGAATTATGAGGCACCTCTTAAAGATAATGCGTTCTCGGACGCGAAGCCAGTGGAGCATGTCTCTCATGAGGTGTTATGCTCACCCGGCGGTCCTGGCGGTAGATTAGTCTGGCGGCGACATTGAGGATATTCTGGATTTTGGATATTAGAAATTCAGGAATACCATAGACAAGACTATTACAATAGTCAACAGAGGAGACCACTGAGGCAAGAACGCACTGTAGGGCAGTGGAGGTGGAAAGTGCTTTCCTGACTTGACAGAGCCGACGGAGCTTGTACATGCAGCTCTTTGTCAAGTTCGTGCTATGATCTGTCATGGAAAGTGAGGTATTCAATGTAACCCCGAGGAGTTGTATCTTGTCAACTGGCGCAATCGCTTCACCGGTGACTTGGAATGGTGACCAGTCGATCAGGTGTAGCCTCCGAGGGGTGGCGAACCAGATAAATTTCATCTTTCCTAGATTTAGGACCAATCTATTCTGCAGCATCCAGTTCCGTATGGTATCGATTCAGTCCACAATTCTGTCCTTCGATGTATATGAATGTACCGGTGTGTATACTGGACTACTTATATAGCACTGTAAGCATAGCGGGGCCAAAGACAAAGGCGCTTTACAAAGGGTATGACTCCCGAAATAGATGGTTTTTCAGTCTGTTTTTAAAGATGTGTCGGTCTTTGATCCTTCTGATTTCCATCAGAATAGTATTCCATAGAAGTGGTCTGCCTTGTGAGAAGGCGCAATCTCCTAGGGTCGGGATCTTGAGCGGCCTCGGGACAACAAGGTCTAGCAAGGACGATGATCGTAGTGTCGATCGTCTGAGAGTGTCACTGGAGCGTATTACAAGTCGCGCTAGGTACTCCGGACTGGCTTGGCCGGTGATGATGCCATGAATTATGAGGCACCTCTTAAAGATAATGCATTCTCGGGATGCTTGTATGTCCTTGGGATCCGTTGCTAGATAGACCTGGCAGCCATCAGCATATGTATGATGGAGTAGGCCACGAGCCTCAATCAGCTTTCCAACATCTGCAATGTAAAGTGTGAAAAGCAAAGGACCGAGGACTGAGCATTGTGGGACTCTGCTGATCAACATCCTGGGATCGGATGTGGTCCGATTTAAAACCACAAACTGGCAGCAGTCACTTAGGTAGCTATGAAACCAGTCTAAGGCAGGGCCTACTATGCCGTAAGTTTTTCCAGCCTAAACAAAAGGATCGTACGATCGACCAAGTCGAATGCAGCTGTAAGATCCAAACTCCCCAGGGCGACTAGTTTGTGGCCGGCCGTAGACTCGATGATGTGGTTGAGAACTTTTAACAGGGCGGTCTCAGTTGAGTGGTGCCTCCTGTTTGCCGACTATAACTCGGCCAGGAGATTGTTTTCCTTCAAGTGGGCCACCATTTGGCCAGAGACTATGCGCCTGAGCAGTTTGGAGAGAAACATCAGGTTCGATATAGGCCTATAGCTGGCCGGTTCGGCTGGGTCTAGGTTGGAGGCCTTCAGAGGTCTGACCATGGCGCATTTCTAAGGTGTCGGGAAAAGACCAGTCTCGAGGGAGATGTCCAGTAGATCTGTTATAAAAGGAGCGAGTGGTGCGATGCACTTTTTAACAGCCAGGTCGGGAATGGATCTAGGAGACAGTGCTTTTCCGGTGATTTGCAGACTAAAAGAGTGACATCAGCAACGGTGACCTTTCTGAAGGTGTTAAGTTTCTGCGTGGTGGTGTAAAGGAACATCGGCAGACCAGCATTTGTTGTCTCAGCGTAAACATTATTGACTTTCGCTCCAATATGGGCATGATAATCATCAGCACTGAAAGATAATGATTGTTGTTTAGATGAGAGACCAAGAATGTTTTTTAAGGTCTTCCAAAATTGCCTGGGGTTTCCTTTCGAAGCCTCCAGCTCTGATTTCATGAAGGCGGCAGCCTTTTGGCGAACTAGGGCCCGATTTGATTTAAGAGCTTGAAGCCATTGTTGATGGGCTGTCTGTTCCATCGCAGTACCTTTGCAGCAGGCATATCAGCGCTCCAGCTTTCATGCAGATTGACGTGCTAGGCGACAGTCCGCATCATAGTACCGTCGATGAGGGCGGATGTGCATGGTTTTTATGGTGTGAGAGGCGAATTGATCAAGCAGATCCGTGATGGTATTATGGAATCGATCGGCTAGAGTGTTGACGCCATCAAGAGGCAAAATCGGCTGTGTCAGAATTGATTGTTCGATAGCGAAGATGAACTGGTCCACGTCAAGTCCTCGCCAATTTCTGCTTTCGACAGTGGTGTAGACAGGTGCGGCGAGTATAAGTGGGATGGAGAAGGAGATCAAGCTATGATCTGAGAGGCCAACTTCTGTTACTGCAACATTCGTAATTTGGAGGTCCTCTGGTGAAATTACAACGTCTAGAGTGACGCCTTTGTCGTGCGTTGGAGATGATACATGTTGCGTTAGTGCGAACGTCTCAAGAAGGTCGCTCATCTTTCTAGTGTGAGGGTCATCGGGGCATTCTAAATGTATGTTTAGGTCACCGGTGAGGACTGTGGGCAGTTTGAAGGTTTCGAGAGTAGTTAGCTGATCTGTGAATTAGAGAACTCACTGGAAGATAACTTGGAGCCCGGTCGATAAACCTGGCTTTAGCCATTACCTGGTTGCCTGGTAGAGCAGTGGTTAGCGCACTGGTCTGCCAATCTTGAGGTCCGTGGTTCAACTCCCGGCCACGGCAGAAACTTTTCGGTTGTTTCTATCCCAAGCGCCCTAGTCAACTCAGCTGTGAATGAGTACATTGGGTGTTAACTCGGCGGAAGGAAAGGCGGCGAGGGAAAGGCTGGCAACCACCCTCATTCAGACGTTGCTATGTAAAACTGAAGGCACTAACCCTTCGGTTCTCCATATGGGCACTGAATCTATGGAGTGTACAACTTCTAGGGGCTCAAAGAGCCATACTGGAAACAGTAAGAAAAAGAAAGCTGAAATACTGGGGACATATTGTGTGAACAAAAGAGGAATATCTATAGAGAAATAAATAATACAAGGCACAATGCCAGGAACAATAGTAAATAATTATGCACTTTTATAGCACCATTTCTAATACTCTTGAGGTATCAATCGATGGTACTTCAAATTTGTCAGCAACAGCCAGGGTCATTCCAGGAATCAGTCAGTGAGAAAGCGAGGCAGAGCTATGGAGGTGGAGCTATGGAGGATATGCTAATTTAAAGAGATGGATTTTAGTCTAGATCAGAAAATACTCAATTCTGTAGAAGATCTGACAGCTGAGGCAAGTGAGTTCCATGTTTTTCAGCCAGAAATAGAGAAAGCTTTCTTACCAATTTCAGTGTTGGTTCTAGGTATATTTAACAATGAATTAGCATTATAGCATATCTTGTAGAATGAGAATGTTTGGTCTAGCATAGATTTCAAATATTGCGGTTGGCTGGACTGCAGTGTTTTATAAACCAGGAGACTAAATTGAATATAATTCTGTGTTCAACGGGTAGCCAGTGTAACTTGCGAAGAACAGGTTTAATGTGATCATGCCTACAAATTTTAGTAATGGCCCAAGTTATAGAATTTAGAATCCTTTGGAGCTTCTGCACATTAGATTTTGCTATACCATTCTATAGGGAATTGCAATAATCAAGTCTACTGGTAACAAGAGCTCTGGCAAGAGGAATTAGGGCAGACTTGGGCACAAGATCAGGAATTCGTCAAATGTCTTTAATTTGCATATGAGCGGCTTTGCATTATTACCCTATACGCTGTACAAATATTTTGCTACATTACAATACATTTGCATGATCATTGAGTGACAAGTTTTTATCTAATAATAATTTATTACACATAGGTTGTGGACTGACTGACTTGGAGTGACTGAAATGTTGTTGAACTTAACAGAATTTGTGTCTTAAAATTTACTAACATTAAATGGTGCTCCTAGAAGTAAAAACTCAGTTGTTGAGGGGTTTAATGAAAGCTTGTTATTGAACATCCAAGACTGGACTTTATGCAGCCAGATCACGAAAGAGGTAGACCAAGAAAAAAGTGGAAAGACAACGTCAAAAAATGGATAGAACTCACTATAGAGCAGCTGACAAGCACAGCTGAAACTGAAACACATGGAAGAAGACAGTCCACAATGTAGCCAATCTTCGGAGTGAAGACGGTTAAAGAAATAATAAAGTGATTTCAAGCGGTTTAGGAGGCTAAGTAAGCCTGTGCGACAAGACATGTATTACAATGAATTGCGCCCCTACATCTTGAGGATTTCCGAGAGAAGTATGCAAGCATATGAGAATATGTACATTAAGAAACTGCAGATAATTCCATGGAGATTTTTACTTACTTATAACAGCGCGGAATCAAGATTAAGGCAATAGAATTTCTGCATGGAGGAGGATCTGACGGCAAAATTGTATGCCTAGTTACAAATCAACGAATTAGAGTCAATATTATTCAAGATTTTAAAGTTGTTACCAACCCCATTTCGTAACAGATGAAAGATCATAATCATAGAACCCAACGCCTTTAATAGCAGGAGCTGGATGGACGTCGCGGACGGCGCTGATAAACCATAGACATTAATAGTCACTTATTTACAAGTGACTACAACAAGCGCAGTCAATGTGTATATATAATATATATATATATATATATATATATATATATATATATCATGTGTGTGTGTTGCGAAATTCATGATTGACCTCTGTTAAAGGTTAAGGACAAAGAGAAACTGTTCGCTAAACTTGGGCCCCCGTCCCGGTCTGAGACAGCCTGTGCTTGTGAATAACTCAACGACCTTTAATGACAGAACTTATGTTTATTATAAAGCAGAACATTAAGAAGGTCACGAACTTAATCAGAAAGGTGACATTTCAACGACTTATTATGCAGAACTTTGATAGAACAAGAGAACACGAATTTCTCATCAGCCAACAACATGAATCGCATTAGTTCGATCAGAAAAGCAATGCCATTACGCGTAGAAGGCAGAAATGTGAATTCAGGCGAATACAAACACCAAATGACCGTGAATGAATCGTAGAGGTCACTTAACTGCAGCAAGCCATTTAATAAGAACGAGAAACAACTTAACTCTCTAGTAGTAAAGCAATCAACATACGAATAATGAATCATTCGCGCAATCAATATTTCAGTGGAGTTTTGAAGGTCAATATAACTTCAAGTAACTTATCTCAAGGACGAACACAGAAAGATCATGCTGAGTTGGACACGTCTAGAACATACTTGGAGATAACCTTGACACGGCAATGCGGCAATGACTAATCCGATTAAACTTACGCTAGAGGTCCTTAACAAGAAGATTGACTCGATCTAACTAGAATATGAGCGTCCAGAAGTCGCAACTGCTTAACGAAGGTCCCGAATTAAGGTCGAGAATGTCACTGACCTACAAAATATATGTAATGACTTCTAGCATAACGATTTATAGATTCAACAGACAAACAATTAATTAAGCAATGAAACGCATGAAAGTCATCAGAATAATTAGTCACAATACATGAGAGTTATAAGAACAATCCGATATACTGTAGGAAGGTCACGGGGAAAGGTTCTTGACCTTCAATAAGCTGACCTAACGCAAAACAAAAGTTTTACGGCGACTATACCTGTCGCAAGGATTGACCGAAGTCAGTGGTGACCTCTACAGGGTCACGAAGGCCGGAGCCGTGTATGTATGCCTCAGGCCTTGGCCTGGGACTGGAGAGTTTGCTTAGGCTCACCAGTGTTCGATCGCTCAGGATGCTGGGCGAAAAGCCTAGCACGATCGGAATCTTCAACGTTGTAGGAGGCCGGTTATAAGAACTCAGGAGCTCGCTAAGAAAAGGTGTGTAACTTGCGTACTTCTATTTCGTTGCTGCGCCGTAACGCTTATAGTGCCACCTAGCGAGCATTGTAACCCTAGGTACTTGTGGCGAATTTCCGAAAATGCTCCAGGGTGAGTTTATTCGGGAATGGCCCTTAACGACGAAACACTGGGTCCCCACCCGGTCTGGCGTGGCTTTGCTTGTGAGAAGACGACATATGAAGATGCATTTTTATCGTTTAATAGGACACGCAAAGAAAACTGGTTTAAACGTCGTAAGAGGAAGTCAACGAATCATATTCTTATGTAGAACGTCTTATCACTATAACTGCCAAAGCCTACGAATGACAATCATAAATGAGGTGGCGATTCATTGCGGCGAAACCTCAAGGAGGCGAAGTACGAACGGGCAGAGCCAGGATTGTTTCTAACAACTAATGCAGAAGTGATAAATGCCAATCTTATGCAATGACACTACTACAGCAGAAACAGTCTTCGTCCGATGAACAAACAGCAAGGAGCAGCAACGTCTACAGATAAAATACAGCATCAAAATCAAACCTACGCAGAACAGCTCTTATGAAGTCCTAAATCCTACGCAGAGTTTGTTCTGCGGGAGCAATGCGCTCCTAGCCAGCTATGCTGGTGCCCACAAGCGGGACTTTAGGTGCCCGTAAAGGACTGCTCCGTCTCAATAAAATTGACATATCCACCTTTTGTGGAGACATTGAATCATCTGACCTCGCCATCGAACCCCAAACACCCTACAATCACTAACTGACAAATATAATTCTGTCCTATCTGCCCTACTCGACAAACATGCTCCCATAATCACACGGCCACTATCATCTCACGGTAGCAACCCTTAATTTGGTACAATTCCTTCATCCATTCTTTTAAGTCATTTCGAAGACGTCTAGAAAGAATTTACAACCGAACACATTCTGCTATTGACCTTAAAGACCTCCATTTTGCAACAAATCGCTACCACAACATTCTCATATCTGCCAAAAAATATTATTCTAACTTAATTGCATCCAACAGCTCTAATCCTCGCAAACTCTAGAACATTGTGAATTGTCTATTCCACCGCAATAAAGCAAAGCCTCTTCCTCAATCCATTTCGCAACTTGCTGAATCATTTGCTAATTTTTTTTCCGGAAAAATCTCTAATATCCGCACCAATCTAAAATCTACCATGACCAATCAAACTACCTCTCCACATCACCCATCACCACCAGAAGCTCCTTCCAATTTTCTTGCTTCACTCCTGTGACTGAGGAAGAAGTATCCAAACTCCTGCAGTCCTTTCCAAACAAGCAATGCAGTCTTGACCTTAAAGACCTCCGTTCTGCAACAAATCGCTACCACAACCTTCTCATATCTGCCAAAAATATTATTCTAACTTAATTGCATCCAACAGCTCTAATCCTCGCAAACTCTAGAACACTGTGAATTGTCTATTCCACCGCCAACCTCTCTTCACGAACAGTGTGCCTCTGCTCTATAGTACCAACTATATCAAAAAATTATCAATTTATCTCTTTCCACAGACACATTCCCATCCTCATTTAAAAATTCCCTCGTAACTCCACTTCTTAAAAACCAAACCTTGACAGAGAGGATCTCAATAACTATCGCCCCATTTCAAACCTATCTGTCCTCTCCAAACTCACAGAGAAAATCGTTCTTTCCAGACTAACTGAGCATTTGTCAAAAAACTCCTTATACAACACTCACCAATCCGCTTATACAAAATACCATTCAATAGAAACCGTCCTCACATACATTTATGACAAGCTCCTCACTGCCATTGGATCTCAATGAGTTACTGGTCTCTGTTTCCTTGATCTTTCTGCTGCCTTTGATACAATAGATCACAAAATCCTACTGAAACGCCTTTCCCTCTGGTTTGGAATATCTTCTGTAGCTCACTGCTGGTTCCAATCTTATCTCCAATCTAGATCCTTCCAAGTTTCATGAATGAATCAAACTTCACCACCCTCTGATCTATACTATGGAGTACCACAATGATCTATCCTTGGACCGGTTTTGTTCATTCTCTACACTTACCCCTCTGTCATCCTTAAACAACTCTCTCAAATTGAATCATCAACTTTATGCATATGACACTCAATTATTTCTTTCATTTACTCCGTCTTCCTTTAAAGCATCAATCTCTGAACTAGAATCAGCATTTTCGTCAATCTCATCGTTAATGTCAACTAATCTCCTTGCCCTCAATCCCTCCAAAACAGAATTTCTCTTATTTGGACTGGCACAACAACTGAAAAAATTGAAAATCCCACACTGATTTTAGCCCCAAATACAATAATAACTCTTGATCCAACTGCAAAAATCTTGGATTTACTTTTCACTCCTCCCTAAAATTTTGAAGCTCACATATCTCAACTATCAAAAACCTGTTATGCTCACATTCGTGATCTACGTCGCCTTCGTCCCTATCTTGACATTAAAACTGCTTCCACTATTGCCACTTCAATAGTTCACTCTAAGTTAGACTACTGCAACTCACTGTTTCACAATCTTCCAAAGGCTTCCATATGTAAACTCCAATCGATTCAAAATGCCTTAGCTCGTACAGTAACTAAATCGCCTAAATTTTGCCACATTACGCCATTACTCAAATCTCTCCTCTGGTTCAAGATAGCAGAACGCATTGAATATAAAATAATATCGATGACTTATAACTCGCTTCATACATCAAAACCAGTCTACCTAAGAAATCTGATAATTCCACAACAACCTGGATCTACTAGATCTTCTTCTCATGTAACTCTCCTTCGAACTCTGAATCAATCATCTCTCAAAATTTGCAATCGTGCCTTTTCATACGCAGCACCAGAGCTTTGGAACTCAATTCAAATATCCCTACGCTGTCTACATCAAAGCCAAATAACAAACTCTGAGTCACAATTTTCTCCCCTTCTTGCAACATCTCCTCATGTTTTTCTCTCTAAACTAAAATAATTTATCTTCAAAAAATCATTTCCTCCATAGCTGCAACGTCCTACCCACTCGCCCTTTTGATTAAATGACCCGGCATGAATGACCCCACCTTTGGCTATAGCCATAGGCGTCAATCCACTTGTTGGGCCCCCCAATATTTCAACATTTTGATATACCAGTTAACATATTTTCTAGTCTCAATGCATGCTCTTTCTGAAATTTCTATTTTTGAAATTTCTTATTTTTGGAGTTTCGGTTCAGAAATGGCGATCTACGGGGCCCCGATTCTCTCCATTGATTTAGAGTGGGCTGAGCATTTGTTCATCATATGTTGCCTCCACTCCAACATGTAGGCCCTATAACAGCTAGTGGTTCTCAACCTTTAAAGTGCCGCGACCCTTTAATTCAATTCCCCATTATGTGGCGACCCCCCAACGGTAAAATTATTTTCGTTCACAATGTAAGTTGCTAAAAATAATAATGCTACGACAATAAAAATGTTCGAAATCGTTATTACTTAATTGTCTCCACGTCTATCCTCGAATGACAATTATAGTAAAACAACTAGTACGTCGTAACTACCACTGAGGAAATTTTTTATAATAACAAGAAAAGAGACAACCCCATATTTCTGATGGTCTCGGGCGACCCCTGGCAAATCGTCATTCGACCCCCTTGGGGGTCGCGACCCACAGGTTGAGAACCACTGCCCTATAACGTTTGCTCAGTTTCAGTACCCGGTAGTATGCTCAGTAGTTTGACACACCCACTGGAGTACCGTGACTGCGTTTATCCAGATTGCCTGCAAATGTGAACCTTTTAAACCTGATAATTAATCTACTGGGGACGAACAAGCAGTCGGACTGCAGGAATCTGGTCTCTGGTTGATTGACCCTAGGGGCATAAGTGTAAACTTTCATGTCACTTAACGGCCATCATGGAAACGATGTCAAGATGCTTGTGAACCGAATTTACTAGATTGAGATAGTTGACGGCTGTACAACAGCGTTGATGCATTAGTAACATAAGGGGGAGGGTAACTACGCCACCCTGATGAGAGAATGGCGTTTAACTCTTTAGAAGTTTAGATCAATCCTATGGTTTTATCGAAATCACGGGTGAAGCGTCTAAATTAGGCTATATGGTGATTACGGGAACTGAGTCAATTGACTGCATTTAAGACATTTCTCTTGATTGAACTAGACAGTCAGGGCCGTCTTTACGCATAGGCCCGTTGGGCATTTGCCCTGGAGCCCACGAGCATAGGGGCCCATAAAAATTTAGTATTATTTTATAAATATGATAAATATCTGTTATATCTCATAATTTTGTGTTTATATTAGTAAATAAATCCTGTTTTACATTTTTCCCTGTATGCCCCAATCAACACAGTTTGTTGGCCCTATCATATGGCCAATGAATTTTTTTTTGAGGGGCCAATGTCAATAATTGCTATTTTTCTGCAGTGGGCCCTCGAAGATTTTGCAAATTGGTCCTATAAAGGCCCTACATGTCCAGGCCCTCAAAGGGCCCCTCAGTTCATATCTGCAGTGGTCCCTCATAGATTTTGCAAATTGGCCCTATAAAGGCCCTGCATGTCCAGGCCATCAAAGGGCCCCCTCAATTCATATCTGCAGTGGGCCCTCATAGATTTTGCAAATTGGTCCTATAAAGGCCCTACATGCCCGGCCATCAAAGGGCCCTCAGTTCGTATCTGTATCCGACCTTCAATGGCCCTTCAATGGGCCAGCATATTATACTGCACCATCCAACCATATATAAACTCTCACACCCTTCACTTCTAAAACATAACATATTAATTTTTTTTTAAAATCGATGACAAACATAGTCAGCATACAACTTACAAAGCAAGATCGATGATCAATTGTGATAGTGTTTATTCTAGACCTTCTCTGGGAGGGAATTCCCCCATCCAAAGTTTTATAATTTCCCCCAAAGTGTGAGGATGGGGGGCTTTTTTGGAGAGGGCAAAATGTAAGGATGATGACAATTTATTTGGTTGCCAGGGCATTTGAGAAGGGTAAATGAGAACTTGAGAAGGGTAAAGGATATTAGGAAGGATGGATGATCTTCTGTTTTGCTTGTCAAGGGTTTTGAAGACTCAGACCTCCCCCCCAAACATTTCAAAATCCCCACAATATCAAGATGGCTAGAATAAACACTGATTCTGATACATGTATCAACATAATTGCTGTGACAATTTTTGAACAAAAAATAATGCTAAAAAAATAATGCTAACGGCACTTTCACATAAGTGGTACAACATTTTAACAGCCAATATCAATTATTGATCAGATCTGACAACAAAAATATATGAAAATTATTGATCGCCATCTACAGCCTCAACTGATTTACTAGTATAGATGTTATAAAAAATACAAGCCAAAAACGACAATGAAACCTCTTAAACAGATATTAAGTTTGCTTACTAATTGGTTACAACCATGGGCTGCTGGGCACCCAGAATTTTCACCAGGAGGAGCAAAACACAATGATCACGTTTATGCAACATAAATTTTTCCAGGAGGGGCAAAAACATTTTAACACAATGGTCACAGTTAGTATTTTATCAAGGTTTTCAAATTTTAGTGTGAAATATTGGTATTTGCATTTTCCAGGAGGCAAGTGTCATCTCTTGCCCCAATGTGCGGGCGTGCATGGGGTCAGCTGCAGACTGCACAGTACAAAAGGCTACAATGTCTGCCAAAAAGCGATGAAAACTAGTCAAATTGAAAGTCCAAAAGAACAACTAATTTTAATAAAATGACCAGTTCTAAACAATTTCTTCACTATATCGTGTAATAAATAAATATGTGACATTGTTTTAACAGAAGCTGTAGGTCAGTTATCAGATTCGACACTGTTGTCAGACTCCTGGTCTGAGGGAAGTTGTTCAAAACGTCTTTTATCAGATGACTGCTTTGCAGCAGCAGTCAGAAAACGTTTCCGACCACCATCTCTGTCCCGAGCCTGTCTCAGCCAGACCTTAATTTTATCTTCAGCCAGCCTGTTGACGGTATCTCTCGTTTGTTCGTTAATTCGCACAGCATCTGCAACTTAGACAACAGTATTGAGACATCAAATACTGTTGATTTGAAATACAAATAATTTTTCTCTCAATAATACCTCATGTAATATTCACCCCTAAAGTTGCATTCTAGATGATGTATACCTATGGTAAAACATGCTAATCTGCTCTGAGTTTCTCTAAGAAGATGCGTCTGCATTAGCTCATACCAGCCACAGCTGCTAACGATTGGTATCTCAAGCAAGTTGGTCAATGTATTTACAAGTCACTAGAAGCCTGCACTATTGCAGCAACACTATCCATGGTCCCAACAGTAACTGAAGGAGCTGCACAGTACAAGCAATTACAACAAAAGACATAACACCTAAATATTGGCACTGGTCAATTTAATATGAAGCCTGACATCAGCATATATTTGGGTGAGCAGTAATAATACATGCTTTATTATTATTATTATTATTATTATTATTATTATTATTATTATTATTATTATTAACGTACTGATCAAGAGTTTGGTGTAATTGGACTTCTAGCTTGCTGCTCTGGAATCAATATGGTGCATAGTCTGTTAGTTTAACCAACTTCCTACACATAACTGCAAATCACTTTGTATTGTTTTAAGCCCATTACAGTCAGTGTCAATAAATAGAGTTTGTCTGTAACAGCTGTTTTGAAGATGTATTGTGAAAAAATGCAATCTATTGCAATGACTCAAACTCTTATCAAATATATACAAACACAACCACTGTGACCTGAAATCTGCAAACAAAATAAAGAGTGCATATACCACATATGGAAGGTGACAATCCCAGTGCTTGGAAGCTGTGCTTTCCCCTGTTTCCAGCCCAGTTGAATTGGCAGGACAATTCGTTCATCATAATCGCCTTCATCATACCATTAACTGTATCGATGATACTTGTCGCTTCAAACGTGGACAAGTATCTTGCCTAAACAGTTCCAGTTAAACCTTCATAAAGTACATCGTATTTTACTAGGTAGGCTACATGTAATGTACACATGTGACGACCCTCCTCTGACGTTCACTATTAGTCGCCAGGAGGAGCCGCACCGTCAGGGTGGCTAAATGCGTTCCGTGTGTGGGTCGGCCTCAGTCAATGACCAAGGGCTTCTAATGGTGTGCGTGTAGGAGTGTACATATATCATACATTAAAGAAAGGATGTGTGCTACTGTTTAATACCATTAGTGGATGCCGGTAAGTATCAATTTCCGATGTCCCAACGGGCAGTGAGGTTATATATTTACTTGTATAGCCTGGGTGCGCATTATATCTGGGTAAATACGGTAACTACCCTGACATTTATTTGTATCGATGATATGAGGTCTTGCTTGACGGAGTCAGTGATGCGTACTATATTAGACTACAAAGGTAGGAAAACGCATGTAATTAATACGTATTATTATTATTATTCCGTCATACACACTTATATATCAAACGACAATACAAAAGCAGTTCTTAGTCCGAGTTGCATGCACTGTTTATACACCTTGCAGACATCTAACGTAGGCCTATCAGAACGTCCTCTCGTTCATTTCTTTTCATAATCTACTATATTTCTCAGAATTAGGCAACATCGTTCACACGTAACTAGCTCTACGGACGACGCCGTTGCAACTACAAGAGGGGTCCTTATAATCCTATATATATGCCGACAGTGTTCACTCAACTCGGCCTAGAGTATCAGCAGATTATTACTATGCTTTGGAAATCCTCTCCGAGCTGGGTTTAATCAATTCACACCTATCTATATGTATATATAACATATTACCTCGAGGTTGGTCGGTGACAGTACAGCTATGATTCTATACGGCTGCGAACAATATCGGCCTAACATCAACCGCTATATACGAATATGCTACCTATATCTAATCCTATCCTATATTAATCTATCGCTGTCACATCAGATTCGGCGTCCCTTGTTCCTTTTCCGCCCTCGTTGCCGCGAGTTCTTCTCCTCCCGACCAGTCTCTTCCACGTCCAGATTCGAATCCCCAAAACTTTCTTTCTCTCCTCAAAACCCCAAGCCAACTTCCCCTTCTCCCTCTCCAGCCAGCTACCTTCTCGAATCTTCCAGAGATATATACACATGCACGCACCATCATCCACACATGCACTCACACATACACCTATGGTCAACGGTCAACCATCTGGAATCTTCCATAGACACAGAGACGGATCCGCACAGACATCTGCACCTACGTATACAGTCATCCGCCGGCCGACTGCCCCCTCCCCTTCCCTTTCTTGGAAGTTGGGCGGTTGGACATGGGCACGGGTCCCATACCATAAATTATGATAGTGGTTTCTATAGCAACCTTTCTTCCACACTGACCGCTGACTTCGTTCCACGCATACACACACGCCCAGCCAACGATGCACTGGCACTTACTGTCAAACTTCTACAGGTAGGTCCAGGGTGCCAGGGCCGTCGTCGAACGATGCGCCGTCTGTCCTCCGGCCAAGGCAGCGCCGTTACCATCTGCATATCCATTCCTGTCGGCCCACGGTCAGCGTGGTACACCCGATAACGTGATCCTGAAACCAATAATGCGGCGGTGCCTGTATCTGAGTCGGAAAAGTACCCTCTTTTGAAACATAGGAGTTTTTACCATGGGCGGCGGAAACCTGTATATACATATACATTTATTCCTCGACCGCACAATATTAATGTGCAACGCGCTATCAGAACCTAGCGTAAATTCATATACCATTCATACGACCGTGACGTGATAAACGTCACATACCCCACATAACATTGTTGTTCGACTCCTGTCGAACGAGTCGACAACACATGGGGATATGTTTCCCTACGCTACTCTAGCCTACTTATCTAATAGTCGCTAATCTCAAATATATGCAATGTCACGTGGCGTTGCTGTCAAACAAAGTTCGGGATATCTCGGCGGGATCAGTTCAGCGTCAAATGTTCAGCATATCGGGCATTCTAGAACGAATGTTTCTGCTACACGCTGGGAACAATTCCGACGGATGGACGACGTGAGGGCTCACATGATCGCGAGTCATGTGGCCGGTGGTTGCGGAGCGTTGCTCGACGCGACGTGGGGATCAGGTGCGTTGTGAATGGTAGTGACCAGGTGGTGGTGGTCGTTCTCTGGAACTGGGTCAGGTGGAACCGTCCCGAGCGGGCTCGTCGAACGTTCGCCCACTCGGTCCGATTTGGGATGGGTGGGCGAGACGTATAGCTGTCGAATCAGGGTGGCGATGACGCATGATGTCGGGATATGGTCCCGATGCGAGGTGGAATTCGGCTCCGTGCGACGGTTGATCAGTCCGTCCGCGGTAGCATGCCATCCGCTTCCCGGCGACAGATATCGTCGTCCCTCCGGCGGCTGCCGGTATAGTGACGGACTAGCGGTCCGTCGTGCACCCGACACGTCTTGAGTCGCCCGCGGATTGCGCGATCCGGACGGGCACATCCCATGTCCGACTAAACATACATATACTATAACAACTGTGTTACTAAACATGCTTAACAATACGAATGATTGACTACTATATACACTAACTACGGTGATTGCCCCCCAGGTCGACCGAAATACTACTCCATGCATTATCGTTGCTACACAATTCCTCGCCAACGTCACGGCGCGGGTTGCTGCTATTGGCTGTCCGTCGGGGCAATTTACGTTCCGGACCCCCGAGTGTTAATCCACTGCTAAGTGACCCCCCTTCAAGCAGCCATACGGGTAACTTCATTCCGTTACCTTTGCCTCACATATCTCTCTATTGTCTTCCTCCAGGCTACGCAGTTCTCTCAACTCTTCACTCCGGTTGCGTACCTACGGCTATACTACAGTTCAGCTACAAGACCCCTATATTCCGGGGTTCCCAATTCCTCTATTCCGCTACTTCGTCTATTCATCTAACATTACCCTCGATTGACAATTTCGAGTTCCCACAAAAGAAAAATCCATTACCTCCATCTACTTCCCACAATTCGCGTATCACGGTGTCTACAGATCTATCTCTATTTCGCCCCCTTCTAGCTAACAAGGGTATCCAGATCCCGCGGAACACTAGGTCCGCTCAGCATCTCAACATGTAAGGACATCCCCCTCCCGGCCGCGTTTCTCCGCGTCAGCTGCTACACGGTTTCGTCTCATACGAATTCTACATACATTCCACGATGTACCTTATCCTCGGTCGGTCATCCTTACCGATAATTACATAACCCTCGAGGCTCACCCGGTCCTCAAGTAAAAATGTCTCATACACGATACACGAGCCGTTCCCCACTCGCCTTCACCTACCGACCCAAAATACCCTCCTCCCTCCTCGCGACGACACCACCTGTCGCGACCCCGCCATACGGCGCACATACGTACATATATACAATACTTACAAAAATCGGACAGGCAACCGCCGTTCTCGAACGGGTCGGTTCCCCCTCTCCGACATCATCGCTGGCACGACATCCTCTTCGTTTTCCTCCTGCGGTTCCAGGAGTGGCTGATCATCCGAACCCAAACATTTCTTCAGCTTGTCAACATGGGTCACGAAGCTGCTACCCCCCTTTTCCAATCTGATTCGGTAATTAACGGGTCCCACCTTCTCGACTACAATAAAGGGTCCTTGGTACAATAAGCACCATTTCAAATATTTTCCACTTCTTCTCCTAGGTGAGTAATACCAAACCTTTTCGTTTGGGGCAAATTCCCTGGGTTTCACCCCATATTGATACTTGTCCGCACGTCTCTGAGCGGCGGTTCTCAATTCGTTACGCACGAAATCGTATGCTCTGTCCATTCGGTCCTTTAATTCGCAGATGTATTCACTGTGATTTACCCCATGTTCCCTGGGTGGGACGCCAAAAATCAAATCCACCGCCATCGCATTTTCATGTCCAAAAATTAGATAGTTCGGTGTATATCCGGTCGCCTCGCTGACTGATGCATTGCACGCGGCAGTCACAAATGGTAGAATTTCGTTCCAATTTCGGTGGTTCGCTTTTACGGTTTTCGCGATCATCGCGTTCATACAGCTATGCCAGCGTTCGGTGCAACTATTCCCTCGGGGCCAGTAGGGTGTGGTTCGCAATTTATTGATTTCCATGATCCTACACATTTCACGAAAGAGTTCAGATTCAAAGTTTGCCCCTCTATCGGTCAGTATGGCTTTCGGGCATCCGAAAGTGGTAATTAAGGATTTAACAACGGCTTCGGCCACTGTTCTCGCCTCCTGATCCCTAATCGGGACGGCAACCACATACTTGGTGAAGTGATCGATCATGGTTAGGATGTAAATATGTCCCCTAGAAGATTTTGGATGGGGTCCGGTCAAATCAATCCCCACAAGTTCCCAGGCTTCCCCCGTCTTCAATGTCTGCATTGCACCTTGCCGAGGCAAAGGTCTCCTGATATACTTTTGACATTTGTCGCAACGTTTTACAAAATTCTCAGTATCCTTAGCCCAACCGACCCAATACGCTCGAGAGCGCACTGCCAATTTTGTTCGTCTGATTCCAAAGTGACCCCCCTTATGGGCCAGGGATAGAAATTCTTCTTTAAGTTCTGCGGGGATTACCAATTGCAAATTTCCTGAAAATGTCTTACGGTAAATTATGCCCTCGATTTCCGCAATTTGATTGAACTGGTGGAACCAAGCTTTAATATTTTTACTTTCATACAGAATTTCTGAAAATTGTGGCAGTCCGTCGCTTAACCAAACCTTGAGTGTTTTAATTACGGGATCTGAACTCTGTTTTTCGCGGATTCTGTCCATCGGCGTGGGCCAGAATTTATCTAGAGGGTCAGTCGGCGAAAGTTTGACTTGCACCGCCCGGACTGGTTGATATACAGGGCTGGGATTTTCCCGGGGTTCTCCGTCGCTGTCGTCTGTGCTTCCCCCTCTAGGCGTCAGTCTATCCGGCATGGGTATTCGGGATAACGCGTCAGCATTCCCGTGCTTCGCCCCGGGTCGATGAACTACATCAAAATCAAATTCCGCCAGGAATTCCAGCCAACGGGCGTTTTGCCCCATGAGTTCCGTCGACTTATACAGCCATGTAAGTGCAGCATGGTCCGTCCGTAGCAGAAATTTCCTCCCCAGGAGGTAATGCTTATAGTACTTGACAAAATTGACGATTGCCAACAGTTCCTTTCGGGTAGTCGAGTAATTCCGCTCCGCGGAGCTTAATGCCCTGCTCCCAAAAGCAATAACTCGTTCCTCCCCTCCCTGAATCTGGGAAAGAACGGCGCCCAAGGCGAAATCGGACGCGTCGGTGTCCAATATAAATCTTCCCTCGTCAGTGGGCATGGCCAAGATAGGGGTGGATGTTAGGGCCTGCTTTAGTTTTTCAAAAGCTCGTTGGCATTCGCCATTCCATGAGAAGGGTTTATTCTTCTTGGTCAGCGCGGTCAGGGGATTTGCCAGGACCGAATAGTCTTTTACGTATCTCCTATAATACTGGGTAAGGCCGATAAAAGATCTCACGTCTCTTGCGTTCCTGGGTTGGGGCCAATTAACTATCTTTTCGATCTTACTGGGGTCTACCGCCACCCCCTCCCCGGATATTAGATGTCCCAGAAACACAACTTGCTTCCGCAACAGATGGCATTTTCTGGCTTGAATTTTAAATTTGCTGTCCGAAATCGTTTGAAAACGTCTCTTAGTCGGGACATATGGGTTTCAACATCTGACGAAAAGACAATAACATCGTCCAGGTAAACCAAACAAGTGAGGAAATTCAGCCCAGACAGCACAACATCCATCAGTTTCTGGCAGGTCATGCTAGAATTACGTAGTCCCATCGGGGCCCTGCGCCAGCGAAACGCTCCTCGGCGGGTGATGAAGGTCGTTTTGTCGGCGTCGCGCTCGTCCATGGCTATCTGGTAGTAACCGCTTTTCAGGTCTAGCGTAGAGAAATACTTGGCACCGGATAAACTATCAAGGCAGGTATCGATTCTTGGGAGAGGATAGGAATCTGCCACGGTATGCTGATTTACTGCGCGATAATCAATGCAGAACCGAGGTGTGTTGTCTTTCTTTTTCACCAAGACCACATTCGCAGCCCAGGCGCTCTGCGCTTCCTCAATAACGCCTTGTCGCAGCAGTAAATCCACTTGCTCGTCGATCATCCTATGGTACGCAGGTGGCTGCCTCCTTAGTTGCTGTCGGATTGGTTTGGTGTTGCCTGTGTCTATACGGTGTCGTATCGTATCATTATAACCTAAATCTGTCTCGTCCTGTGAAAATACATCCGGGTATTCCATCAACAGCTCAATAAGTTGCCGCCTTTCTTGCGGCGTGATTTCTGGCGGCAGGTCGTCCGTCATTTTTCTGATCTTCTCGGGCCATGGTTGCGATTGCTGCTCCTGACTATCGTCGTCTCTGATAATGCTAACCGGCGTAAGTTCGCCCACGATTTCATTTCCCCGTATCTCGGTCGGGCGTTTATTCAAGTTCATCACTTGCACTTTTGTTTCTCCCCCGCCCCTTCCATATACGGTTCTCGCCAGATGGACTCCTGGAGCGATCTCTCGGTGTTCTAGCATCCATGTCTCTCCCTGTTCCCCTCGTCGGTTTCCCACTTCTATCTTAACTGGAATGGTCGTACATGATTCTGCAGGCAAGGGGGTTCGTTCCACTGCGTGTACCCGTCGACACCACCGCTCGCCCCTTATTCGCACCAACGCTATTTTGTGTCGGCCGTACCGCAAGGATGCGGTTCCGACGTCCAGGCTGCATCTCCCGTCTTCCATGAATTCTATCCCCAGAATGACGTCAGAAACCTGGTCCGACACCACGAAGTTTACCTTCGCCCTGCAGGCGGCTGTGAGTCCTACAGCGATCGTAGTTTCGCCGTCGACACTGATGGCCGTGCCGTTCGCCGCGAGTAGCATCCGGTCTGTCGGGCGTATATTCAGGCCATGCGCGAACCTTGCGGGGAGGATGTTCGCGACACTGCCAGTATCAATCAAGCATAGCAGTCGGTGTCCATTTATTAAGGCGTTTGCATGTAGCGACCTGCGGTAATTGCGATTCGGTTTGAAATCTACGCTCTGGTTCGTATTACTGGTGTGATACTTTTTGTGTCCATTGTTGTTCGGACAGTTTCTCCGTATATGGCCATACTCGTTGCATCCATAGCATTGTACGTTACTGCTACTCCGCGGTTGCGCTACCCGGCTACCGGCGTCTCGGGGTTGGTATCTGTCGCCATTGTATGGGTGTTCCTGTCTCCAATTGTTCCCACTATTTTGTTGTACCGGCGCTGCATCTCTAGATGGTGCTGATCGTCCTAGGTACTGGCTCGCCGACGGTTGCTGCGTCGTAATAGTACACTGTGTCAATTTCTCCTCGATTGCCCTCCGCCATTGCTCTTGTTCTCGCATCTGGCCTTCCATTAACTGGCTCATTCTTTGCAGAGAAGCTGCATCCGTTTCTTCCTCTCGAGTATACTTTATAGGGCGACTATCGGTTTTCCATTTGTCTTCACCCTTTTCCATTTTCAGATACGATTCCAGTTTCAGTGCGGCCGCTACGGTCTCATCCAATGTTTTGGTCTCTCGCTCGCAGACCTTCCGTGCGAGCCTCCGATCCGTTAATGCTCCCAGAAACGCATCTTTGGCGATTGCCTCGGTGGTCGAATTTATGGGTCCGGGGTACGCTAATGACATTAGTCTACGAACGTCTTGCATCACATCTAATAATGACTCACTTCCTTGCTGCCTCCTCATTCGAAGTTGAGTCCGGTACATTTCTGTTTGATGTTGATTACCATATCGTTGCCGCAACCGCTCTACAAGATTCCCGTAAGTGATGTCCCCGTTACTTCCGTAATCCCAAAGTACCTGGACCGCAGTCTTGTCCAACGCGCATTGAAGGAAGTCTACTTTCTCTTCCTCGTTCCACTGGTTTCGGCGGGCACACACCTCGAATGGGCCAAGAAACTTTCCAGTGGCCCTGTTCCATCGAACTTCCCGGTTTGATTTTCGTCCTGCTAATAGTCTCTGCCATCGACGCTGTCTCTACCTGGGTCACGCTAGGCTGGGGCGCTTCTCGCCAGCTCGGTATCTCGGTTTGCCTTCGACGTTGGGGATCCCGATCCCTTTCCGGCGACCACTCCCTAGTCCTCCCTTCTGTCGTCCGTCCGTTGCCCGGTATCGTGGGTATCCTACGTCTCTCGATCGGTGACGATGTCCTCTCGCCGCATCTGTATCGTTCGCGTCCGTCCGTCAAGTAACGGTCAGTGCACTGTCCACGTTCCGACTTTCTTCGATAACTAAAAATCGTTCTGCCGTTCTCTCGTGGCACAGACCGTCTGGTCGCACCTCTCTGGTCCGTTATCGCATCGTTTTCCCCTTCACTCTCGTCAGCCGAATCTTGCACATATGAGTCCATGAGTCTAGCTAACCCGTCATCTCGCCTTATCTCCGGGCGTCCACAAGTCTTCTGCGGGGCAGGCAACCGATAATCTCGATATTCTGTCAGAGCCGGTCTCGGTCTGTATTCAGGAGCTGCATCAACGCGCCCTCTCAGCGTTGCCGGCCATGCCATCGTCGGGTCAGATAAATGTTGCCGATCAAAACTGATCTCGCCGTCTTCCTCCTCGTATTCTGTCATCAGTTCCATGTCCGATCCGTGCGCCATTCGACCCTCGCACGACTACTTCGATCACTGTTCAAAATTTACTCACTTAATAAAAAAACTTTCTATTGGGTATCACACCCCTGGCTTCAAAAATTCGGGTATCACACCCCTAATTTCAGAAATTTTCGCGAAAACTCGTTTCAAAGCCTCACAATCCACTCACTTAATTACTTTAATTGTTTTTCAGCACCCCACTTCTGGTACCAAATATGTGACGACCCTCCTCTGACGTTCACTATTAGTCGCCAGGAGGAGCCGCACCGTCAGGGTGGCTAAATGCGTTCCGTGTGTGGGTCGGCCTCAGTCAATGACCAAGGGCTTCTAATGGTGTGCGTGTAGGAGTGTACATATATCATACATTAAAGAAAGGATGTGTGCTACTGTTTAATACCATTAGTGGATGCCGGTAAGTATCAATTTCCGATGTCCCAACGGGCAGTGAGGTTATATATTTACTTGTATAGCCTGGGTGCGCATTATATCTGGGTAAATACGGTAACTACCCTGACATTTATTTGTATCGATGATATGAGGTCTTGCTTGACGGAGTCAGTGATGCGTACTATATTAGACTACAAAGGTAGGAAAACGCATGTAATTAATACGTATTATTATTATTATTCCGTCATACACACTTATATATCAAACGACAATACAAAAGCAGTTCTTAGTCCGAGTTGCATGCACTGTTTATACACCTTGCAGACATCTAACGTAGGCCTATCAGAACGTCCTCTCGTTCATTTCTTTTCATAATCTACTATATTTCTCAGAATTAGGCAACATCGTTCACACGTAACTAGCTCTACGGACGACGCCGTTGCAACTACAAGAGGGGTCCTTATAATCCTATATATATGCCGACAGTGTTCACTCAACTCGGCCTAGAGTATCAGCAGATTATTACTATGCTTTGGAAATCCTCTCCGAGCTGCGTTTTAATCAATTCACACCTATCTATATGTATATATAACATATTACCTCGAGGTTGGTCGGTGACAGTACAGCTATGATTCTATACGGCTGCGAACAATATCGGCCTAACATCAACCGCTATATACGAATATGCTACCTATATCTAATCCTATCCTATATTAATCTATCGCTGTCACATCAGATTCGGCGTCCCTTGTTCCTTTTCCGCCCTCGTTGCCGCGAGGTTCTTCTCCTCCCGACCAGTCTCTTCCACGTCCAGATTCCGAATCCCCAAAACTTTCTTTCTCTCCTCAAAACCCCAAGCCAACTTCCCCTTCTCCCTCTCCAGCCAGCTACCTTCTCGAATCTTCCAGAGATATATACACATGCACGCACCATCATCCACACATGCACTCACACATACACCTATGGTCAACGGTCAACCATCTGGAATCTTCCATAGACACAGAGACGGATCCGCACAGACATCTGCACCTACGTATACAGTCATCCGCCGGCCGACTGCCCCCTCCCCTTCCCTTTCTTGGAAGTTGGGCGGTTGGACATGGGCACGGGTCCCATACCCGCATAAATTATGATAGTGGTTTCTATAGCAACCTTTCTTCCACACTGACCGCTGACTTCGTTCCACGCATACACACACGCCCAGCCAACGATGCACTGGCACTTACTGTCAAACTTCTACAGGTAGGTCCAGGGTGCCAGGGCCGTCGTCGAACGATGCGCCGTCTGTCCTCCGGCCAAGGCAGCGCCGTTACCATCTGCATATCCATTCCTGTCGGCCCACGGTCAGCGTAGTACACCCGGTAACGTGATCCTGAAACCAATAATGCGGCGGTGCCCTGTATCTGAGTCGGAAAAGTACCCTCTTTTGAAACATAGGAGTTTTTACCATGGGCCGGCGGAAACCTGTATATACATATACATTTATTCCTCGACCGCACAATATTAATGTGCAACGCGCTATCAGAACCTAGCGTAAATTCATATACCATTCATACGACCGTGACGTGATAAACGTCACACACACACATCCAATACATGATAGCATTGGCTAAAGTATAAATTTTGGGCCCTACTGGCATGTTCAACGTTCTCGGCAGAGTACATCTTGCTGTAGGCTAATTTGAGACATAAGCCGAATTTTGCATATTTAAATGGCTCAAATAGGGTAACAGAAGGCCCATTAAGAGATAAACATCTGAATATTTATTCAGAAATAAACAGAGATGAAATGTGGGGGCACACTCAACCTGGATCTTACTGTACCAGTTAATAAAATTAACACCATCTAACCAAGCCTTGTCCAGCTTGCTCATTCTGCTTGACAAAAGATGCTGCATCCTTCAAATCTTTGACTGCATCAGCTGGCAGTTTCATTCCTTCAGGCATAGTGGGAACATCCAAGCTGCTGCCTCTTGTTCCACCTCTGTTGACAAGTGTAGTGACACTCCGCGACAATATCTCAATTTTGGAATCAATTCGATTTAATTTTGCAAAAATCATGCGGTACTCTTCAGAGGTAACAAATGCAGGAACAACACATCCACAACAGTACTGGACAGCATGTTGATTTAATACAATATAATATAATAATATATATAACGAGGTTTAAAGTGGTTGGGTAGGGACTGCCTGTGTGAGAACCACTGTTGTTCCCGTCAATCTAATATCCTAAACTACTGAGGTTTATTTTGAACTCATTCACAGTTGTAGCCGTTACTATCCTCTCATCCAGTTCATTCCATCTGTCCACCACTCTTGCACTAAAAAAAGTTCTGTTTGTGTTTCTTGTTCTCTATATAAGTGAGTCTCTATATGAGTCTCTATATAAGAAAGAATAGTAAAATGCTTTTAAAATTACCGTTAACAAACTGGAGAACAAGCTAATTGTGTCTATTCAAGCAATTCCTTGTATTTGCATAATGCATCTGTTGGACCAGCTGACATTCAATGCTGTTATACTACAGGCCAACATTTTTAATTTTGAACCCATTTCACAATATTTTGCACCAACTGGCTGTACATAAGCATGTCACATTCTTATGCAAGTCCACACATATCAGCAACACATTGACACGACTTTCCGATACTAGATGCTTACACTTTTATACACAACAGTGAATAGAGAAACCAGAGAATTACAGGTGTAACAGTAAGCAATGGGTTCTAATCGCCAGTTTCCGCCCACCCCTCCACAATTATAATTATAGATCACGTACGCGCTACAGGGGCAGTGACGCAGATTAGTCGCTTGAGATTTTGTTCTCTTCAGTTTGTTTATTAACTCGACAAATTTGAATGTTGCTCTTGCGAATTGTTAAAATTTTTACTCTTAATTTTTAGGCTGTTTCCTGCAGTTTATGTCGGTATATTTTTCTTTAACCAGTTTTATTTAACTTTGCCGGAATTTATAGACTCAGAATCAACATGACCTATTATCGCTCATTTCATTACCGTTACTATTTGTAATTGAATTGAATTTAGGCCTTCTCTTAGTTTTTACAAATTAAATTTTTACTCCACACTAATATTGGCTGCACTTTTGACCTCGTGCTGAGCTTGTGAGCCGCTGCATGAGCTGAAAGATAATTTGACTTTTCTTCACAACTTTATTTTACTCGTTAATCTCAGCCTGACATCATGACATTATTTCCTCTCTATTTGTTTATTCTAACTGTTCATTTCTTTTCCCTAAACTTGATATACGAAAACCGATTAATCATTGGACCTACCGCACTGCCGTTGATCAATACTCACATTTAAACAAAATTCCTATCTCCTTTTCCTTAACCCTCCGTTGTTCACATCTTCGTCTTCGCCGTTCGCATTTCCATCTCACCCGACGCACAGATATCATTATCATCCTTCTCGCTCTTTCAGGCGATATCCACCCCAAATCCCGGACCATCCCAATCACACATGACACTATGCACTCTCAACATCAGATCCTCACTAATCCTCAACACACACATTCACTACACGAACTTGCTAACACAAAATTAGACCCCTTCTTTCCAATACACATGCTTCACTCCTCAGCCATAGACATAGTTGCACTAACTGTAACCTGGGTATCTCCGTCTACAACTTCATGCCAGTTGATCGAGGCAACCCCACCTGGCTTTTCCCTCTTGAGCTTTCCCGTTTGAAAAAATTTACCAACTGTTCTTCTAATCTAGGTGGAGGCACTGCTTTTCTTATTCGTGATCATATACAAATTAGCAATTCCTCTTCAATGAATTTCTCTTCATTTGAATGCTCATTAGTCACCCTCAATCTTCCTCTCTCAAAACTAACTATTTTTAACATTTATCGTCCCCCATTATCATCAAAATACTCAGCCTCATTTGTGACATTCCTTGACGAATTTACCTTTTTTGGGCTCTGCAGCTACAACTCCACATGAATTCTTAATTACTGGCGACTTTAATTTACACGTGGACAAGAGTGATGATCCTAACTCTACCCAATTCATGCAGCTGCTCACACAGACAAACCTCACGCAACACATATCTCTTCCAATTCACACTTTTGGACACACTTTAGATCTACTTATCACGTCATCTTCTTCATCATTATCTCCAATCTCAGCAATTAGTCAAGTCTCTCCATCTGATCATTTTCCCATCTTCACCATTTTAAGTATCTGCTCACCAACTCCTCCACCTCGTGGCACCTACTCATTCCGCCGTCTCAACAAAATTGACATTGCCTTGTTCTGTGATAACATTAAGTCATCTGACCTAATTACTAACACCCCTACTACCCTGTCATCACTGATCGATAAATACAATTCTGTGCTTTCTGGTCTTCTCAATAAACATGCTCCTATCATCACTAGACCTTTTTCGTCTCATAACAGCAAACCCTGGTATAACTCTTTCATTCATGCTTTCAAGTCATTTCGCAGACGTCTTGAGCGAACCTACCATAAAACACATTCTCCATCTGACCTTTTAAATCTTCGTTCCACCACCAACCGCTATCATAATCTCCTTACATCTGCCAAAAAGAAGTACTATTCTAACATCATTTCAACAAATAGCTCAAATCCACGTAAGCTCTGGAAAACTGTAAATGATCTTTTCCATCGCAAAGACTCAAAACCTCTCCCTCAATCCATTTCCCTGTCAGAACTTGCTGAATCTTTTGCTAAGTTCTTCTCTGTAAAAATCTCCAAGATTCGCAGTGTCCTCAAGTCTTTCACTATTACTCAAACCACCTCTCCTCATTATCCTCCTCCCCCACAACCTCCATGCAATTTATCCAGCTTCACTCCTACAACTGAAGAAGAGGTATCCAAACTTCTACTATCCTTGCCAAACAAACAATGTGATCTAGATCCCATACCTACCTCTTTACTCAAACAGTGTGCCACCGTGCTTACGCCTATTATAACTAGAATCATCAACCTCTCTCTTATCTCAGGCACTTTCCCATCCGCATTCAAAAACTCTTTTGTCACTCCTCTCCTAAAAAAGCCTGGTCTTGACAGAGAAGATCTCAATAACTATCGCCCCATCTCAAATCTTTCTCTTCTATCAAAACTTACTGAAAAAATTGTGCTTTCCAGACTGAATGAACACCTTTCAAGTAACTCACTATATAATGCTCATCAATCTGCCTACACTAAACATCACTCAACTGAAACTGTCCTCGCCTACATTTATGACAGACTCTTAACTGCAATTGGTCTTCGCCAAGTTACTGGCCTTTGTCTCCTTGATCTCTCTGCAGCATTTGATACCATAGATCACAAAATTCTGCTCGAGCGACTCTCTCTCTGGTTTGGCATATCTGAAAAAGCTCACAACTGGTTTGCATCTTATCTCAAATCTCGGACTTTTCAAGTGTCCTGTCTTGGCCAAATTTCTCTTTCTCATATTATAGATTATGGAGTGCCTCAAGGATCTGTTCTCGGGCCTGTACTGTTCAGCCTTTACACCACACCACTTTCATCTCTAATTAATTCCCTCAAATTAAACCACCAACTCTATGCCGATGACACTCAGCTATTCCTTTCCTTCTCACCTCTTTCATTCAATGCTTCTATTATTGAGCTTGAATCTGCATTCTCGTCAATCTCTGCATGGATGTCATCTAATCTCCTCGCTCTCAACCCATCTAAGACAGAGTTTCTTTTAATCGGACTACCCCAACAACTCAAAAAAATTGACAATCCTAAACTAGTTTTGGCTCCTGACACCACAATAATCCCTGTTCCAACTGCTAGAAATCTCGGATTCAAATTTGACTCTTTTCTAAACTTGAATCACAAATCTCCCAACTTTCAAAAGCCTGCTTTATTCATATTCGTGACCTTCCGTAAGCCTACGTCCTTGTCTTGATATTAAGACTGCGTCCACAATCGCCACCTCTATAGTCCACTCCAAATTAGATTACTGTAACTCCCTCTACTATAACCTTCCCAAAGCCTCCATCAACAAATTGCAATCAATACAAAATGCACTTGCTCGTGCTGTTACTAAGTCACCTAAATTCTCCCATATTTCACCCATACTAAAATCATTACATTGGCTTAAAATAACAGAACGTATCAATATAAGATAATAACACTTACACATAGCTCACTTCAGTCATCAAAACCTGTCTACCTTAGATCACTATTAACCCCTCAGCCTCCTCGACCCACACGTTCATCATCTCATCTCACTCTGTCACGCCCGCTAAATCAGTCATCCCTGAAAATTTGCAACCGTGCCTTCTCATATGCTGCACCTGAACTCTGGAACTCGATACCAGCTTCCCTTCGCACACTTGGACACTTTAAAACAATAAAATCTGATTCCTCATTTCCTATAATTCCCGCACTATCTCCTCAAGTCTTCAGGTCTAAGCTTAAATCCTTCCTGTTTCTGAAATCATTTCCGCCATAGCTGTAACAACCTAGCCTCACTGCCCTTCGGATATTGACCATTGCCTGGCTGATCCCACACCTTTCCTATAGCTATTTTAAGAGAGGCTGAGCGCCTGAGAATAAGCAGCTACTGTTGTGCTGCTTTCCAAGGCGCTATAGAAATCCACGAGATTTTACTTACTTACTTACTTACTTACATATACCATTACGTGGCGGCGCAACAGCGCATGACAATGTTTTAAGAGCCAAGTCAAGTTTCAAAGGGAAGCCTCAAATTGCAAAGTTCACCACTCGCACATTAAGTGCAGACAATTGAACTACAAGATTTGTTTTAAAATGAACTTGTTACAAAAATAAATTCAACTCACTTCACAGCGTTTAACGAGAGCAGCAGATCGTGGCCATATATCAGTCCCGCAGTAACATTTATTTGAATTACAAAAACTTCTAAAAGTTATGATTAAGTGTTATTCAAAACAATGATGCACTAATTTAATTTATAATTAATAAAAGTATAATTAATTATAACTTTATGAGAATATTATTTGTTATTTGTTGATTTACACTTGATTAAGCAGCTAAAATAGTGCACCGGAACTATAGTGCGTATTACTACGCCGGTAAGCATTAAGCTAGAGCTGGGTCGATTACGATTATTTTTTCCGATTACGATTACGATTATTTTCGATTATTTTTCACGATTACGATTTCGATTACGATTACGGTTTTTTATATAATCGCGATTTCGATTTCGATTATTTCACAGTACCTTTAGAAACTGTCTTTCCCGCCATATTTTACAGTATTCGGCAATCCTCTGTGTATCGATGTTCAGTTGGTCTTCAACAGGGATATTTCTACACCCCTAACACCCCCAACACACACCCCAATTTGAGGTCGACACCGCCTAAAATTTGGTAATGTGACAATGGTATGCATACAGAATGCATATTGATTAGCCCTGAACACCCCCAAACAGGCCCATTCAGAGGGGGGCCAGGAGGGCCATTCGGCCCTCCCTCCATCATTTGGGGCCTCCCTTTGTTTCCTTGTCTAGAATTCTGGGAGAGCAAGAAAGCTAGATAGCTACTACTAGAAGGGGCCTCAAAATTTGGTGATGACCTTTTTGCTTGTTGACAATTTTGGGATTTTGGGAAAGCTAGGAAGGTATTCTGCGGTCCTCAAAATTGGTGATTACCTTTTTTCGCTTGTCAAAATTTTAATTGTTGGGAAGGCTAGGAGATGCCTCGAAATTTAGGAGAGACCTCGAAATTCCAACTGGCCTGGGCCTCCTTCAGCTTCTGAAGGGGCCTGCCCCCAAATGGAGAAATACACCCCACAACTTTTATCCTCGGGTGACTTTTTTGCGTGTCAGACTTTGTGTGAGTCTCTATAACGTTTTGTTGCTTGTCAGCCTTTTTCGGTAGAGACCTCCAAATTTCGACACCCCAGATTTTGCCGACACCCCCAAATTCACAATCCTACAATCCTAGAAATAAACACACACACACACACCCGGATTTTCCCGACACCCCACCCCAATTCACAATCCTAGAAATAACCCTGGTCTTCAATCTCCTTAAAGGATCGAGCCTGGGTGGCAAGACCGATATCGTCAGCGTATCCAAACTTCCTACTGATGGTATCAGGTTAAGTCGTTTGTATTATTATTATTATTTCTAGACAATTTCTCCAGCGCAGTAAACAAGGCTAAGGCCTATGACAAAAACACTTTGACATAATTCTATCAGTTAAATCCTATATTAAATAGGTGTGTTTTTAAGTTCCTAAGAAAGGATTCCGCAGAGACAGCTTCCGACACAACGTCAGGTAACGAGTTCCACAGTAACGGGTTCCCTTTGGAGAAAGACCTTTCTCCAAACTTGGAGGTCTATAAGCCTACAAATTGAATAACATAGGTGCTAGAACTGAACACTGTGTTAGACCGTTTCGCTGACGTCTCCAGGAGCTGACATCTTCTCCCAAGTGAACTCAGAACCGTCTCTCAGAGATGAGTAATTCCACAAGTTGACAGAACCAGGACAGTGGCGGCTCCACCGGGGGGCAGGGGGCCCGTGCCCCCTATTGAGTGCCTGGCCCCTCAGTGGCCCCCCAGTTGGGACCCTATACTTAATGCTACATACATCAAACAACAAATGGTTGGCCCCATGATTATAGAAGTTGGCAAGTTGCCACCCCAACGGCCCCCCCACTTGCCAAATCCTAGAACCGCCACTGAACCAGGGTGGCAAGTTGAGCGAGAGTTTGTACATTAAACCCACCTGACACACCGTATCGAAAGCTGCTGTCAAACCCAGAAAGATGGTACCTGTCTTTAGACGCTGTTGAATCCATTTTCAATGAAAATCTGATAATCAACGGTAAATTGATCTTTCTTTGAATCGGAAATATTGTATAATATCACTTACGGGAATAATCGAAAAATAATCGCGATTTCGATTATTTTTTCGACGATTATCGATTATTTCGATTTATTTAATAATCGTGTCGATTACGATTACGATTATTTCAAAAATCGCGATTTCGATTTCGATTTCGATTAATCGACCCACCCCTACATTAAGCGTCGACTGGCCGCGTCTGGGCCAGCTTCATTGGCCCACTGTGGGCATAAATCTGTTGGCGGGTCTTCGGCCAATATCGCCACGTGGCCCGCACTTACACGCGTCGGCCCTGCAATGGCCCAACGTTTGGTGTTTATTGGGGCCCTTGTCTTGGCCGGTTAGCAAAAATTCTCCCCTCCTGACTTCTGTTTCTCCCTAGCTGTTCTACTGTTCTACGGGTATTTTAGATTTGTAGTAGTGGAAGTTACTTAACCGCAGTTCAGAGAGAAGTTCATCAAGGACTTGTCACTTGAGGTATGACGACCTTTTAAATGAATGTGAGCATCTCAAGCATTACATGACTCTTGATGAAAATTACGAGACTTTCCCTGCACTGTACAGAAAAATTATTTCGGACAATTTAAAATCTGTTTTTCCGAACATTGAAATTGCACTCAGAGTATTCATGTGCATGATGGTGAGCGACTGTACAGGAGAACGTTCTTTTTCAAGACTTAAACTTATAAAAAATCAGCTTCGTGGTACAATCGGACAGCATCGTTTGAACTGGCTTTCACTCATGAGCATAGAAAATGACATCCTGAAGACCATTGACTTCAAGCCGATAATAAAACAATTTTCTGAAAAGAAATTTCGCAGACGCATGTGATAAAAAAGTAAATTGTGTCACTGTGTGTACATTTTTTGGTTCTTGTAACTATCATATGTAATACTATAAAACATGTAAATGAAATCTCTTTTATCTGTTTTTCATGTTTAATGTTGATTATAGTTGCAGCTGTTCAGCATGTTTTAACAACATTTTTGCTGAAATTAGTATAGTGACAATGAAATAAATGATACATTATTTGTTTATATTATCAACCATTTATTTCTTATTCCTGCAGGGGGCAGCACTCTTTCTTTGCCCAGGGGCCCAACACTATTTCTTTGCCCAGGGGCCCAAAATGGTGTAAAGTAGAGCTGGGTCGATTACGATTATTTTTTCCGATTACGATTACGATTATTTTCGATTATTTTTCACGATTACGATTTCGATTACGATTACGGTTTTTTATATAATCGCGATTTCGATTTCGATTATTTCACAGTACCTTTAGAAACTGACTTTCCCGCCATATTTTACAGTATTCAGCAATCCTCTGTGTATCAATGTTCAGCTGGTCTTCAACAGGGATATTTCTACACCCCTAACACCCCCACCCCCAATTTGAGGTCGACACCCTCTAAAATTTGGTAATATGACAATGGTATGCATACAGAATGCATATTGATTAGCCCTGAACACCCCAAACAGGCCCATTCAGAGGGGGCCAGGAGGGCCATTCGGCCCCGGGCCTCCATCATTTGGGGCCTCCTTTGTTTCCTTGTCTAGAATTCTGGGAGAGCAAGAAAGCTAGATAGCTACTATTAGAAGGGGCCTCAAAATTTGGTGATGACCTTTTTTGCTTGTTGACAATTTTGGGATTTTGGGAAAGCTAGGAAGGTATTCTGCGGTCCTCAAAATTGGTGATTACCTTTTTTCGCTTGTCAAAATTTTAATTGTTGGGAAGGCTAGGAGAGGCCTCGAAATTTAGGAGAGGCCTCGAAATTCCAACTGGCCTGGGCCTCCTTCAGCTTCTGAAGGGGCCTGCCCCCAAATGGAGAAATACACCCCACAACTTTAATCCTCGGATGACTTTTTTGCGTGTCAGACTTTGTGTGAGTCTCTATAACGTTTTGTTGCTTGTCAGCCTTTTTTGGTAGAGACCTCCAAATTTCGACACCCCCAGATTTTGACGACACCCTTAAATTCACAATCCTACAATCCTAGAAATAAACACCCCCCAGATTTTCCCGACACCTCACCCCAATTCACAATCCTAGAAATAACCCTGGTCTTCAATCTCCTTAAAGGATCGAGCCTGGGTGGCAAGACCGATATCGTCAGCGTATCCAAACTTCCTACTGATGGTATCAAGTTAAGTCGTTTGTAGGCCTATAAGCCTACAAATTGAATAACATAGGTGCTAGAACTGAACACTGTGTTAGACCGTTTCGCTGACGTCTCCAGGAGCTGACATCTTCTCCCAAGTGAACTCAGAACCGTCTCTCAGAGATGAGTAATTCCACAAGTTGACAGAACCAGGGCAGTGGCGGCTCCACCGGGGGGCCAGGGGGACCCGTGCCCCCTATATTGAGTGTCTGGCCCCCCAGTGGCCCCCCAGTTGGGACCCTATACTTAATGCTACATACATTAAACAACAAATGGTTGGCCCCATGATTAGAAGTTGGCAAGTTGCCACCCCAACGGCCCCCACTTGCCAAATCCTAGAGCCGCCACTGAACCAGGGTGGCAAGTTGAGCGAGAGTTTGTACATTAAACCCACATGACACACCGTATCGAAAGCTGCTGTCAAACCCAGAAAGATGGTACCTGTCTTTAGACGCTGTTGAATCCATTTTCAATGAAAATCTGATAATCAACGGTAAATTGATCTTTGTTTGAATCGGAAATATTGTATAATATAACATACGGGAATATTAAAAAAATAATCGCGATTTCGATTATTTTTTCGACGATTATCGATTATTTCGATTTATTTGATAATCGTGTTGATTTCGATTTCGGTTTTTCCAAAAATCGCGATTACGATTTCGATTTCGATTAATCGACCCACCTCTAGTGTAAAGACGGCCCTGTAGACAGTTAGGCTTAACTGTTTAGACGTCTAAATCCGAGTAGTAGATAATAAAAATTTAATAACAGCTCTCTCTCTCTCTCTCTCTCTCTCTCTCTCTCTCTCTCTCTCTCTCTCTCTCTCTCTCTCTCTCTCTCTATATATATATATATATATATATATATATATATATATGTATATATCCTAATGCTATATTAAGCAATGCTGAGCACAGAGGTCTTTGATGGTGAGCGGCGCTGAGCGCCTAAGTATCCATAGACTATGGTAGACCTCTGCCGTAGACTCTATCTTATGATATTACAATCTATGCTCGCAAGATTTGGTAATAGGCATAGCTGCTGTTTCGTTATTCGTTAAATTGGTGATAACTGTGATCTGATGGTAGAGGTTGACGCGTTAAGGTTTAATTAAAGATATATTTTTAATAGTTCAGCGAGTATATACGTAGGATTGATTACTCATGACTGAAATGAGGTGAAGTAGCGTTAAGGTCCGAGTTTAAAATGAGATTTGATCTGTTTTGAGCGTCGGTACGATGTCTAAATGCGCCACTGCGTAACCTTAAAATGCATAACCCTCTGTCCCGTAACTTTTAAAGGTTTTGCCAAGTGTAAAATGTGCAACCGCATGTATGCTGGAAGCTGACAAAAATTATGCGTACTGGGAAGTGAAATAGCTCCTGGGAAAATGTTGATCTTTGGAGCCATGCCTCTGAACGAACGTTTTGAGGATTCCAATTGTTTAAATGTTGTGCCTAAGGCTGCGCAGTGTGCATGTACTACTCTTGGAGTTATCATATAAAAATCTTATTTTATAAGATTAGCACTTAATGTTTATTAGCACTGACTGTATTGCTTCTAATACCATTGCTGCCTATAATTTGCCATCATCAGCATATCGTTAACTTCATCTCCAGTAATATGCTTCTATATTCTCTCTCTCCCTCCCTCCCTCCCTCCCTCTCTCGTTCTTTCTCTCCATAGCAACACAGAATATAGTCTTCTAGAAAATCATGATATTGATAATTTCTTAGTAGTTACTACAGTGTACAAGCATGCACTTTTCAATGGAATACATCACTTTGTAACAGATACAGCTCATTCACCCAGAATATTTATGATCATGATAGTGATGGTGGTGGTGGTGATTATGATGATGATGATTATAACTCTTATTATTATGATTATGACAACTTATATAGTGCAGTAAGCATGGCAAAGGCCAAAGTCAAGAGTACTTTTACACGGGGCACTTGTAGAAGATTTTGAATAAGTGCATCTTTAGTTTCTTTGTGAACAGTTCGAAGGAGGTTGCTTTAGCCACTTCCTATGGTAACACGTTACATAGGACGGAGTTCCCTCACATGACAGATCTCTCACCGAGTTTCACCATCCTGGATGGAGGGGGAACAAACAGAAAGACGCGACTGCTGGACTGAAGATGTGAGCACCTTTCAGTCATCATGGGCCTGTGTATCAGTGCCGTTAGTCGGGACAGGTAGAGTCTTGCAAGATCCGTAACGCAAGCCAGCTTCGTTTTAAAATGATGCGTTCTGGAATCCGGAGCCAGTGGAGCTTGTCTCTGAGTATTAGAGTCACATGATTGTTCCACCTGGCTCCGAATATCACTCGAACGGCAACGTTTAGCACTGACGGCAGCAGGCTCAGTTGACTGTCAGGGAGGCCAAGTAAAAGACTATTACAGTAGTCAACTCGAGATAAAATTAGAACGAGAATGAGTTGTATTGCTGCGGCAGTTGATAGGTAGCAGCAGATCTCCCTTATCTTCCGGAGCTGATGATAACAGATTTGAGTCACGTTGTTAGTCATGTTGTTGGTAGGAGGCGCTGAGTCTGCCTGCAGATGTTTGTACCTGCCATTAGTTAGCGGACATTTCAAGGAAGTTTCTTATATGCCTGATGAACATCAGTGGCTCGTCCGAGAAGGCGCAGGTCGTCGGAGTGATGCTGTCTCCACCAATTGAAATGGCATATGACTGATCAGGTAGTTCCTCCTAGGGGTACTGAACCAGAGGAATTCTGTCTTGTCAAAATTTAAGGTTAACCGGTTTGCCACCATCCACTTTTCCAAGATCAAATGATCTTGGAAATGCAGTCAAGTATGCTGGCCTGTAGTCGCTTGGTCTTGCCCAGTGGACAGAAGGAATAGACCTGTCCGTCATTTGTATCAGCATGCGAAGCTAGTCCGAATGAGTTGATGATGACCCTTATATTTGCCACTTATAGGACAAACATAAGATGACCAAGGACTGATCCCTGTGGCACTCCGCTCATCCGATGGGGGCCACAGCGAATGAGACCAGTAGAAGATGTAAAATCATGATGTTCGTGATGGTGGTGGTGGCGGCGGCGGCGGCGGCGGCGGTGGCGATGACAATGACAAATTTATGTAAAATCAGCAACTTTGACAGCTCTTATTCCTCTTAATCCTATGGCTACTACCAGGATTTCTAGTCATCTAGACTACAGCATTTCTATGTTTGTTGTGCAATAAAATCTAAACTTAATCTCATGCAAAAATTTCAGAAGTTATTAACCCGTCAAACGGGCGAGACGTATCCCATATGTCCACCGTTATCTTACCGTATTCGGGCGCGACGTATCCCATACGTCCAGTCACTTTCGTAGTGGTTCCTGTGCCGGGCGCGACGTATCTGATACGTCTTATGCTATAAATCGCTTTAGTATCTATCCATTCGATAGATGTCACCTATTTTTTAGCTAGATTTGCTCTAGTTGAAAAGAAATATATGTTCTTTGGACTGAGGGGTCAGTAATTGGGACAAGTTTAGTAGAAAACTACGAGTTTCGACTGAAGATCTTCAGCGTTTGTGGTCTGATTTTCAAAATTTTTGATTTATTTTGTTCCTCCTACATACCCCTACAAGTTTGCTGCTCACCTGATTGGGGTTACCACTGAAAAATTTTCACTATGGAGCTTTGAAAATTTTTTTGAGAGGGGGTGCTATTTTAGGCTGTAGAGTGGACCCAATCCTGAAATTTCTTTGTTTTGCACGGATGGTTAGAAAGAGGAGTAAAAAGGCTAAACAATGACATATATATCTCATCTTCTTAGCTCTTATATAGCCCGAGATATCGCAAATTCAAAAAAATTACACAATTTTCTCAAAATTCGTAACCAATACTTAGGTGTTGACACAAGTGTCCAGGTTAGACTTCATGTATCTTCACCAACTGTTGACCGATTTTCAAAGTTTTTGGTTAATTTTGTTCCACTAACATCCATCTGCAACTTTGCCGCTCATCCGATGGGGGTCACCACTGAAAAACTTTTGCTATGGATCTTTGAACATTTTAGGGGGCGGGGGTGCTATTTTTGCCCGTAGAGTGGACCCTACCCCAAAATTTGTTTGTTCTGCATGGATGGATAGAAAGAGGAGTAAAAAGGCTAAACAATGATGTATACTTCATCTTCTTAGCTCTTATATAGCCTGAGATATCGCAAATTCAAAAAAATTACAGTTATCATTTTGGAATAACGTTTTTTTTTAAAATTAATTCTCCGGTACAGTTACGGTGTCTAAAAAATTTAATCCCCGGCAGAAGGGTTAACAGGAATATTAAACTAATATAATAAAATATGAATATAGTGCACCTATCTACATAATTTCTTTGCTTGAGCATAGTTAAATCTTGTCAATAAAGCACTTGGTTCTAATCATTCACTGTGCCAATGTTTTTTATTCACTATGCAGGGATCACCTGAACTTGACTAACTCTTTTAGACTCTTCATGATCTGACTCTTCATGTAGTTTATGTTGGTTTCTAGATGTTTTGGTGATATGATGATTCGCCTAGAGCCAACTTACTGACAGCCATTGATTTCCTGATGTGTCTCATCAAAACACTTGATTATTTTCAAGTTGAAATTTTTTTGCAAAGCTTAAGCTTTATAATTTATTTGACTTGAAGCTATTAATCCTAAGGTTAATGGTTGCCATACCCTCGGTGTTTCCAAAATTCTTCTGAGACCTGATGAAATTTTTTCAGGTGCTTTTAGGTCCCTTTAGGGGTCCATTTGTGCACATTTTGACATATTTTGTGATCTTTTTGTTAGAGGGGTTACTAAACTACAGCCATAAATATCGCTAAGATTCGTACCAAGTTAGACCTGACCACTTTCGAACACTTGTGCTGTAGAATTGGCGGTGGCTTTACTCCGTTTCTTCTGGTCGCTATATAAGTGAGTTAAATGATCAGGCTCGAATTATACCAAGATCACGGCGTTCCCGGGACGGAACTATTCTTTAAAGAATTTGCCACACTCCTGAAGAGGCACTGGCCAAGTATAAATGCCAGTTACTAGTGGTAGGTGATGCAAACATTCACCTCGGACTGAACTTTGAGGGACTCCGGCAAGGCCCACAGATTCTGACAGTCTGAAATTTGGTCAGCTCAGAGAGGCGCTAGAATAATGGTGCGCTTTCTTGTCAAATGGGCAAGAAGAGTGACACCGCTCAGAAGATGCAAGAGAATTTCAGTGGAGTGTGATCCACGAGGAACCGACCCATGACCAAGGAGGTTTACTATATGTCGTTCTAACTTCCGCTGAGCAAGGCTTTGACGATGTTACCGTGTCAGAGTCTGGTTTGTCTGACCACAAGGTGGTTCATTGGACGATCCCGACTGCTAGTCCACCTCCAACTTATATGAAAATACTCCGCAGGAAGTGGAACGGCTTTAGTTCTGATGAGTTTGATACTAGGCTCAAAGTGACACAGCTCTGCCAACCCGTCATTCCAGGTAGAGCCGCTTCGGATCTTGCTGACTGCTACTTTGCCGATATTACGGAGATTTTGGATGATTTGGCGCCAGTGACCGAGATGTCGGTGCGCATTCGTCCTCATCGGCCATTTTATGATGCTGACTGCAGGCTGTCTAGACAAGATGCGCGAAGCCTCGAGCAGTCATACCGGAAGGCGAGGGGGACGGATGGTGAGGCAGCTGCACATAGTGCCTGGCATTCAGCTCTTAAAGCTAGTATATGCCTCGTGAGGCAGAAGGGTCGACACTACTGGAACAGCGCCCTTGACGCTGCTAAAGGTGGCACAGGGCAGACTTGGAAACACCTGGACACGCTGCTGGGAAACCATGGCTAGAGGCCTTGTCAGCCGTCGAGTTTCTCTGCTGAAGATTACCACCAGTTCATGAATTATTATTATTATTATTATTCAGACAATTTATATAGTGCCGTACGCATGGCGTCTACCAAAGTCAAAGGCGCTGTACATATTTAACATTCATAAGAAGTCGCAAATAAATGTGTCTTCAAGTTCTTCGCGAATTGATCTTAGGTGTTCGACGAGGTTACATTGTCCAGTAGAGCGTTCCACAGCCGCGGATTTCCCCTTACAACCGAACGCTTGCCAAACTTTGGCGTCTTCGCAGGAGGTGGAACCGCCAGAAGAACACGGCTGCTCGAACGTAACTGACGACATTCTTCCGTCAGCGATTGTCTGTGAAGAAGTGTGGAAAGGTATTCAGGACATGTTGGGTCGTGAAGCGCGCGGAACGACAGCATACACCGCTTGTATGTAATCCTCTCGGGTACTTTCAGCCAGTGTAGTTTGTTTTTCAGTAGCGGGGTGACGTGTTCCCTCATTCTGAGTCTGTATATCAGCCTGACTGACGTGTTCATCACCCTCTGCAGCCGCCCGAGCTGTGTTTCAGGTAGACCAAGGAGGACACTGTTGCAATAATCGATTCTGCAACACCATTGCCCGAACAAGCATTGTCGTCGTGCTTGTCGGAAGATATCTACGTACCTCCTTGCTTCTTCGTAGTTGGTAATAACACAACACGGTCAGCTGACCGATATGTCCGGCAAATGAGAGTGTCTCGTCGAGCCGGACTCCGAGAAGATGAAGCTCAATGGCCGGGTGAACCGCAGTACCGGCCACTAGGATCGGATCCCGCATGATGTGATGCCTCCTCCTTGGGGTCGACACCCACAGAAACTCGGTAAGTAATGGTACTCGGATTCTCGGAGTACTCGGATGGTAAGGTTAATGCAATCAGAGAGAGAACGGCAAACGCTGGCCTGGCCAAGTTTCTGGATTACTCTGGGTCCGTTCTCACTTTGTTCTCTGCTCCTTCGATTGCAGAGGTGACCTCTGCAATCGAAGGAGCAGAGAACAAAGTGATATCACAATGGACGTGACGTCCATTGTGATGGCATCACCTTGTAAACAATGCCAAGCCGACCCCCTCCCGATGTGGCTTCTCAAAGAGTCCATTGAGATGCTTGCTCCGTTTCCCACAACTCTACTGTCAACCTCTTTAAGCAGCGGAGACTTTCCATCGTCATGGAAGCGAGCGGTAGTCTACCCACACCTCAAGCGGCCAGGCTTGGACCAAGCGGAATTATCTAACTTCCGTCCTGTTTCCAATCTTCCTTTCTTGTCTAAGCTGCTTGAGAGAGTCGTTAATAATCAATTCGTGGCCTATTTGACGATGAATGAACTAATGCCTAAAGGCCAGTCCACCTATCGGAAGGGCCATTCCACCGAAACTGTGGTTCTGCGCATTTACAATGACATTGTTGAAGCGGTCGCCAATGGACAGCTGGCCCTCCTCTGCCTCCTGGATCTCTTGGCTGCTTTCGACATGGTGGACCATGGCATCCTCATTCGCCGACTTGAATCCACTTTTGGACTAAAAGGGCTGGCTCTGTCTTGGATTCGGAACTACTTGGCTGACAGATTTCAGTCTGTTAGCTGGAATGGACACACGTCAGCTCCATGCCATGTTCTTAGTGGAGTGCCACAAGGATCTGTACTCTGTCCACTATTGTTTATACTCTATGTGGCTGACATTGATCATATCATTGAAACGTGTGGGCTTGCCTATCATGCCTACGCTGACGACATTCAGGTTTGCGCCTCCTGCCATCCGTCTGAGGTAGAATGTTTGCGGTTTCGTATTACGGACTGCATCTCCTCAGTCCAGAGGTGGACTGATGAAAATCGACTCTCGCTGAACCTGGGGAAGACCGAACTCTGGTTAAGCACTCCTTGGAGGAGGTATCTCATATGCCAGAATACGCTCCCGATTGGTGATGTTGATGTCACTCTGAGCACAGAACTGCGTCTCCTTGGAGTTCTTTTTGACGAGATACTCTCGTTTGTCGGACATTTGGACAACGTCATTCGTACCTGTTTCTTTCAGCTGCAAAGGATCAGGGAGATCCGTCGATACCTGCTGGTGCCTGTCGTCATCAATCTTGTCCGTGCCCTCGTCTTAGCATGAGTAGATTATTGTAATAGCGTTCTGCTCAGACTTCCTGCCAACCAACTAAATCGTCTTCAGTCGGTGCTAAACGTATCAGCTCGTCTGATCTTTGGCTCGAGTTGGAACGAGCACGTGACACCATTTCTACGCGATAATCTTCACTGGCTCAGGATTTCGGAGCGCATAGCCTTCAAGTGTTGTTGGCTAACATTTCGGGCGCTGTATGACCCCTTTTGCCCCAGCTACTTATCGGGCCTGGTCATCAAGTCTACGGCGGTCGACCGGTGATCGCGGCTTCGCTCAAGCAACTGTCGTCAATTGGTGGTTCCTTCTCCGTCCAAGACGGCTGCCTTCGATGACAGATCCTTCCGGAGGGGCAATCTGAGTCTGTGGAACTCTCTGCCAAAGAACGTGACAATTGTGACCTCCCCTGATCTGTTTATCAAGTGCCTTAAGATGCATATGTTTAATATCTCATATAGTGTTCATTGTTAAGCGCTTTTGACTTTAGTCTTCACTATGCTTACTGCGCTCTATAAATTGTCTTAATAATAATAATAATAATAATAATATTTTTTCTTCTAGAAGTACCAGGGTGGAAGGCCTATAGAATTTTCTCATTGAGTGTTTTCTTAATTTTGATTGTTATTTTTAAATTTATCGGTAACCCTAGGTATAGCATGGTAGAGCTTCCAATTGGAACAGTTTAGGGCAATTTAAGTGCAGTAAGATAGCCACAAAACCCCTTTGAACTAAGAACTTCAATTTTGAGATGTAATGTCTGAATGTAAAATATAAAACAAGATTACAAGAAGACCAAATACAATGAAATCAGAGTAAAACTATGGTGTAAATGCTGTAAGTCATAAAAAACATTCAAAGCATACATTATGTGAAGGAATTGCATTGGATAGTACCCATTGTTGAATGAGGTGTGATTGACTTGACTATGTATATGTATTTCATGACATTAAATTTTGGTGTTATGCATTATACATTTATTGATACTTAACTGACATTTATTACTTGAAATATAAGTATAATAGTAAAGAAACATAAGTTTATTGTCATATATAATATATATTATATATATATGTGTATATATATGTATATATATATCTATATATATTGTAGCCAAATAACCACACAATTTAGCATTTGATGAGTCTGAAACACGAAAATCTGAAAATTGTTGAATTTTTATAGGGTGGTTAGATGTTTAATAAGGGATCATTGCATAATTATGTAATGCTGGAAATGGCATTTTTTCACCCACCAACACACCCTATAACGATTAGTAACATTTCAATAGACCCACCTCTGCAGTAGGTAACAAATATTGTCTTTAATGTGCAGAGATGTAGTACTTGGTACTTGTACTTGTACTCGAGTTGTACTCGAGTACAAATTTTTTGTACTTGTACTTGTACTTGTACTCGGAGGCCAGGTACTTGTACTTGTACTCGGAGTTTTTGGAATGCAAGTACTTGTACTTGTACTTGTACTCGGAGGCCAGGTACTTGTACTTGAAGCATTGTGTACTTGCTACATCTCTGGCTACATGTACTTCAAGGGTACCAGTAATGCTGTTCCTTTAGGCTAATGACAAGCACATCCTCACAGATGGCCAAGTACCTGGAACTCAATGATATATTTATGATGAAGCCACTGATACCATCGTATTTTGGAACAGTGAAGTTAATAGAAAGGAGTTCAACAGGCTGTATAATGCAGCCATTAATTAGAGACCTTAGTGTGCCTTAGTGCACCAATTAAACGCGTATTTAGCCAAGCTGGCTTGATCGCGAGACCGCATAGGGCTAATATGACCGATGCAAGACTATCATCTCTATTTTTTTACTGAAACTGTGATGATATTCAGATGCTAATAGTGTCAATTTTATTCGTGGCCGGACAAACTGTCCGAGGACAAAATGTCACGGACAAAATGTCATGTAGAAAATGTCATGGGGACAAAATGTCAGCGGAAAAAATGTCAGGGGACAAAATGTCACGGGTTAGGGTTAGTGTTAGGGTTAGAGTTAGGATGACATTTTGTCCGCTGACATTTTTTCCGCTGACATTTTTCCCCATGACATTTTTTTCGTGACATTTTGTCCTCGGACATTTTGTTCTAGCACCATTTTATTCAATAACCGTGACAAACAGCTACCCGTTAATAAAGTGTAGGCCTACTTGCTGTTTGTATTTGGCTATGAGGATCGGTACTTGTACTTGTACTCGAGCTTCGGTACTTGTGTACTTGAGGCTTCAGTACTTGTACTTGTGCTTGTACTAGTACTTGGAGGCCAGGTACTTTGTACTTGTGCTTGTACTGGAAGCCAGGTACTTGTACTTGTACTGCATACTCGACCAGGTACTTGTACTTGTACTTGTACTCGGAGGCCAGGTAGTACTTGTACTTGTACTGAGTTTTGAAATGCAAGTATATTGTGTAATGCACACGTACAGTGTAGATATGATGTCTTTAATAGAGTGTCTCTGCTGTTTGATGACAGATATTGGCATTAACCCGTTAACTGGGATCCCCAAACTCAGCTTGTCCAACGTTATCTGCCGTTATTTGGGCCCAAAAGTCCGTGACATGTCCTGTAAGTTTCCTAGTGATTCATCAATAGTGGGTCAATGTATCGGATACATTTTATGCCAGAAATTGTTTTAGTATCTATGCATTCGATAGATGTCACCTCTTTTAGTGTCAATATGGCTCTATGTCCTAAGTTATATGTACTCTTTGGGACTGGGGTGTAGAAAATACTGCCGAGAAAACCAAGGTATGTTCGGTTTAGAAGTAATATATCTCTACCAAACGTGGTCCGATTTTCAAAGTTTTTGATATATTTTGTTCCAATGACATTTCCCTACAACTTTGCCACTGACATAAGTGAGGTTACTGCTGAAAATTTTTTTTACGGAGCTTATAAAAAATTTTTTTTGGGGGTGGCCCTATTTTAGGCTGTAGAGTGGACCTTACCCCCAAATATTTTATTGTTGGCATGGACGGTTAGAAAGAGCAATAAAAAAGCTAAAGAATGGTGCATACCACGTCTTCTTAGCTTTCTTAGCTTTCATATAGCCAGAGATATAGCAAGTTTTAAAAAATATGCTATTTAGTTTTGAGTAATTTTCCAACATTATAACAAAAATTAACGACGTCTAAAATTTAAATCCTCAGTTAACGGGTTAAATGTAACGTAGTATAATAATGGATGCTATGCCAAAATCTCTAGATGTAGCTCTCTGCTTTTGGTAAATCAGTTTTTAAAAGCATTTTGTAACATTAAGCTCACACCACCCATCCATGTAATGTTTTGTAACGTTTTCAAAGATACAACCCACCCACTCTCCAGCATTATGTAATTGTGCAATGACCCCTAACTTGTATTTTAAAGTGAACAAAATCAGCAACCTGAAATACCATTTGTCTAGAGCTTCAAATGCAGAATCCAAAAGTGTAAAATATATAATTTTTCAAAGGTGGGGTGGTTACAATCCCTTAGAAGAAGTCTTTATGAAAAAAGCGTAGAAGCAGAATTAAAAAGCTGAAGGTATTCATAGTCAAATGCTAGTGGCTGAAATTACCTGCCTACAGAGAATTCTTGGGATAACCTGAAGCCTTACAAAAGCCAGAGATGCAGTCAAGACCAGCAGTTCAGAGACCAAGACAAGACCAAGACTACTAATCATCAAGACCAAGACCACTACCATCGAGACCAAGACCGAGAACAAGACCACTACCATCGAGACCAAGACCAAGGCCACCTAATGACATAATGCAAAAAAAACTCACTCAATTACTGTACACATACTTGCAGATGGCGTGTTCAACTCTTCTGTATAACCAGTCTGGGCAGGATTCTCCAGAGTTGTTGGAGTGGGCAGATTTTCTGCTTCATGAACTATGTAATCCATAATAAAATCCTTAGCATTGGCTTTGACTGCTGCCAAACCGAAATGATCTGAATCCTTCCCTGGCAAAAGCTCAAAAATGAAAGCATTAGACAGCATATCAGCCTAAACAATACAGTGATCTGCAAAATTAGAAGAAAATGCTTGATTTGGACATGTCAGTAGAATGGATGAAAGGAGGTTACCATGCAAGGCACTCTACACTCAAATAGAAGGAAATAGAGGATGAGGAAGACCCAAGAAAAAGTGGATGAACAACATCTGAGAAGACATGGACTTGAAAGGAATTTAAATCACAGAAGAAAGAAGACTGACAAAAGACAGGACTTGGAAATGTTTTGTGTCTAGCTATTGCTGCTAAGGAGTTGACAGAGAGCACGGTGGTGGTGGTGGTGGTGGTGATGATGATGATGAGTCATAGGATACCTGAAACTAGTATCATCTTTAGGTTATTCTTGTAGTTTTAATTTATGTAGTATTTATTTTTTGTTACCTTGGATCAAATATGTGTAGTATGGCCAATTCACATGATGAGTCTATCCGTCGCATAGGCATTGCCTCATCTGTCATGCAACGCCTGAACAGAATATGGCAGCAACGTCGGTTATTATTATTATTATTCAAGACAATTTATATAGCACTGTACGCATGGTTTAAAATCCAAAATCAAAAGCGCTTTGACACCGCTGACATGTCAATGAAGGTCAGAAGGTGGCGATGTTAAAATCCACTGTGATGATGGAAAGAACTTTGCTGCCGTGAAGAAGTCCGGTGCAAAGTCCTTTAGAAGCAGTCCTTCAAGGAAAGCTAGCCCCATTGACATGCCAACGAGGAGCGGAAGATGATGTTGAAAGTCTGCGAGTTGGTAGTAGGAGTTTCTCCGTGCGGATATAACCACCGGAAAAGTTCCTGAAGAAGCGGTCTTCCGCAAGAAGATAGTTCCATCGTCGAAATTGGCAAAACCGACAAGATGGAAAATCCAGTGAAGTCCAGAAATGACAGCCAACCGCAAATCCGCCAAATTTTCACGCAGCAGCCGATGCGGCTGACTTTGGCGCACACCCGACGGATGGCGACTGACTTGAACTTCCAGGACGACGTGGAAAGGTAGAGGACAGCACGAGACACGTCGGAACCGAAGAGCAGAACGCCGTCATCGCGAAGATGAATGCTCAAGCGAAGTCCTGTATGACCGTTGATCATTGCATGGCGCTATAACAATAGCTGACATGGCGATGTCCTGCACAAGCGGTGAGACCGACTCGAGGCTTCCGAAACGACGCGAAACAGTTGAGGACCGCCAAAACTCCTCAGAAAACCGACGGACTCGAAGAAATCCTCATCTCCGGCGCAAGATTCACGCACGGAGCGTCAGAAATTGCGTCGAACGACGCTGAAACGTGGCATGCACAAACGCATGCAAGGCAGCCATAGATAGGCGCCATAGATTGATCCTGCACACTAAATTTCGGATGTACGCATGTCTTGTACTCTCAACACTCTTATATGGAAGTGAGACCTGGACGATGACTGGTCAAGAGTGGAAAAGACTTGAATCTTTTCACACTATGGCTCAATGTAGAATCCTTAATATTAGATGGTTTGACTTCATATGCAACGATGAAGTATACATGCGCACTTGACTAGAGACTGTACAAGCCATTGTTCATCGTCGACATCTCGGCCTCTTTGGGCACGTTGCAAGACTTCCACCAGCAGTGCCTGCCTCAGCTGCACTTCAACTAGCAACGCGACTTCGAGAAAGAGACATTAGGATTTCAGGATGGAATCGTCCACGAGGCAGACCACCAATCACTTGGCTTCACCAAATCCATGGGGACTGTGGATTACTGGTGTCCGAAGCCTTCCAATGTGCGCAAAATAGACAGTTATGGTGTACAATCGCAACGGCCGAAAGGCTATGCACTTAAATAATAATAATAATAGTATTTTTTCACCATGATTTCATTAGAATTCTGGGTAAAGGAGTGTTGATGCACAAAAGTAAAATGCATTGAATATTGTTGTGTATATAAATGGGTACCTTATAAATAAAAATAGCTTATGCTTTGTATTATGTTCCCTTTATTTTGTAAGTGAACTAATATTTTAATAATTTCTATAGGAGACAACCAGAGGATGAAAAAGTGGGGCCAAACCCTATATCTTTCTCCTTTCTTAGCTTGGCCTTTACTGGCCGTGACGTACATATACGTTAGAGATGTGCGGATACAGCAAAATGCCTACCCTACCCATACCTGTGAAAAATCTTTTTTACCCTACCCTACCCGTACCGGCTAGCGCTATACCCTACCCGACCCATACCCGTAAGCTGTGTACCGTACCCGTACCAGTAACCCGACATTGGTTGGAATTTGGAGTTTTTGGAGTTGGACCCGTACCCGGGTACAAGCCTACAAGGACCTGTACACGACCCGTGTACCCGTATCCGTTCCTAGAGACTATAGAGAGGCAACAATGAAATAGTAATAGTAAAAATTAATTCTAGTACTTAGGAATCAGGATAATCCACTTGGCAAATACCGTATATATTCGTGATAAAGTCGAGAAATTTAAGGCCAATTCACAGATTATATATCCTGACCTCGACTTATACTCGAGACACTAACTGTTGGGTAAAGTTTCCATACATAGCATGTTGAAAATAATTAATTTAGCTAACTGCGTAATTATTTTCAACATACGCTCTGGCATCTAAATAAAAGTTCACATCAGCGCTTTTAAGATTGGTAATTTATAGGCGCCACATAAATATTAATTAAATATTGGCGCTACATAAATATAAAAAATTCAAGATTACGTAATTAAGATTTTTATATTATCAAGAATGAGCGAATAGCAGGTTTAAAATTTTCTTAATCGTCAGGAATCAATCTGGGAATGTGAAAATCATTCAGTTTCTCGATAGTTCAAAGCTAAAACGCAGTTTTTCAATCAAAACAATGGCGCCGCTGCCGCAACTTCGCGTCCGCCATTGTTCCGACTCTCACTATCACCTCAAGAGGTTCTGACGTCACTGGGTCAATGACTTTAGACACCTTCAAATACCCAAAATCTAGGGGTCGACTTATACTCGGATCGACTTTATCTCGAGTATATACGGTAGTAGGCCCGGGTTCTGAAGTCTGGAGTCTGGACTACTGGTTGGTAACATTGTGTAATACAACTAGTCAGCTAGCCTAAGCCTACATGAATGTCGGACATGGATGAGAACTTCTAGAAGACTCGATGGGGGCTTGTTTAAAATATTTAGTAGATATAATTTATCTATGAGCAGGCATTAGAGCTCAAGTTAAACAACAAAACTTTACCAGAAGAACTTTTTCGGTCGAGGAGTCCTTGGAGGAGTCAGAGGACGCCATTATAAATTTATTACTGATGATATCAGATGACGTCATCTGTATTTCCTTTATGTTTTCAGTAAGTAAAATGCATGCTGTCTGACAAACTGAACGCGATATACAAGTTACACTAATACACTTCACTCAATATAATTTTTCGGGTAAAAACGGGTATACCCGTACCGTAGCCGCTATACCCGTACCCATAGCGCTATACCCGTACCCGACCCGTACCCGAAAAATGTATACCCTACCCGTACCCGCGGGTACGGGTAGGGTATAACCGCGGGTACGGGTATACCCGCACATCCCTAATATGCGTCCATTTTACATTACATTACAAATAAATGGTTGGTAAAGGAGTTAATAAGGGGTCTCTGCATAATTACATAATGCTGGAAATGGCCTTTTCTAAAATGGTGCCACTTCAGTTGGGACACAGGGTATATATTTAAGCTATATCCAAATCTGATTAATGTTTGAAACATTATTTGCTCTGTGTATTTGAAGATTTATAACTTTTCATTTACAGATAATTTAATAGTTTAATCTAAGCTTTGCAAAACATTTGAGACGATTTGGACGTCATAAAAGATATTCAGGCTGCATTGGCAAATCACCTAGTTGGTGAATCACTGTATGGCAAGTTGACTGTAGTCAAATTGCCATGCTGATGAAGTGTTGTCCTCTAGGTTATAGGGGTGCATAACAGAAGCGGATTTACCATATAAGCAACGTAAGCTGGTCAGGGGCCTCCAAAAATAATATCTTTGTAAAAGTTAAACAGACATCTGAGTGGGATTTGCTTCGATTTATTATTTGAGCTAAGTTTAAGTTGTTTGTTGATTGCCATTTATCGCATTATCGGTTTACTTTTTTCAATTCAAATAACAGTTTATTATTTCCAAATCAGTGCATATTAATGCATCACAGTAGTAATTTCAGAAAGGCTTCACAATTAATAATACGATATAATAGATAGATATTCTATTCTATTCTATTCTACTTGATAATTTATGTAGCGCTATAGCATGGCCAAGGCCAAAAGCAAGAGCGTTTTACAAAAGACAGTCAGTCATAAATAAACGAAATAAATGAGTTTTAAGGTTCGATAGAACGACTCAAAGTTGGTTACGTGGTCACAGAAGCTGGAAGTGCGTTCCATCAAAGGAGAGGATTGCCCCAGTCACAGATCTTTCTCCAAGCTTCACGGTCTTAGACGGAGGGGGAACGTAGAGGTGAGATCGTTTGCTAGAACGAAGCTGTTTGCGACAGTCTGTCATCACCGGCCTGCGTATCAACGCCGAAAGATATTCCGGGCAGAAAGGGTCATGCAAGGCTCGGAAGGTCAGCGAGCATCGTTTAAAAACGATACGCTCCGGGATCTTGAGCCAATGGAGCTTATCCTCAATAACGGGTAACGTGGTCATGCCACCTGGCACGAAAATCATCCGGCGGCGGCGTTCAGGACCGATTGCAGTCGGCCCAGCTGATAGTCGGGAAGACCGAGGAGGAGGCTATTACAATAATCCAGCCTGGATAACACCAGGGTACGGACTAGATGTATCGCAGCTGATGTTGAGATGTAACGACGAATCTAATCTTTCGGAGCTGAAAGTAACAAGCGCGGGTTACGAAGTTCACTTGGCCGATTTAACGATAGGAGTCATCAAGAGAACACCGAGGAGGCGCGCCCGGTGAAGACGGAGCGGCGACAGCATCTCCGATATTTGGTGGACCTTCGAGGGGTGTTAATCCACAACAGTTCAGTTTTTTCAGGGTTTAATGCAAAAGATTTGTCACTGTCCATTGCATTATTTCGCAGCTTCTGCAGTCTTGTTTCATGATCCGTTTCAGGGATGGGCAGGAGGAGTACACCTGCCCGCCATAATAGTTGCATAAAGCATGCCAGGCAAGCCCATGCGAGTCTACAATGCGTCCCACATCCGCGACGTATAAGATAAACAGGAGTGGACCTTTCGACCCTTGTGGTACTCCGCAGCGTAACATTTAGCTGACGTGGCATTTGAGGCGACAGACTGCGTCCTCTCAGAGAGGTAGTCGCACAGCCAAAGTAGCGCTTGGTCTTTAATACCGATATGAGGATAGAGTGGTCGGCGGTATCAGAGAGGTCAAGCATACACAGAAGCGCCTGATCCCCATTGGTAATGCGCAACAATGTCGTTGAAAATCCTGAGCAGGGCTGTCTCAGTGGAATGGCCCGCCGATAGGCAGACTGATGACGTGGCATGAGCCCGTTACAGGCCAGGTGCCTGACGAGTTGTGTTAACCAGTCTCTCGAGCAGCTCAGGAATGGAAGGTTGGCTATTGGTCTGAAACTGGCTGGTCAGTGGGATCAAGGCCTGCCCGCTTAAGGTGCGGGCGGTAACGGCATATGCTTCCACGGCAACGTAAACTCGCCATTAACGTGCGAAGCAGCCATTATGGCGTCCAGAAACGGAGCCAACGTGAGGATCACATCCTTAAGAAGCCACATAGGCAGTGGGTCAGATGAGCACTGCTTGTTGGGCGACGATCTGACACTAACACGACTTCTGCCAGTGTCGGCGCAAAACCCGACAAAGGAGGGACCGGAGTAGACGTGGTAAGTCGTTGGTCCAGCTTCAGCTGTTCTATCCCGAATGTTCGTAACCTTACTGTCAATGAAGGCATGATAATCAGCAGCCATGAAATTGGAAGGCCGCACGCGAGGTGATATGTCGTTCTTTCCAGAAAACTGTCCAATACTTTCCACGTCTGCTTAGAATCTGCATGCGCAGAGTCGATCGCCTGGCGCCAGTATTGAATTCTTACTAAGGCTCTGCTCTTGAGGACATCACGCCAAGACGACAGAGCGTAAGATTCGGCGTCTGAACCTTTCTTATTCCGAAACCCTCTCGAGAGACACCGTCGTAAAGGGCCGTGGATCCGGGTCACACGGTCAGCCGTCATCGGTGCAATGTCATCTAAGATTTCCGTGATGACAGACTGGTTGTTGCTGTAGAACTGGGGTCGACCGGTGTACAGAGCGGTGGCCTCGAGCCGCTTCGACGAACCGTTCAACCTTGAAATGTTTCCAACTCCTCCGTAAAATTGTAGTGTACTGCAAGTTCAGCGCTGCAACAGGTAATGTCCAATAAATTAGTTTATGGTCAGACATTCCGACCTGAGCACACTTTTCAGACGCTATAACCACGCCAAGAAGGCCGCCGTGTTCATGGGTCGGGTCCCGAACGAATTGCTTCAGCTCGAACGAGGAAATAAGTTGCTCAAGCTTCTGGCTATCCATGTCAGAAGGACGCCGAGATGAATATTTAAGTCTCCAGCAATAAGAATTTCCACAATTATAGGTAGACAAAGATTCAAGTAACATTGACAGTTCCAAGAAAAGGTCACGAAACGCCATGAGACCCAGGACGATAGATGGCGGCGATAATTAGCGACGTGCATCCACTGCCAACTAGCAGAGATGCTCGAACTTGAGCTTCAGCTTCGATTCAATTTTAGCAACAATAGTCCCAGGTCTAGAAATGACTGCTAATCCGCCCGTGATTGACAAAGTGGGTATTGTCTAAGTCCACTCGGACGGTAAGACCCGGGCGGCCTCAATGACGTTGAGGCCAAAGCCACGGTCGTTTGATAGCGATGTCAGCACTCTCATGCCAAGTCTCTGTGAGAATGAGAGCATTCAGTTTGAACTCATTAAGAAGGTCAGGAATATTCTCCAGCTTACATAATAAGATAACACTAATTGTTAAAATATCGTAAAGATTTTAAATTACAAATTTTATTAAGGTTTCATAAAATGAGAAAAGGCAATTGATTGAGCCTTTCAGATTTATCAGATTACATATAAGATATAAAAATGAAACATGAGCATTGGCGTAGCTAGGAAAAAATTCCGACATGTGCAACCGCCGCCCCCACCCCTTTTCCCTCACCGTCCTTCTCTTCTTCCCCTTCTCTCTCTCCCTCCTTTCCCTCCCCTCCCCTTTTTAACGGGGTGGGGTCCGGGGGTATAACCTCAGAAAAATTTTAAAAATCACAAGTGCCCACATGTGAATTTTAGCGCATTTTAGACACACAAAAAGACACCTGGGATGTACCATGTTCTTCTCTGTGATTGTGATCATTGAAAATTTTAGGTTCATGTCTCAAGTAGCCTAGTGAAATTTTTATCATAATGTACAACACGTACTATAGGCCTGCACAGTTCCAGACATCTCTGTCTCATTACGTCTAGCTTTTGATGCTAAATTCATGATTATCGCAATACATGTTTCAATTGTTTATTAATTTAATTATTTAGAATATTGTCGACTTACAGTACCTGCTATAGGCCTATACATCAGTTTCACGGTCTACTATACAGCTGGCATCATAGCTATCAAATTGTGGACACTGACATATTTTATTATACAAAGTACATTCAGCAATTATCATGAAATTGATTTCGGATGAGTACTCAATACGAATGTAAGAGAAATGAAGATATTTTGCCCTATTCGAACGATTGGCAGTGACACGTCGGAAAACCATCCCTTCCCAACTGAAACACTGAAACCTACGCCAATCCTGAACTAGGAAAATGTAGCTATTGTGTGCATGCCATTGACACAGAGGGGATCTTCTGTTCGGACCCTGAGATAGTAGAGGCTGGCAGCCTTTATCATCGCAGTCCTTTGAGTTGTGCTAGAGGGCTGTCCATTAATTAATTCAGCAATTTTTGACCCCCTTGTCAACAACTGTCAACTTTCACTTACCTCCCTGTAATTATGTCAAAAACTTTTGACCCCCCACCCCAAGATCAATGACAGGTCCCAATAACAAGGTTATTATTTCTTGCGGTGATGACCATTTTTACAATATTTTCTTTTTTTTGCGCATCGAGTGTCAAAATGTGGTGGTGATTACCTTTTTTGTCATGCTTTTTTCCATTGTAATAAGTAGTATTCCAGAAATTTCCTATTTTTTGATTATTTGTAAAAAGTGAAATTGTTGACGTCAACTTCTCTTGACCCCCCTGTCAGCAACTGTCAAACTTTTTCAAACCCCCTAAATTGTTGACGTAAATAATGGACAGCCCCTAGATGCTATGTGATGACGATGATACTATTAACGCATCACATCGTGAACCTGTCCGACTGGAGAAGCCAGTCTGGCACGAAAAGTTATAACCAACCAGTTGCAGTCTTGCAAAGCCTACTATACCAGATCTAGCCCCCTCCCCCCAATAAAAATCTCACTGGATTTACACAGTTTGCACAAGTGGCCCTAGGCGGTCCGACTGGTGCAATTGCACCAGTTTGCACCAATGTAGCTATGCCACCGAACATGAGCATATAATTCAAATAATTATAAAAGAGCTAGAAGGTAAAGATATTAATAATTTGGTTACAAGGTTAATTAAAATAGGAGTTGCTCATAATTAAACATAATATGTCATAAGAAGGAAATAAAAAGATACCAAAAGGGAACAATGTTCGCACAAGTAGGTATCTTAGAAAGTAGTAAAAAATTTATTACAGATAAGGTGACATCATAACAGACACTATAGTTTTGTGGGTTTGTTACCATAATAGTTTGTAGTTAGACGTAACATAACCTGATATAATAAATTTATTAATCTTTTAAAAAATTTCATTTATATTAGATATTATTTTTAGTGAAGTAGGAAGGCTATTCCAAATATGGATTCAAGAACATTTAATCATGAATATTCTAGTATTTGTATGTGCATAACGAATAGAAAATTTATTATAGTTTCTTATATTGTGTTAGTGTAATTTATTAGTAAATGTAAAGAATTCATCCTTACAGAAAGTTAAAGGCATTAGGTTATTAGAGGATTTATAAATGGAAATAGCTGTTTGTTGTTTGTACAGTATATATTATCAGTGTTGAGTATATTTAGATTTGAGAATAAATTAGAGATATTGCAGTGTTGTAAATTTTTGGTTATCCTAATAGCTTTATTTTGGATTTTTGAATTTTGTCCGTGGTACATTTATAGTTATCACTCCATATAATATTACAATATGTATTAAAGTATAAACTGAGTGTAATTGAGGGTAAATGAGAAGGTGAATTCTGGAAAATTGCTTCATGTAGCAAAAGGGCATCAATGGCAGTTCAGCTTAGGGACTCGAGCGACCTTAATCCGCCCCTGGTGCATAATCAGCACCCCATGTGCTGATTTTGGCCCCAAAGGCATTTTCTGTGTGCCAAAAATCACCTTTAGTTCACTAGCACTACTAGACTGTTGATAGCTTCATTTAATTTATGAATTCAAATGTTTTAATAATAAATATTATTGTTTGTTGGTGAAGATTATTGCTTTAAAAATTTATTTGGAAGCCATATATGCATTGCTCTTTGCTCTTTATAGCATTTTTGAGCTATGTAAATTGTCACGATGATGATGATGATGATGATGATGATGATGATGGCGATGGTGATGGTGACGATGATGATGATGATGATGATGAAAGTGTTCACCACTTTTCGTTTTTGCAGAAATTGATGGAAGTTCATTAGAATGCAACGTTGGACAGTCCATCTTGAAGGAGGTCCTCGTCGTGTGAATCATGCTGCTGTGAGCATTGGGGATTATATATTTAGTTTTGGAGGCTACTGTACTGGAGAAAATTTTGAAGTTGTACGTCCAATTGATGTTCATGTGCTGAACACAAGTACGTGAAATAATAAATTTTAAGTTTTTCAAGTATGAAAATTCTTGTAAAAATTGTTTTACCTTTACCTTATTTTAGAATTTGATTTTCCATTAATGCCATACACACAGTGAGGCATGGACCTTAAATAAGAAAAATGGCGATACACTCCACACATTTGAAATGAAGTGCTACAGAAACATCCTAGGAATCACATGGTTTGACAAGGCCAGCAAACAAAAAGGTAAAACAAAGAATGAGCATAAAAAAGACATCATCCAAACTGTCATTGAAAGGAAACTGATTTTTTGGCCATAACTGCAGAATGAGTGATGAAGGACTAATAAAAAGGATCATGCTAGGAGTGATGGAAGATGAAAGCATAAGAGGAAGATACAGAAATAATGGATGGATAATATTGAAGAATGGTGCAACATAGACATATATGAAACATAAAAAGCCACACAAGACAGAGACGAATGGAAGAGACTAACTAACTCAGCATGCAATAGGCACCAGCGGGTATTGCGCCCATGGAGAAGAATGACACACTATTACTAATTCACGGTATAACTAATTCAAAGTTCTAAATTTGAATCTGTGGTCAATTAGAATAAGTCCTTGAAATTGGAACATAAAATCATATTGCTCTATTTTTTGAAGCAAAGTTTTCTTCTTATTCGAAGAATGAAAAATGTTCCAATTCAATCAACCATTTGCTTTTGGGATTTAAAAATTCAAATTATATCTGTTTTATGATTACTCTATAACTGAACTAGCAAAATGTACTAATGAGTAATATTAAATATTAGTAATTATTAAATATATTCATTTAGTTGTGGTTGGTTTTGGACATTACAAAGGGAACCTGGTTTAAACTGCAGATGGTTTGGAATTTTATTTAATTAGAAATTTGTGGGAATTAAAACTCCCGCAGAGATTGTTCACTGTAGAAAGCCCGAATTCAATGTTTTTGATAGGGAAACAAAATACAGGAGATACTGAAGAAGAGTGAATAGTCTATATATATATATATATATATATATATATATATCTTAGACTAGATGGCTTGAAATTAAAGCTATTTTTGGATGGAAGAATCACCTCTGAAGAGACCAGTCAGTCACACACTTTCTTTTAAAATGCTTATCTTTGCTGATTGCCAATGATTGTAATATTGCAGTAAGTGAGAAAATTACAAACGAACAATGTTAAGGTGATCTGCGCGAAGTTAATGAAATAAATATACAGTTCATGAATGCACATGGTATATAGACTGAAGATGATTGGTTTCTAGTATGTATAAGTTGTTTGTTGACCAGTGATTCAAGAGGTTGCAACAGAAATTTTAGAGTTTATATTGCTTGGAGCTAAGAACAAGAGTGGCCGATCAACTCAAAAGGTTTTAAGACATTGCAAAGTAATGGCATATCAAGAATATGCAAATTGCTTACTCGCTCTGTTCAATGTTAGTGATGCAATTTTTAGCTGTCAAGTTAGTAGTATATACCAGAGTGGCATTGATTTACTTGAACCTTTAGCACCAATATCTTGATTTCATCAATGTTCAGTAGATGAAGTACTGTAAACTGTGATGTCACAAAGCCAATTCTCTCATATAATTCCAGAAGAATCTAAAGACTCGCTTGTTCAATTCCTCGGCCAAGTGACATTTATTAAAGTACCTTAGACTTTAGCCTTCGTCATGCCCACGATGCTACAAAAGGCATGATGATGATGATGATGATGATGATGATGATGATGATAATTGGGTGAAACTGGGAGGTTTTGAGGTAGCAGTGCACCTGACCATGTTGACCTTTTTATTAATAAATGTAATGGTAGTTGGCAGGAAGGACTGACAAGGTGGGTGGGTGGGCAGGAGGGAATGGCAAGGTGGGTGGGTATGGAATGAAATGGAAATGGAGTATCAAAGATGTGTTGTATGCTTGCTTTGTCTGCACAATCATGGAAGACACAGTATTAAAGGACAACCTGACAAAACAGCGCAGACAAAATGGCATAATCTTTCGACGTTTACCTTTACCTCTCCAGAGAGGACATCATTGGTGCTATCTAAGCCTAGTTTTCACCTGGACAAAAGGTGAAAGGGTAGTGTTCAAAATTAAGCTAACGTTGATAGGCTTGATTATGTAAGAGCAAGTGAACCTAATTTGGACCTTTAAATGTGTCAAAGAGGATATATTATTATATCTTGGTTATTAACTACTTTAGGTGTTTTTTTTAAAGAAAAAACAATGGCTAATGCACAGTTTTGTCAATTCCATCAAAAATATTACTTATTTAAATTTATTGAGCAATGCGTGATATTTCTAAAGGAATTCATTCAAGAAGAGTCAATAGCACAAGTGTTTTCTCGCTAAAATGTTAGCGAATATCCATCTATTCAATAAAGCAACTTTAGTAGCAAATTCATTACCCTTAACCTCCACATCATGTGGTATTGCTGAAACACTAAAAAGGCAAATGAACAGCTCTGATCAATATGTCGCTGCTTGACCGTTAACCTGTTCAAAACGGAGGGAGAGGACGAAGGGCCATCACATAATTTACCCTATTCCAGTTCTTCTTGTCTGTACCTATCATTTGCACTGTTTTGTCTGTGCTGTTTTGTCATGTGCCATTTTGACCGATTTCCATATTAAGGAGTGGAATAGAGTTGGAAGGAGTGTGCAGCATCTATTATAAATATTGGAGAAATATGACAGTTGTTACTCATTTGTTGATTGCTCTTAATCAGTATTTGCCATGGAAAAATCTTTAGTTTTAATTATATTTCAGTTTCATACCGGTGGATTCTGTTGCCTCTGCCAGTGGAGTCAGATTCCCAGTTTATAGAAGCGCCTTATCATCGATATGGGCATACTGCAGTCACTTGGAGTGACTGTGCTTATATCTTTGGTGGACGTAACGATAAGAATGGTGCCTGCAATAAACTATTCTGTTTTGATCCAGGTGGGTATTCCTAATGATCAGCATTAAATTATTATTGACAGGAGTCTTTTTGAGAGCAGTTGCTATTAAAGGTGCACCGATAATTGGCCGATAATTGGCCAATGCTGATTAATGCAGTCCAAATTGCGATTGCAATACATTTAGTCCAAAAACATTCATGATGTAATTTTTAATTACAGTAGTAAATAGGGATTATATGAAAAACAAATCAATAGAAAAATGTAAAAGCTAAAACTGTTGATTGCCTTCAGTGCAAGCTTAAATATAATCATTAGTTGTGTGACTCATTACAGTTGGAATGCCCCCATGTTAATGTGGATAAGCATTGGCTTTCGACCTTGTCCACAGCCAAATGTGAGCGGCGAGCAAAGTATATGAGCTCACTAGGCACACTCGCTGGGCATGCTAGTTGATGGTCGCAAAAACTGTCTAGCAGCAGGAGCCAAAGTTTTGATGTTGTACTCAGTCCATCACTTCAGTGGATCCAACATACAAGCAATCGTTTTACTGATCTTATTAAAAAATTCTAGTCTCTGTTTCTGGTTTCCTGTCAAGTGAGTGCGTTTTGTGTCTGTTTTTTTGGTGCATTTTATTTAATTTGTTGGCTGCTGTTTGACCTTTCATTGACTTTTGTGTACACGGTTGACCATGCAAGCTACAGATGGAGTGACACGATAGCATTATTCATTTGTTTACAATACACTAAACTCAGTAATGAGTAAAGAAACCAGCAAATCAATAATATGTAATCAGCCGGAGGCCTTATCGGTACATCCGTAGTTATCACCATCATCAATGCCGTTGAGATGCTTCTGCATACCTTGACAGCCTCAATATGGATTTCCATCTAGTGTGGCCTTGTGCAAGTCTTGTGGCTGCTGTTACATCTAGTCCAATTTCAGTGCAGTCTTCTCTTATGTTGTCTGGCCATCTTTTCCTCTGATGTCCTCTTGATCTTTCTCCTTCGACTCTTCCAAACAGGGCTTTGTATGGTATTCTGTTTTTATCCATTCTGTTGACATGTCCGAAGAATCTCAACCTTCTTTCTTGAATTATGTTGGTTGGTTGTTCTGCTCCTAGCTGTTTTCTGATGTCTTCGTTTCTTTTGTGTTCCCTCTTGGATATGTCACCTATTCTTCAAAGGCAGTCCTTTTAAAATACCTTTAGTTTTCACTCCAATTCAGCTGTGAGTGTCCACATCTCTGAGTTGTATATTGTATAGTAGGATGCTTAGCACCGGTGAATTATACACATGGATCTTGGTGGGTATTTTGATCTTTTTTGTTCTCCCAGATGGTTTGTAGTCTTCTCATTGTGTTGCTAGCTAGCCGAATTCTTCTGATGACGTCTGATTTGGATGACCCATCAGAGCTTATGACACCTCTGAGGTATACCGTAATTTCCGGGGTATAGTGCGCGGTTTTTTGCCGCCGCAGAGCAGTGCGCGCTATACAATGGTGCACATTATCTAATAAAAAAATTGACCAAAGGCTATTACCCTTTAAAAAATTTAGTATGGTAAAATGTTCTTAAAAGCAAATAAATTTCTCAATGTTCGCTTTCGCTTTGTTTAGCCATGTCAATCGACCAGTATTTCAGGCGTTTCCGTTGATGTTGTACACTTGCGTTTCCATTGATTATGTAGCGCATTTATCCAGTACTATTGGATAGGCATAACTGATTATCAGATCGGAAATTGGCCGACTAATGCCAAAAGTCAGTCGGCAATACGTGGATCACCGATTCCGATTCAACCATGAAGATTAAATATTATATATTTTAAACAATTATAAAGAGCGCTAATTGGCCATAACACTAAGGGGCAAGAGATGGAGAGAGAGAGAGTGAGAGAGAGAGAGCGAGCGAGTGAGCGATGAAGGTAGGGAGAGAATGAGGTACCACCTGTGCAATTGACGCTGTAATACGGCCGTCGGCTGTTAATGGGGCGCACATCAAAGAGAAAGAGCAAGAGTGGGAGAGAGAGACAGAGATGTAGGTGGAGAGAGAAGGACAGAAAGATACTAAGGGAGAGAGAGGAATTTTATTCAATCATCATGGGCGTCCGCAGAAATTTTTCCAGGGGGTGCAGAATTGGGTCTTGTGACGAAGGAAATGAAAAATTTTTCCAGAGGCTGCAAAACAAGGGTTGGCAATGAAAGAAACAAGTAATTTTACTTTTTTCATAACTCTACAATTTTTCCAGGGAGGTGCAATTGCACCCCCTTGCACCCCCCTCCAGATGCCCATGTCAATCGTGAAAACGCCTATGACGAACATTCTCCTATTTCCACTCTTCAATTCATTATCTTATCACGTAGCTAGCGGGGGCACTGTGTTGCCTCAGGCCACGGAGGATGCATTATGCCAGCGGGGTGTCCATTGTATCTGAGGCATTGACCCTATAATAGATAGGCTAATGTACTTCATCTTCGTAGGTCGTTAATGACTGATGCAGACATTTTCCAAACCTTACCGAACTGCTCAACAGCTGGCGACAGAAATGAGGAAACGGATGACGAAGCGACTTCTGCCAATGATACTCTAATGCTTTACTTTGAACAACCAGACCTGGCCATCTCAGATGAAATGCAGCCGCTGTCAGCTGTTAAACGTAGGGTGGAATCCAAGCTTTTAACTTCTCAAAGACAATTCAGAAGTACTTTCGTAGGCCTACACGCCTTTTGAATAATTATTATAACAATGCTGGTTTGAACTGTGAATTTGCTTATGCCTTCAAAATAGGCCTATTGTGCTGTAGCTCACAGTGTTTTATATATATATATATATATATATATATATATATATATATAAGGGTGGGTCATACAAATTTTTTTCGGAGTTGCTGATTTGGCTCAGGTGTAGAAAGTTGCTATAGGTGCTACTTGTTATAAATAGCACAAAAACTTTTAAATCAGCAGTTGTCTTGTACCTGCAACTTTGCATCAAAGATCTACCCATGAGAAGCAATTAGCTGACATTATTAAAAATCCACCAAACTCTTTAACATGATACAAATTCCAGATTTGAAACCTAAATTTAGCATAAACATTGAAGTTCTAGCTATTGACAGTTCACAAAAAGTATATAATTACAGAAATAATATACATACTTTTGAGAAACTCTGATTTATAGCCAACAATAGGCAGTTCTGTTCTGAATGCAGTACATTGTAAAATCTTCCCCTGTCAGGAGTCATGGCTATAAACTGTAGAGCTTGCTGCAGAGATATTTTTAACAGCACGTTCAATTGCCTGAGGGTGGCATGGACACAGGATATAACCAGAAATGAAATCAACCTGATGGTTTTGAAGACTTTCATTGTCAATAGCTGTTAGCTGTTGGTGTGAGGTGAGCTGTATTCCAGTGAATTGTACCAACGTATGTCAAAGCATTGGCGTTAAGCGTGATGGTTAACTTTTCAAAAACACGAATGGAAGAACCAGATGAATTACTTCTCAAATTAATTATTCTATCAGAACAGAAATGTCTTATGGTATCATCATTGTCACTTACACCAGCAAGAAAAACGTTTTCGGAATGGGCAAAGTAACTGTTGTTCTGCAACACAGGTTACAATATTTTCTAATCTTCTCCTCCAAGCTCATGACACTGCTTCAGCAGGTAGAAAAAGTTCTTTGTTCCAACAGCACAAGAAAGATGACTCTTGATGTTGAACCATGAAGGAGCACTAACGATAAAGTGTACAATTTTGTACAGGGATGAAGACCAAGACTCCTTTGACACGTACAACCTCAAAATTCTGTTTGCTTTTGTCAGCCACCTTGCATGACTTAAATTTCCCGGCATTGTGTTCTGTAACGACACAATTTCATCATTATCTGCATAACCTTGATGTACTAATTAACTAATTATGCTTGAAGATGATATATTTGATCTGTAGGCCTACTTAGATTGTTCTTAACCTCATCAATTATCTCAGCCACTTTTCCTGGAATGGCTTTAAACTTTGCAATTGGTAAATCCTTGGGATAGTTATCTAGAACACTCATAATTGCACAAATAGTGCTAGTTGGACCTCTAGTATGCCCTTCATTAATAGGAGAAATGTAATCCCGGGTAGTTCATTAGTATACAACAAGCAAACCACCCATTACAATAGTCTTGCAATGCCATCCTCTACTCTGCAATTCATGCCATTTCCTTTGCCTGTGTTATTCACAGTGCCATCACAAACAACTGCCTATAGCACAGCTTACTTGCCAAATTTGTATTTGCAATCATTGATAATAGCTCATTTGCAATGTCTTCTGCTTTACCTGTTTCTGGCACTACAAGATCAATGTAATTTGGAAGTGACACACTAGAATAATGTTCTTCCTTTAGATGTATACTCCTACGTACACCAGATACAGTATCTCAAAAAAGTTACATCTCGTTTTCCATCAAAACCAATAAAAAATTAAGTCTTGAATAAGGGCAGCATGATTAGAAACCTGTTAATGTCACCAAAAACTTCTATGGCGTCTAAGTTTGGTAGGATCTTTGCAAGATTTGCTATTCATGTCTTTTAGCACTGCATTCACTACAAGACAAGTGCCCCTATTACTAATCTTGCATCTGTCCAAAGTTTTGCATAATGCATACTTCTGGATAATCCTTCATGTTTCTGACTGTGACAGCACCTTCATCACATTCACAGCTTGAAATTTCACTGCTCTCATCTCTTTCTCCTGCAACGTGACTGTGGCCATTTTGTCCATATCACCTATATGCACTTTATGTTTCGTTTTCTGGTCCAACCAGAATGACCATTCAGCCCTAGGTATTTTTTGTGACAGTGAACAAGTACTACTGACTCTATTAAACCAATCTGTAGCAAGAATCTACTTACATAAATCACAACATACATATTAAACAAGCACATTGTTACATTCCTTAATTTAGCAATTTTTTGGCATTTTCCATAATTTTCAACTAAAAGTTGCGGGTACTTAGTGAGCTCAAAATTAAAAAAACGTTTATGGCGTTTTGGTTTGGTACCTATAGGGCAACTTTTTATGCCATAGCCAAAAAATTTTTTGGGGATGACCCACCCTAATATATATATATATAAAAATCACATAGCCAGCGGGGAGCATTGTGTTGCCTCAGGCCACGGATGATGCATTGCACCAGCGTGGTGTCCATTATATATATATATATATATATATATATATATATATATATATACACACACACACACTTTGTAATGGATTACTCAATTGACTTGCCCTCGTTATGTCTCCGCCCCTCGCCAAAATAAGGGGCCGCCCAAATAGTACGTACGCACCTAGGGGGAGGGGGTTTGAGATTTAGGCGATTTTGCCTACGGAAGCGTATGGGGAGAGGGGGTCACGACTGAATTTGTACGTAGGCATATTCAAATTTACAAATAGATAGAAGGCTGGTATATTCACACAAACATTTGATTTGAACAAAATTACTTTCTCATGGTCAAACAAAGAGTCCAGAATCCAGCGTTCCCACGGTTATTTCAATATCAAAAACCTTTAATTTAATAGTAAACAAATGCTTTTTGACTATGGCAAAAAATTAATTTTCACCGTGAGGAGGGTTGCTAATTTGTCCATACACATAGGGGGGTAACCAAAAGGTGCGGTGTGCAACAGAGGGGGAGGTTAAGATATGACTTGCGTACGTACTATATGCATGGCCCCTAGAATGCCGGACGGATATGGGCCCTAGCATACTGGCCTTTAGTGAGATCTTTGGTTTGATTTCTTCTTTTACTGATTTATTAGTTCTTTTAACCATACATAGTATTTTTAACATTTTCCTCCAGCACCATTATTCAAATGCATCTATTCTTCTGTTCCCTTTTTCTCACAGTCTAAGAAGCTCTTGCTGTCATATAGGACTATTGGGAAGACCATTGATTCTTTAATTATTCTTTTGGTTAACATGCTAATGTCTTTATCTTTCAGTATTTTATCTAGTCTTTTCTTTTCATTGCATCTTTACCAGTGATGTGAAGCCTTGGTCTTGGTCTTGGCCTCGAGGCTGCCTCGAACCCGGATTTCGAAGCCTTGGCCTTGGTCTTGAGGTCTTATGGGTCTTGGTCTTGGCCTCGTGGGTTAGTGCCTTGGACTTGGCCTTGGTCTTGGAAGCAAGTGCCTTGGTCACATCGCAAGGCACTGATGGCAGCTATAGTTTGTCATTACAACATGTGTACACTGTGCAGTACAACCATTTTAGTCAGTCTGCAATTCTGCGACTCCAAGTCTCATAGTCATGAACAGCTGCAGTCAGCACAGTGACAAAAAAGGATGATGCATCATATCTAGCGGCTAGCCCATAGTTAGAATAATCTATGCTCAGCCATTACCACTTCCGGAAGTTCCGGTTGCGTTCCTGTTGTGAATAATCAGTTTAATATAGTAGTTATCTACTAGTTGGCTAGTTGTTCCAATGGCTTCAAGTTCCATTCTGTAAGTAATTAAATATACATTTGACGATTATGACGTTAAGGAACACACTGGTAAACACACTGTCAAGTGTAAGTTGTGTTGAGCGTCAATAACAGAGAAGATTGGAACAACATCAGGATTTACAAGGTTAGTTCGTAATGACCACCGCATCCTCATTATGTACAGGGCGCGATTTGTAGGAGGAAGGAGGAATCTACCCCCTCCCACTGCCTAACTACATCCACCATACTGCGACATCCCCCCACAGCTGCATCCCCCACTGCTACATTTCCCCAATAACTACATCCCCCATGCTCGACTTGTTCCCCCCACTGCCCCAGGTCACAAATCGCACCCTGATTATGTAGCCCTTAAAATAGTGTTAGTTAACTGCAAAGCCGTGGGTTTCTGTCTAAATCGGTACTTGTGCAATAAATGATTACAAATAGTAGTTCTCACACAGGGCCGTCCCTACTGAACCACTTTAAACCTTGTTATATTATATATTATTATAAATCCCACTTTTCCTTCGTAAATTTTTGACTATTGCGCACTAGTTCAATAGTTTACCAGTATAGTTTATAACTGATGAATTCTTCAATTGCTTTAGACTGTTTTTACGGCTAGTAGTTTATATGTTTCGTAGGCACTTGAAAGCTAGACACAATGAAAGCTACTTGGCGTACGAATCATCAAAGCACAAATTAACCATTGGAGGACATGGTGGCAACGGGGGCATACCTAAAATTGCATCTTTATTTGAATTATTTCCAAAATCAGATGGCTGTGGTGTTAGCTCTTTCACATAGTACAATTGTGTAACAATTGTCAGCGCTACTGTAGCGTACATATTTCATATTTATATTACATTACGAGTGTGACCCCGCTGATAGTTGAAATGGATCGAGGCCTTGGCCTTGAGTAAAATATCTTGGTCTTGGCCTCGGTCTTGTAGGTCACGGCCTTGGCCTTGGTCTTGAGAGTTAGCGTCTTGGCCTTGGCCTTGTACTGGACTGCCTTGGCCACATCACTGATCTTTACCCATAATTATCCGTTTTATATTATTGTCACTTCTTCTGCCCTTATGTTTAATAAATCCCAAAAACTAAAATAGTCCACCACTTTGACTGTTTCATTTTCTATTTTGAAGCTTCCAAGTGTCATTTATTTTCATTACTTTTGTCTTTTATATATTCAGATGTAATCCAGCATTTTCACTTTCCTTTTTAGCTCTTTGGATCAATAGTCTCTTAGATGATTTTTCATTTCTGAGCATAAGGTCAGCCAGGGTTATTTTCGGACTAAAGTGGAGAGATCATGTTACGCCACTGCTTCGTGATCATCTACACTGGCTAAAAATTCCGGAACGGATATTATATAAATGCTGCTGGCATTCACGTTAAGTCCGTTAGCCCATAAGAATGAATAGCTGCACGTCGTTCCTCACGGGATGCATTTAACGGCAACGTCGCCATATTCAATGTTTGTAGATGATGTCACTGGGGCGTCATCGCTATAAACCTTGTCACAGTTGTTCCAAATAAAATTTTCTTCAGACAGTATATTTTGGATTTATTTCATTGTAAAAACTGACTAAACTGCATCGTTATTGTAACTTATTTATGGAACGACCTTCATAGTATCATTCGCATATCTTAGATTGTTTGCTATTCTTCCTCCTGTTATGACTCTTATATTCAAGTCATTCAAGGCATCTCTCATGATGATATCTGTGTAAAGATTCAATAGATATGGAGACAGTATGCATACCTGTCTCACACCTGTTCCTATCTTAATCCACTCTGTATTTCCATATTCAGTTTCCCGGTACACGCTATTATCTTTAATTAAGTGCTGAAAAAGAATTACTAAGAAGAAACCTAGACCAAACACTAAAGCTACGAATCCTGAGATGCTATGTATACTCGGTTATCACATTCTCCTGTGAATGCTGGACTCTAACAAAGCAGTTGAAAAATAAAATACAGGCCTTTGAAATGTGGTGCTTCAGAAGAATCTTGAAAATTAGCTGGCAAGAGAGAATAACAAATGAAGAGGTACTAAAGAAAATTGGAGAAAAGAGACAACTCCTGACAGAAATTATAAACAGGAAAACTCAGTATGCTGGACACATAATGCGGGGTTCAAGCACAGAACAAGCAAAAGTCCTATTAGAGGGCAGATATGAGGGAAACAGAGCCAGAGGAAGACCTAGCAGAGACTGGCTGGACGACGTTAAGGAACACATACAGGAAAAGAACTACGGAAGACTAAAAAGGATTGCTGAAGACAGAACGAAGTGGAAACAACTCATGACCGTCAACCTTCAGATATGAAGATGACACATGATGATGATGATGAAGTGCTGACATTGGCTTTTCTTCCAAGCAGCTTCTGCACCTGCTTATGTCTGCCTGACCTGGGACAGGGGGACTGCTGGACAGAGGTACAGAGGCAGAGAGTATCACTGTATGCAGATGTATGCACAGCAAACATCTTTAATACTGTATGCTGCATATGCTAATGTCGTATACAGTTAAAAGTGACCTATTGGCTTTGAAGTGCAATTTCATCATGTATTTTCTTGTTACTTTGGCATTTATCTTAAGCAGTCACTTTTTCTGTGGGGATATAAAGTTGTGCACTTCTGATATAGGACTTTTACTGCTTCTAATGTATGAAATGATAGATTCATTGTTCAGCTGAGGCGCTTGCAGATGACACTCAACGACTCAGCTCGTATGATCTTTCGAGCTAGATTATTATTATTATTAATTTAATTTTATCGTCCGTTTCAAACACATAGGTGTTCATCGGGGACGCCTCAGACCACAAACTGCAGTGCTCATCGGCAGAGCAGACTGTAGCTGAGGAGGGTCGGTTCGGTCCAGGTCAAAAACCAAAAATCAGTCAGGGCAACACCAGGACTTAAGGAGGAAACAAATAAGTTTTAAGGTGACGCCTAAAAATATCTAGAGAAGAGGCCATCCGAATATCAAGGGGAAGGGAGTTCCAAACATATGGAGATGCATAACTAAAAGCCCTACACCCAGATTTAGTGCGACGAAAGGGAATTTCAAGAAGGCATTTATTTGCAGACCTTGTGGATATATATGGCTGATGATATAATAGCATTTCTCGAAGATAAGTGGGATGCTGATTTCTTAGTATCTTAAAAGTGAGGGTAGCAATTTTGAATTTAATACGTTGTTCAATGGGAAGCCAATGCAACCTACGAAGAACAGGGGTAATGTGATCAAATTTCCCCGTTGGAATTACAATTCTCGCAACAGCATTCTGAATAGTCTGGAGACGTTAGAGAGAACACTTTGGCAACCCGAAAAAAGCGAATTACAATAGTCGATTTTAGACGAAATAAATGTATTAGCTAAGATTATTGAAGACCTTGTGTCCAATGTCTTACGAATCCGTCTAAAGTGACGCATGAATGCGAAACAAGACTGTGACAATTTAGAAAAATGTGACTTGAACGATAAATCGGTATCAAATAATACACCTAAGTTACGAACAGATTTAAGTGGAACCAAGACTGCATCTCCAAAAGATAATTCTAGTGAGTTTTTTGGTAGCTTTGTCGTTAGGGGTTGAGTACCTAGAATCATCAATTCAGTTTTTGAAGGATTGATGAAGAGACGTTTAGAAATAAACCAGTTGCCAGCTGTAGTAAGGATGTTTAGTAAATTAGCAAGCTGAGGTGAAACAGAGTCCGGGGAAAAGGACACATACAGCTGGGTATCGTCAGCATAAAAGTGAAAATTTACAGACCTATTTTTCAAGACATGCGCAAATGGAGTGGTATAAAGAGTAAAAAGCAAAGGACCCTAAACAGAACCAAGCTGCGGAACTCTAGTGGTCAGAGGAACTGAAGAAGAAATAGAACCATTTATAGTAACACATTGAGATCGATTAGCAAGATAGGAAGTAAAGAAATCCAAGACAGTGCCAGATAATCCAAACCAAGATTCAAGACGATGAAGGAGAATAGAATGATCAATGGTATCAAAAGCAGCAGACAAGTCAAGGAGAACAAGAGCTGATAGCTTTTGATTTTCAAGTGCTAAAAGGATGTCATCCTGTATTTTTAACAGAGCAGTCTCAGTTGAATAGAATTTACGATATGCTGATTGAAATGGTGAAAACATGGCGTGAACATGTCACCCCTCTACTGAAAGATAAGCTCCACTGGCTGTGCATTCCGAAGCGAATCACCTTCAAGAGAAGTTTGATCACTTTCCAAGCACTGAACGATCCAGGATTCACTGAATACTTATCTGAACTGGTTCACAAGACACAGCCCACCGAACGGAGCATTCAACTGCAATGCGCCTTCATCAGGCTGGTTGTTCCCACACCATTCAAGACCGCGAAATTCGGAGAAAGATCCGCAACTCACGGGAATCCTGCGCTCCGGAACTCGCTTCCTAAAACTGTGACCAATGAGACTAACATCAATCTATTTGTTGAAAAACTTAAGACGCACCTGTTCGATGTCTCATGCAAGTGCAGTGTGTAAAGCGCTTTTGTCTTAAGCCTATGACTTTGCTACTGCGCTATTTAAATTGTCATACAAACTAAACTAGACTTCTATATGTTGTAGCAACCAAGAAATGGCATCGGCCAAGAATAACTGGCCAGTCACCTGGAGCTCGAGATGGTCACTCAGCTTGTGTGATCTGTGGCAGAATGTATATATTTGGCGGCTATGAGGAAGACGTAAGAGAAAGATTTATGTCTAGCACTCATTTACTTGCTCAGAATTGCTCTGTGTGTGTTTGTGTCAAAACAATGGCATTTTGACTTATTTTGCTGACTATTCTATCTTGGAAATCGTAATGGAAGCTTGCTTCAAGTTTATTCTTGATAATTTCACTTTCTCAAGTTAGGAGCACTTGAACAACACAGCTTGAACATGGACTATATAATATTGTTTGATGACAAAGTTTTTTAGGTATAGCTGACAAATCTTTGTGCCTATAAAATCTATAAGAATTTAAGTGTTTGCTTTAGCATGCATTTTTATATGTTCCACTGTAGATGTTTCACTTCAAATCTTCAACGAGGAGGATTGTTTTGTTTGTTTTTAGATTGTTAAAACTATTTTATTGCTTAGGTGCAGAAATTTTCGAATGAAGTGTTTTCGTTTACCTTTGCTACAATGACTTGGTCACTGGTTAAAGTTAGGGTGAGTAAGAATTGTGGGTTTTGGTTATTACTGTCAGCTTCTGCAGTCCATGGGCATGACTGAATTGAGAGCCTTAATCCATGCCTCTTTCGTGTTTGAGAATAAGCTGCTTGTGCACATGGTGCCTTCATTAGCACTTAAAAAACTAGATATTTCATTACCATACATACATCTGGTATTATTTTTTAACAGTTTCATGAGTCTTATGGTACATCATTGAAAGGAGAAGTATAGGTGCACCGATTATATTATCACCCGTGATATTTTACCAGGCCCGGATTAACCCGGGGGCTGCACTCTCCGCTGCAGCCCCCCGGTCCTGACTCAACACCGACCCCCAACGAAAAGATGGCAAATTTTAAGATGGTCATTATTATTGGGCTTTACTCTCTGTTTGCTGACCTGCTGTATCCTAGCTTTATAAAACAGAGTGGGACATATGGGCAGTAGCCCTACTGCAGTGTGTCTCATGTCAAGTTGTCATATAGTTCTTGCTTTCACTCTGTTTTCTCTTTCACAGTAAATGGTTTACTATGACTCTTTTGGCGAGAAAAGGAATGAGAATTTTAATGGAAAACGATTTCCGACTAAGATTTAGCTTCTGAACGTCGTTGAGCGTTATTTGGCGACCCCAGAAATTAACAGCCCTCGGCCCTGCAATCCTTAATCCGACACTGATTTTACTTGTTTAGATCTTAGGTGTCGTTGATAAATGACTTTTACAGTTAAACTGGTAATATAGAGTGCAGATTCTTTGCTTTCATTTTATAAAGTATATATCTGCAGTTGTTTCTTTGAAGGGAGGAAAACCTGCTAGATGGAGGGATTTTCACTCGGCTACAGGTATTGGCAATAAGATGTACATTTTCGGTGGTAGAAGTGATCGAGCTGGTCCTTACCATACCAACAATGAGATATACTGTCACAAATTGCAGATATTTGATACATTGACTCATACATGGCACGAACCTCAGGTCAATGGTTCGATCCCATGTGGCCGACGAAGCCATTCAGCATGTATGTTTGAACATTTTTGTTGTTTAATAGATTGTATGTTTGAAATAATTTTGATCTGTAAATTATTTGGTATTTTGGGCCATCTGATTGACTTTCAGTCTGATCTGTGGTATTATTATGCTTCATTGACTGTGAACATGGCTATTTTATTGCTCACTTAGTTGTGAGTATTTGAAACAAATCTTGGTAATTATTTTACTATCTTGGCTTTGTCTACATAGATCTACATGTATAGAATGAACTGGATAATTTTATTATCAATATAGTTAGTAAAGAATGTGATTTTGGAATGCTGGGTTGTAGGAAGATTTTTTCTACCTTTTTCTCAGTGCTGCATCTATGTTTTTCATCAGTGGTATAGGTTTTTTCAAAAAGTGAGAGGGACAGCACTGACTTATTTTATAAACCTCTGGTTATGAATAGCAGGATTTCTTTATCTTTATCAACTGTAGGTTGTAGTACTGTGCTGAAGTCTGAATCTACTGATGATACCAACTGAGTACTGAGTTTATAAAGTAAATTAGTAACTTGAATATCTGAATCTGTTCAGCAGTGGCGGCTCCATCGGGGGGGCCAAGGGGGGCCGGTGCCTCCCTACTGAGATACTGGCCCCCCCAGTGGCCCCCCTGTTGAGACCCTATACTATATATATACTATATATATACTATATATACTATACTATATATACAAATTTACCAAAAAGTATTCTAAAATTGCAAATTTGCCAAAATTGGCCCAAAAATTGCAAACAAAATTGCAAAAAATTGCCTAAAATTTGCACAAATTGCCTAAAATTTGGCAAAAAATTTTCTCGCCCCCAAGAAAAGTGTGAAACAACGCTACTGCACTTAATACTATATACCTAACAACAAATGGTTGGCCCCCCCATGATTAGAAGTTGCCACCCCAACGGCCCCCCCACTTGCCAAATCCTGGAGCCGCCACTGCTGTTCAGAACCAGTTTGGATAGCTATTTCATTGCAATAGTCATTTTAGTTCTACAGTGTTTTTAGGATAATATTTTAAATCTAATGGTGAAATGTTTAACTGCCAAACTCACCTCTCACCATGCATAAGCCTGGAATGGATTTACTGCCATGTATTTTACCTTGAAAAGCCACCGTCCTCGCCTCTCGCCCTCACTGCTAAGTCAGTAAGTATGCTCCTGTGTAGAGTGACTTAGGTATCTTGCCTTTGGCCAAATAACCATGCTATTGCCATGGCCTTCATTGCATGCATAGTGAGCTGTACTACAATAAAACTGTTGTTGAAGTTATTAATGAAATTGGCTTTTGTAAATATCTATTTGTTTATAAGCAAAGAATGTAATATGTAATAAAAAATATACGTATAAGTTTTATTAACATCAACAACTGTCATTTGAATAAATGCAAACCTCCCACTGGTCAATATGAGTGACCGGTTAAGTCAAACACATGGTGGCTTTTGATTTGAGATTCATGTTTGAGGCACGAGTGGCAAGATTTAAATCTATGGTAGTGGTGATTGGTGATCAAAGTCTGGGAATCCGTTTGAAATTTGTCTGTAACTGTGAAAGTTGAGCTTTATTTTGGTGCCTATTGTTTTTCAGTTGCTTACAAGGGTGAGCTGTACATATTGGGTGGTTACAATGGCCTTTATGACGTTCATTTTGATGATATGTACAAATTTTGCCCAGGTAAATGTGATTAGCATTTTAATCTTAATTTGTTTCTTTGTGAGATCACTGTTTGTATTATAAGAAAGATGTATTAGGTTTCAGTTGATCAAGAATAGCAAAAATGAAAATTATTTTAATTGGTCTATATTTTATCTGTCAATACTTATTGCTTTCAGTTGCTACATGTATTTGCACATTGCTCATTCTCTCAACACCCTTTGTTTCTTTAGTGACCTCTAGACTTAACTTGATGAAATCATGTGCACAATTAGTCATTTTCATTGTTGCAGAGCGCACCATAACCATGAAATTTCTGTAACATTATACATACAAGTTAGGACAATTGTGGACTTGCTGTGTAAATTACTGTAAGATACTAAAATATTTCAAGTTTATTAGGCCTTGTTACAAACCAAAGCATAATTAAAGCCAAGCCATTTGGTATATACTCCAAACTTGAGAAAAACAGAGACAACTCAAAACTCACAAAATGCAAAAACTATGCACAGTGAGAAGTGTAACTTAGAAGGTTGTACAGGTGCTTCTGTTGTAATATAAAGTAACTCACTTATAATTTGACCATAATGTACAGAAACTTGTAGACTGAGCTCGCTTAAACATGATATTGTTCACTTATTGAAGCTGTGGCCATACTGAATGTCCATTGACGTCTAATTTTAGTAGAATCTTCAAGAGTATAATGCATGTTATCATCCACTGATGGCATTTCAACAATTGCTTCTGTTTTATTATCACAGCTGCTGACATAATGAAATTCTTAAATCTACGCTTCGTTGATTATGCCTTATCTGATAGTGATATTCCTATAAATAATCATATATAAAATACTATTATTATTATGATAATTTATATAGTGGTACTGTAACTGAAAATGTATCGCAAGAGCACTGAACTAGTCAGTTCAGAGATAAACCGGAGAAGGTTTAAGAAGAGAAACTGGAGGATTTAAGAAGACAATTGTCTTTGATTTCTTTTTGAAGTTCCTAACTTAGGTTTTCTGTTGCATTTCATTCAGAAGGGAATTCCAGAATGATGAAGCAGCAGATGTAAACAAGCACTTGCTGTATCTCATGCATATTCAGAGGATATCAAAAATTAAACTAAATTATTTTATGTAGAGCTTTTTTATTTGTATATGTCTTTATAGTTTTATTATTGTTTTATTGCTGTTGTCATTGTCTTTTATTATCATCATTGTCATCAATAACCATGGGCTCAGTGCCCATTGGTGTCTGATGCAATCATCACAGTTTTGTACCAATCTTTTCTGTTCACAGCTAAATGACAAAGTTCTTGCAGACATTTTCTATACCATTCACCAATGTCATCACACCATTCCCTCTGTGGCTTTCCTTTCATGTTGAAACCATCCATTAATTATTTATTATTTATCATTATCTTTAATAGCTGAAAATGTATGGTCAGTTGTAAAGCCAAAGGGTAATGGTCCTTGTGCAAGAAGAAGACAGTGCTGTTGCATTGTGAATGATCGACTTTATGTTTTTGGTGGGACCAAGTAAGTCTCACTATTGTATTCAGTACTTGATAATTGTGTCATATCTGATATTTAGTGTATCCTAAACTGCTTATTGTTTCTTTCAATGTGATGTTCTATCAAATAACAATTATGGTAGCATTTGTGCTTAGACTTCGTTTCTCAACTTCCAGAATTGATTTTTGATAGGAGTGATGTAGCCAGGATTTTCCGAAAGGGTGTGGTTATGGTTCAAAATTCCGATAAGCAAAAAAAGGCTATCATCGTGATTCCCATGATTAACAACATGGAAAAATTCTGACAAGCAAAAAATGGTCATCGCCTATTATTTTGCTTCAGTAAGTCAATTATATAGGTATATGAGCTCAGCATATGACTATATTGATACACAATAATGAAATTTTGGGTCGAACAGTCAAGGGGGTTTTAGCCCCCAAAACTCCCCCTTGGCTACACTGAGAACAGCCAAGGGGTTTAACACTCAAAACCTTTAACCCACAAACCCCCCCTTGGCTACACCACTGGTTGATAACATAATTTGTTCACTGATCAAGCAGAGTTGCCTAACAGACAATATCATAGTGTGATAGTTATAACATATGAGCATTTGAAATGTACTTATTGAGAGCTATTCAGAGCATTAGTAAATCACTAATTGAGGTAAGGAGCTATTGCGAATATCAGCATCGAGTGAATCCATAGAGGTTGCATCAACAGTGGATGCTATCATCTTGTGGTAGATGGGTTGAAATTATGGAATGAGGATTGGGTATTTGAGTTAGATTTTGTGGAGGCTGATTTTGGTATGGATTGATGGCCTCTCAAGAGACAAAACTGCCACAGGACCTCTGCAGGATTCTTCTTAGGAACTAGGTGCATGAATGTCTGAGCTAAACTGCAGGGTATCTAGGAGAAGGAAAACTGATTTCAAACCTGAGTAGGTTGGGCCTGCTGAATATATATGATATTGGCCATGGAGGGCAACTGTCCTAGAGAAGACAACTCTAAAGTCTAAACATCGGTCAATTGAATCAGTCAAACTGTACACACTTTCGTACACTTTCCAAGACTGCACAAGAATTCCCAAATCTAGTCAAAAGCGAGCAGTTCTACATATCATTAGAAATATTGAGATTAGATTTCTCTGCTAGTTTCCAAGACATTCGCTCTCACTTCTCTGCTACTTTCTGTTGAAAATCCATTCACTTCATCACATGTGATGTATAAACAACAAATGAAACTCTGACTGATGAACTTTTAGAAAATCTAATGAGGGCAGCAGTTACATGTACTCAATATCAACCACAAATAAAATTGCAAGTACAATACAAAGCCAAATATCTTACTAAAAACGTGCTTGAACATTAATTGCTACATGCATGAACACTGAACTATTATAAAGCGTACATTGTTGCATACTCTTCTTCTTCTTCTTTCTTTCCTTCCGTCTTTCCCTATTGGGTTGGACGATGGGTCTGAATGAGTTCCTTCCACTTCTGTCTGTCTCTTGCTGCTCTGGTCATTTGGATGAAGTTCATTTGCATTTCTTCTGCATCCTCTTTTAAGTTTTCTATCCATGTTTTTCTTGGTCTTCCTTTTCTCCTTTTCCCTTCAACATAGTTGTATAGTGCTTTCTTTGGTAGTCTTTCTTCCTTCATTCTTTCAACATGACCAAACCATTTCAGTCTTCGTTTCTGTATTGATTCGAGTATCGTTTCTTTTTGCTCTGTCTTTTCTCTGATCGTTTCATTTCTTATTCTTTGTCTTCTGCTGACTCCTGCTATTCCTCTTAACCAGTTCATTTCTGCAGTCATTAATCTTCTTTCGTCTTTCTTCTTTATGGTCCAGCATTCTGATCCATATAATAGTATTGGTTTGATCAGTGTATTATATAGCTTTAGTTTTGTTTTCAGTGATATTTGTTTGTCTTTCCATATCTTCTGAAGTTTTCCAAATGCTGCACTTGCTAGGCCAATTCTCCTTATTATGTCTTCTTCACTTAAGCCATCTTCTGTCAGTACTGATCCTAGGTATACGAATTTTGGTACTTGTTCTATTATTTCCTCCTTTAGTTTTAGATTAACTTTCCCCTTCTTGTTCCCTGTGACCATTGCTTTAGTTTTCTGTATATTTATTTTTAGCCTCACTTCTTCTCCGGCCTTGCTTATTTCATTGGTTAATATTTGTAGGTGATCTGCTTTTGTTGTTATCACATCTATGTCATCTGCAAACCTTAAATTATTTATTGTTTGTCCATATACTTTTACTCCAGCATCTTCTTCTTTTGTGTTTTGTATTGCTTTTTGCATTACCACATCTAGTATTGTGCATACTAAATTTAATTAAGATAAGATTTTGTTTTAGTTGTTTTTAGTTTAAGGCTGACCTTTAAGGTCTAAGATTAACCCTGTGGTCTTCGGCTTCAAGAAAAATTTTCAGTGGCCCATGGTGTCCAAAAATTGGACAGCACTGACAGAAAAACTCATAAGAGAGGCACTGGAATAAGAAAAAGCTGGAATAAACTTTGGATGAAAACTGGTACAATCAGTATGCCTTGCAGATGATCAGGCTATGCTGGTACAGAGTATATGAGAGCTCCAAAGAATGGACAAACTAAATAAGATATCTAAAGAATATGGCATGAAAATAAGCATGCCAAAAATGAAAGTCATGGTAATAATAAAGAGCAAAAATTCCCATAAAATCATCATAATGGTTAATGATAAAATAGAACTGGACCAGGTAACAGTTTTTTCCCTTGGGAGCCTATTAACAGAAGATGCCAGATGCGGTAAAGAGAAGATGGACTTTTTTGGACAGGGGAATTGGACCAATTGGTATGAGGAGGGCTAAACAATGAACACATTGTTTACAAGCACTGCTGGCTCACACACCGAGCTTTACACGACCCCTTCTGCCCTGACTACCTAGCCACGCTGGTACAAAGATCCACGGTGAATGAACAACGATCGCAGCTACGGTCTGGAAGTCGGGTCCAGCTGCTTGTCCCTCCTCCATCCAGGACTTCTAAGTTCGGTGAAAGATCGGTCACGCGAGGCAATCCTCTCCTATGGAACTCTTTGCCAGATTGCATGACTAATTCTGACTCTGTCGGGACTTTTAGAAGGAATCTAAAAACACTTATTTAACATCGGATATAAGTGACATGTGTCAAAGCGCTTTCGTCTTTAGCCTAAGCCATATTTACTGTGCTATAGAAATCGCCTAATTAATAATAATAATAATAATAATAATAATAAAAAGAGACAGATAAAAATGTTGGTAAGGCATAATTCTTTATGCCTAGGAAACATTGATTTGACAGAAAAATGGACATACAAAAGTGGGAAGCATTCGAAATATGGCTCTCTAAGGTTATAGGATGCATCGCCTAAATTTTAAGGTGTCTATTTTTTGCAATGATTGTTCATAGTTTAGGTACTTTAATGATCAGTTTATATCTGTAGTGTGTGGCTGTTTTATTGATTTACAGACCTTGTCATAGTGACAGTGATGATGCAGAGTTCAATCTTATCGATCTTGCAGATCTTTATGTACTTGACTTTGGTAAGCATGTATTTCTCAATTTTTAATTCATGCCTCAAAATTATTTGAGATCTTGTTAGGCGAGGTTATGTAATTACCATATGCTTGCAGAATCTCATGTGCTGTAACCTTTGCAAGAAAACTTCAGTAGAATCCCGCTATATCGAAGCCCAAGGGACCGTGATAAATGAATGGCCATGTCTGGTTTAACCCTTTAAACGTTTACCCCGAGACAGACTCGGGTTACATAATCGACGCTTAGCCGTTTACCCCGAGTGGGCCTTGGGCAGTACTTTGCAAGCCTACAGCTAACCATTGCCCACGAGTCTGGCTCATTATTATACATATATGGCTTTAGTATCCATTTATTCGCCAGATGGTGCTTATTTTTTAGAATATTTATGCCGCAAGCTCTTGAAAATCAATATTTTCCAATTGGACCCCCTGGACTTTGCCTGTAATGGCGGTGCCTTAGCGACCGGAGATTCGTTGTCATACGGCAAAATTCCTCAAAAAGTGGTGATAAGTCACAGGAAATAAACATTGAAGGCAAATCTGATAAAAGCAATTTTGAGGTTTATGGTCATAGTTGAATGGAATTTTACGATGTTCAACGAGAGTTCCCTTGGTTCTAGTAGCGGACTTTCGCATAGCGTTTCTAAGACCTTACTCTTTCGATTTCCAAGTAAAAATTCAACGACTGAGGACATAAAGTGATAAAGGGATACTAAGTCTGACCTTTACATCAATTTATAAAGGTTTCCTTTGCTTCTGCACTTCAAAGTCAGAAGTATATAAAATATTTTAAAGCAATGTATTGCCGTACTAAAATAAATCGCCACCATGGTAACGGATTTAAAATTTTTAATAAACGGTGAAGGGGTTAAAGTATATGGATGTTTTGCTTCTTCAGTTCAGTGCTCATTTAATTACTAAACATCACTTCCTTTTTGTTAGTTTGTATTCCCTTCAGAGTATTGCATTAACCTTCTATAATGGTAGCACAGTAGTGTCACAAATTTCAGATATAAAATTCAATTAATTGCAGTGTAACTGTAACTTTTTGACTGAGGATTTTGTATTGCTGGCAATATTTATTTTTTCAGTTCCTAGTCTGAAAATGTTATGCATGATTACAGTACTTGAATTTGATGAATGGCTTGACACTGGTTGTTTGCCACATGATGTGCGGTATGTCAAATATTTTGATGTGATTTATGTGTAGAATTTATATTTTACGTTCATATATTATGACTAAAATAATGTTCTTAGTTCAAAAACTGAATTAAAATAAGTACAGTACAGTAATATCCCAATGGCAGAAGTTGCTTCAGTGGCAGTAGTTTTGGCCGGGGGCTCATCGTACCTCTCGCCATCTTCCACCTCACCATCATTATCCATCTCCTCATTGCTATTGTCAGCTGTTGAACAGTTTGGTAAGGTTTGGAGAATGTCTGCATCAGTCGTTAACTGACATGTCGGCAGGGTACAAGTCAACCTCAAGATGTCAACCTCGGGTGTCATTAGCAGTTCTGTTGAAATGTTAAGCCCCTGAAACAAATTTCCAAAGTCACAGTACAGGGCTGGTGCTGCAGATAAGACGAGATGAAGAGTGGAAATAGGCTAATGTTCATCATAGGAATTTCCCATGATGATTGATAAAAGTTCTCTCCCTCCTTCCCTGCCTGTCTCCCTTCGTCTCTGTCTCTTTTCTCTTGCCCTTTCTCTCTGATGTGATTTCTCTCTCTCGTCTCTGTCTCTCCCTCTCCTGCTCTTGCCCTTTCTCTCTGGTTGGAGCCTCATTTGAGCAGATGGCCATACATCAAGGTTAAACAATTGCACAGATACCACCTGTCTTTCTCTCCCTACCTTCATCGTTGTCTCTCTTTCTCTCTCTCTCCACCACCCCGTCTCTTGCCCTTTAGTTACAGGCAATTGGCTTTCTGATAAACTGGGGTAGGGCGATGGTATGGACAGATTTCCTCCATTTCTTCCTACCCATTGGCGAGCAAGTGGGAGTAGATTGCATGGGTGGAAACACATTTGTCTCATTTCAGGCATGGTGAAGGTGACAAACGGGGGCGACTTAAAGAGGTAAATAACATGGGAGAAATCTGTTCTGGGCCTTTCATTGGTGAGAGGCGAGGTTAACAAGAAAACGAGGGACAAGATAACGGGGTTTGACTGTACATAGTAGACCGGTGAACATTCTGCAAGTTTTTACAAGTAATTGGTCTTAGGGCTGAAAAATATATAAGTACATCTCAAGGATCCTATAAGTTTTGCAGTTCTGTAGAATCAATTGTTTGTCCACCATAGCCCACTTATCACACCATAGCCCACTTATCATCCTGGCTGGTGGATCCATATCAGGTAGCATGATTCTTAGTGACCTGTGTGATGAGCAGTGCAATATGTGTAGATTCTCGGAATGTTATTTCATGGAAACCTATTCAGCGCTCATTTTTACAGGGACATGTCGCCAACCCTCCTCTTCTTTCAACTGGTCTTGGGCAGGCCTGCCGAGAGAAATTCCGGGCCCCTGTGCAGAATGGCCGGCGGGCCCTTGAGAATCTGAAAATTTCTTGACAACTTTTTTTACTTGTCACCCCTTTTACCCTTTTTTACGTCTTAAAAGTAGCCGATGACCTTTTTTTGTTTGTCACCCTTTTCACGCCCGTCCCGGGCCCCTCTTTTCTTCGCCGGGCCCCCTCTGCTTTAGAGTTATTATTCATATTGTTAATTATACATATTCATAATCGGCCCGGGCCCCCCAGACCACCGGGCCCCTGTGCACTTGCCCCCCTTTCGGCGGCCCTGGTCTTGGAACCAGCTTTGACAGAGTCATACAGTCATTGGCATTAGTTATTTCTTGGTATGTGGCCCTAGACTCTGGAATTCATAACCAGCATCACTTACCGTATTTACACGCCAAATCGCCGCTAACGCTTATAGGCCGCTCCACATTTACAGGCCGCAGAAATCCAGTAGCATGTAAATATTTTCATAGATAAGCTGCACACGAATATAGGCTGCATGCCCTGATGTTGCAGTATCATTATATATGCGTGCAGTTGTTCAAACTTAAAATCTTAAACATAAATAAATATTCTATCTTATTAGCATTCATAAGACAAAAGAAGAAATTTAATTTAGATCAAGTATTTTTATAGCCGAGGGCGTGAGAAATACACTAAATGAATGATCCGAATTATTCACTGTCTAATCTTGCTTAATACAGTAGCTGGTGTGTGGATTAATTAAGGTGGGAGAGGCCATTTCACAACCCTCCCTCAATGGCTCGACCGACCACGGCCTGTAGTAGGGTCAGCGAAGTGGGTGGGGGAGAAACGCACTGGGCTAACTGCCTCATGTCTCTCTCTCTCCGTACCTCCTCCCTCTGTCTCTCTCCGTCTATCTCTCTCTCTTGTTTTCCAGTCAGAGTTTGTCGGCTCGGGATGACCCATTGACTCCTAAGTCCGAGAACAACCTTTGAGTGGGTTTTGGGCTACTTTCTCAATCAATGGTTGCAGCAGTGATATTATCGTTAACTGTAATTAAAATAGGAATGAAAATTAACTATTTTCGTTAACTGAAATAGTAATTGAAATTATTTTAAGAACTGAAACTGAAATAGAAATTCAGCCTTGAAAACGAAATTAGGAATTGAAATAGAAATTATTTCTGAACTTTTATTATTACAATTTACCATACAGAATCATCATCCTTTCAGGCTTCAGCACTCCCAACTTGCCAAGTGCTGAAGTTCGCTATTACTGACTGCAGCAGTTTAACTTTTACCCGCCGACTGCACTACCATTGGGATTCATGTATGTGCCGTCCGGCCATCCAGGTTGGATCATTGTGGTCCTACCATTGTCCATTGAAGCACTTCGTTTCATTACTTTTGTCAGTGCACCACACTTACTCCAGCATGCAGCAACTCGTAAAATCTCTATGTTTATTCAATAAACAAAGAGATATTAAGAGCTTTATTGTTTACGAATGTGAGGTTAAACTGACGGAATACATTTTTTTGAAGTGCAGTAAATTGATAGTTTGTATGTACGCTATCTGCTGGTAGAAGAAACCATATGCACCGTTTCCTGGAAATGCGAGCATTCTTTAAGCTCAATGCATCATATATTGACTAGCTATGTCGTTATTTCAATGACTCTGCACTGTTTGCGAGATGCAAACTAAAACATAATCGACGAGTACGAACTGAAATTAGCGACATGTTACTGAACTGAATTTGAAACTGAAATTGGATTTATTGTTGAACTTTAATTAGAAATTGAACTGAAATTAACGCGACAAAAATAACTGAAATTGGAATGGAATTAGATATTGCCTCTTCAAAACTGAAATAGAAATTGAATTAGGAATTATTTTCTTTAGTTAAATATCACTGGGTTGCAGGTTTTGAGAAAAGTATATGGCAACACCACAAAACACGGGTAAAATGCTAGTAAAGTAAAGTAAAGGTTTTCACCCGTAGGCTCACGCCCGTAGGGTCCGGTGCTGATCCCCGTATTTAGTAGCCAGTAGCCAGCAGCCCATAGGTGGCTAAGCCATACATCGGCGGACGGTGGCCAGTCTCTTCCGCTGAACCTATGGTTACTATCGCAATGTTGCCATTGCTACTCATTTTTGATGTTACTACCGCCCTCTAGCGATTAAGGTTGAGTCGACCTAAATGCTAGTACTAAAGTAAAACAAACTTCTTCTTTTGACTCTATTTCTAATTTTAATTATTTTTACAAGTCTCATGACGTGCTAATTTAGTAGTTATGGTGTTGCTGAATTTATAATTACCAGTAGAATTATTTTATATCAGAGGGCCTTCTGCTATTTGTATAAATGTTTTTGTATAAGCCACTTACTATTATAGGCCACATCAAAGGGCCTCTTCTTGTAAAATCACCTAGAAGCCGTGGCGATTTTGCATGAAAATACGGTAGTATTATCAGGACATCATTATCCTTTAGACTCCACTTACCTCTGTTGCTTGGCCTGGCTCCCTCACTGATCTGACTGACCTTTCTGGTTTGTCCTGGTTCTAGTTTGGATTTGGTGCACCATTGGCTGATGCCCTATGCTTTATGATAGTGGAGCCATAGAAGTTTATTGATTGACATAAGTTAAAAACATTATTATTGATAAAGCAAATTGCTTTGATAAAGTTTATTAACTATCTTGTGCTTACAGATGGGAATTGACATCAATGACTACAAATAGCAACATCACTCGTGCAGTGAACACCTCAGGATAATTACTGTGCTATACTGACTAAGCTTTCACCCATCACTGGATGAAAATCTTTTATTTTTGTAATGTGTTCAGCCAAGTTTCATGAATCAGCTACCAAGGACCTCTGTTCCAAACTCTTGCTAGGTTTCATGTTGTATTATGCAGAAAGAGTGAATGAAAATATTTATTGTTGTGCTGATTTTTCATTATGTCAGTATGCTTTGGTTTTATTAAACTGCACATATTTTATGCTCATAGGATGATCTGTAAACTCCTTTAATAAGTTTTACAGATTGACTTGTATGACATTAAAATTACAGTGTATGTACAAGTCATAACTAAACATAACAATGAAGTCAGTTTTCAAAAGTAAGCAAGTATTTGGAATGAAGTTTGAAGTTATAACATGACTTGAACTTTTATGTCAATTTTTTTGTCTAGCAGCCTATGCTATGGCAGATTCAGATAAGTAAGTAAAACTGGATTTCTATAGTCCTGCCTGAAAGCTTGGCACAGTGCACCAGCTTATTCACAAGCACTCAATCTGGGTAAAATCCATAGTCCATAATCAGTGGTGGTCAAGGTTGTAGATCCAGGTAGGTAGTCAGTCACAGAAAAGTATTTCTTTATAAAAAGTAACAAGATTTGCAGTGCATAGAATATAAGCCTATAGTAAGGATTTTGCCATAAGATTTCTTGAAAAAAGTTTTGTTTTTGTAAAGTTTGTGGATTGATGGCCAATGGTGACTGATATATTGACTGAAGAGGACCAGAGTTATTGATATTTCAGATCTCTGATGGAAGATCATTCCAGAGATGACGTGCAGTGTATGAGGTCGACCGATCTGAGAATTTTAGTGATGTAGCTGTTGGTCGAATGAGTGTCAGGCTGGCAGATAAATGAGTTGACCGCTGTGATTTCTGACAGCAACAAATAGCCTGTTTTGGTTATTCCTTTGCTGTATGGGCTCGTCCACAAATGACGTAACGCGCCTAGGTGGAGGGGGTCCGGACATTTGTTACGAAGTGTAATGTAACGCAACACAAAATTTTTAAGGGTGTTCTTTGCTTGTCAGGGTATTTAGAGAGGGAAAAAAATACAAGGATGACCTTTTTTGCTTGTCAGTATGTTTAGAGAGGGAAAAATAGAAGGATGAATGACCTTTTTTGCTTGTCAAGGCTTTTTGGAAGATGAAGGGGGGGTCGGCCTGTTGTTACGTGATACTTTATGGGGTCTGACTTTTTGTTACGTCACAATACGTGGGGGGCATGGTTCCCTCTAAGCTGCGCCAGCGCACAGATTTTCTGCCCAGCACACGAAAAATTAAAAAGAATTTAACCCTCATCCTACCAACATATTTAGCATACGTTGTTTACCAACTGGGGTCATCGATGACCCCATTCGATTTCGTCTTATTGTGAGTGCAATTTACTTTTAACTTCAAAGTTATACAACACCTGAGTCATAGAATGACATGTAGACCATTTAATGCACATACACTGTATATGAAGCACTTAAAGGCAGGGGCATAGCCAGGAATTTGTTTGGGGGGTATAATGTGATTTTGGGGTTATAAATTTTTAAAAAACGTTGAAAAGCTTTAAAAACACATTAAAAACTTTTAAGGAAGCCTGTGCAATACTCGCATACTGTTGTTCTTCATCTCTGGCATTATATAAGCTTTGTTGCTGCTAATCATTCCTGTATATGTTAGCCCATCAGCTAATAATTGCTTCGCAAGTTCTATTGATGTGAAGAAATTGTCAGCGACGGCATATCTGCCAGATCTGCACCACTGAGAAATCAAATCATTGACAACATGAACGCCTTGTCTCACTTCTCCTTGCTCTCCATTTTGTCTGCCAAGGTATATTTGACATGCCAGTGTTGAGGACATTTGGGCATCACAGCACCACCATATTTTTCAAACCATATTTTGCGGGTGTGGACGGAATGTATTGCCTAAAGCCACATCTACTGCGAAGGTGTGAAATGGAACTAACTGTTCATCTACACAAAGACCAGTACCAAGAACATAGTACTTAGGAAGCTGAGCCAAAAACAAGCTCCATATATCCCGAAATGCTGCAAGTTTATCAGCTGCCATTCGATTTTTACGAATTGCCTTGTCGTCAAATCTGATAAGTCTAATACTTCTGAATATCTGTAAATCTGTTTATACATATTGACATAGCTGCTATATAGGCTGGCTACCTTCATGTTCTGGCCAAAGTGTTGAAACTGGTTCAAGATGGCTCTTGTGTGCCCCAGACTTGGCTGCTTCGAATACGACGACGACCTAGACCACTGGTGGATCTGTTTTCCAACCAAAGTTATTTTCACCTCGAAGCACAGAGATAGTTGAACTGTTGCAGAATCTGACCAGAACTGACTATACAACTTTTGCCATGACCATGCATGGTCTCTGCCTTGTCCCATTTCTGAAACTGTATATGAACATGCAGTCGTCTCTTCGTGTTCCGGAATGGCGTTCTCTTCATCACTAGCTTCTGACTGTTCAGATATATGGTCTTCATAATCACTGCCAAATTCATCACTGCTAACATCCAGACTTGGAGTCCTCGAGGCCGTGGCCTTGGCCTCGAGGCCAAGTGACGCTGGCCTTGGCCTTGGCCTTGGCCTCGGGATACAAGGCCTTGGCCTTGGACCTGCTGGCCTTGGCCTCGGGTACAAGTCCTCGGCCTTGTGTACTCAAGGCCAAGCCCTCACACCATGGAATTAAACAAGAAAATCGCGCATTCAAAATGTTGGAAGTGACGAATAATATCTGAACAAAACGTCCTCTGTTCAATCCAAACGGTAGACCCTGAGAATTCCTGCTAGCTCTAGTAGCTTGTAATTATGTTGCTTGCATTGACAAGGCTGCCATTGTTTGAAGCAAACATTGCCTCAGGGATTGAAGTAGGCATTTGGACCAGATAATTGTGTTTCTTGCTAATAAAAGTATTAAAAGGCTTGAACCTAAATGGATACAGTATATGGCGTCTATTTTAGAGGAGTAATTGCATTCTTGACCGCGGCGGCTTCACAGGGGGCCGGGGTTTATTGTCTCTAAAGTATAACAGAGACTCCTGCGAGGCTGCATCTGCATAGGCTAAGGAGGTTGTAGACTGGTCGCACTTGGAAAAGAAACGGCGCCGTAGTGACAGCAATCTCTGCTGTACCTATTGCTATTAAAGTTTGTAAGTAAAAATACGCAAGCAAAGAATATGGCCACATATAAGCCTAGCATTGTGAAGTTTTCTTTCACCGATTTCAAAATAATAAATGAAAGAAAGTTGTCCGCGAAATGCAAGCATTGTCGCGAAATAATAAGTGAAACTCGAGGAACTTCAAGTGGGTTCAAGAAACATCTGGATAGAAAACACGAGACTGGCAAACAGCTACAAAACATCAAAAGGTATTTTAATTTTATTTTTAAAACATGGTTGGTAGTAGGTACTGGACCTTACTTCTGCATTATTTCATGACTTCGTGTTTAACGGGGGCGTCATTTGGGGGCAGGGGCGTGGCTCCAAGGAAATGAAGAAATAATGTAACAAATAAATAAATAAATGTAAAATGTGCAAAAATTTGGCAAAATTTGGCAAAATGTACCTAAAAATTTGGCCAAAAACGCCAAATATCTGATGGCCTTGGCCTTGACTTCGGACCTGCTGGCCTTGGCCTTGGCCTCGGACCTGCTGGCCTTGGCCTCGGACCTCCTGGCCTTGGCCTCGACATTTGTGGCCTCGACTCCAAGTCTGCTAACATCACTATCACTATGCAGCTGAAGCATAATCTCCTGCAGTGTCTGCGTAGCCGAGTATTCTGCTAATCTAATGCTTTTTGATGCCATTACTGCAGTAAGAAATTTGGGGTCATAAGTGACCCCAACAGAAATTTTACAATATTCGCAAATTTAAAAATTACTTTTTGGAAATAAAATGATGACACTGATGTTAAGAAACAAATTCCTGAAATCTGAGGGGGTCAAAAAAGTGTCAAAATTGTGTTATGTCATTTACAGATGACCCATATAGCATACTTTACTAAATTTGATTTCTTGTGCATGTGGCCTGTGGACCCGTCAAAAGTCAGCAATGTGGCCAGTGACTGAAAAACTTTAAAGGCCCCTGGCTTAAGGTTATTATCTTCAACGGAGGCTTTCTTTATTAGAGAATGGACCGCAGTGTTGTAACAAAAGAAGGGAATGATCCTTCAGTCAGAGATAGGTTGATCAGAGGTGTGAGTGGTTGACCAAATACATTGAAGCATTCCTTGAGAAGAAAGTTGGAATTGCACTGAGAAGGCACTGGTTACTAGGATGGGAGAAGACAGCAGACCAGATTCTGTCAAGAATAGGCAGTTTAAAGTCAATTTGAGTGGGGCAATTCAGTCAAACGTTCATTGCCATACAGAAATAACAAACAAGGGCAAACACTTCAAGCTGCACTGGCTAAGTGGACAATGTTGCACGAAGAATTGTTTTAAGTTCAGTAATAAAGGTACAGTAAGTAGGTAAGTAAGTAAAATCTTGTGGATTTCTATAGCACCTTGGAAAGCAGCACAGCAGTAGCTGCTTATTCTTAGGTGCTCAGCCTCTCTTAAAATAGCCACAGGAATCAGAGATGTGATTCTGAGACTTGAATCTCCATCTTAAGACTCAGTCTCAAGACTCAGTTTTTAAAATCTTTGTGTTGGGTTTTGGTCTTCCACAATTGAGTCTTGAACAAATGTCCATGATACCCATATATTGTACTGAAACATTTTGAATAGTGGAAATGTTTTTCTAAGCACAACTTTGAACTCCCAACTACACAACTGATTGAAGTAAACAAAGTCAATAACATAAAAATAAATTTTAATACAGATATTTGCTCATAGATGGAGCAGATTTAAGATCTTACATATACTGTATATTCAGGTCAAACTGAGTATTTTTGCTAATTTCTATACGAGATTCAAATAAAGACCTCTTTAATATCTGTAACATTCAATATGGGTGCATAAACACTGCAATCAGTAATAAAACACAGGTTGTACAGCCTTCATTACAAACACGAACTAATTCCTTATAACAAGCCAAGACTGATTTAAATTATAGTAATGTCAACCCATAAACAGAGTCATCACCAGTTTAACACCATATACACCAATTAATTAAGCATATGCCAAAATAAAAGATAAGTGAACTTTTTCATAAAAGTTATTATCACTCCAGATGTATTTTTTCTTCAAAAATGGCAATAAGAAGCATGATTGAAGATCCCATCAACATTCCAATAATCTGTAGTCCAAGATGGACCAAAGGATTTTCACCCTTTCGTGGATTTACAGACTTCATTTCTGGAAGCTTAAGCATCACATAGAAAGCATTGTATTAGATCCATGTCTTTATGACAGTTATGAGTCATTATTCACTCATTTAGTATTACCGGTACGTTTGCACTGAGGGGTAGCTGGATTTTAGAGATTTTGCATACAGATGTGTACAGGGAGAGGGAGGGTCTCGACTGAATGTGTACAGATGCACAAATTTATATATAGCCTACATAACAATTCAAAAACCTCTCGGGCAGAAGACTGGTTATTCACACATTAGATTTGAACACAATTACAATTACTCTGTTAGATGCAGTGTTCAAGACAATAATATTTGAATGTTCTATTGCATTTATTTAATAAATATCAATGTTAGAAAACTTGATATTGCAAAACTCTTTATTTTAATAGTATTAATAGTAAAACAAATGCTTAGTGACTATGGATAAAATTAATTTTTCAACCAGGGTGGGGGAAGAGCAGCCAATTTGTACGTACGCATAGGGAAGGGGGTCCAAAAAATGTACAGGGGAGGATATGAAAATATGCTGTCTTTTGCATATGTAATATATGGATCGCCTCTATAGGATAATGCTATGGTAAACAGCTCACTCAATGTGATATTACCTTCACTGTATATGCTGCAGTTCAGAACAAAGCCTCTTACTTTATTTTGGCATTTGTGTTATGTTCACATTCTGCCTCCTAACCGCTAGAAAATTACATTTTTATTATAAATACAACTATGGACGAGATGACACTGTAGCTTTCATTCGATTCATTTGACAATACCATAAGCTTGGCAATGACCAAAGAAATTTCAATAAATGAATAATCAGCTTATTGTTCAGCACCGATGATCAGCCGGTCAATATATATAATTAATCAGCCAGAGGTGCATATTTAGTCTTATCCTATCTAGTCTTATCCTTGCCCAGAAATTGTCAGCAAAAACACCCAAGGTAGGGCTGACAACAGGAAAGGCAGCCTGAGAACTTTATATCCATTTAGTTGTTATGAGAGAGAGGGAACATATAAACTTAATTGTAAGTAAGTAAAATCTTGTGGATTTCTATAGCGCATTGGAAAGAAGCACAACAGTAGCTGCTTATTCTTAGACGCTAAGCCTTTCTTAACCCGTTGCCGGTTATTGCCGTTCATAAATGGCGCCCGAAAATCATAATGAAACGGTGAATGCAGTCTTAAAACGGTGCGCCACATAAAAGCATGTGTGTATCCCGGACATTGCAGTTTTAAACCGCCCCGGAGTAACTTTTCGATTTAGTTACTATGCATTCGATAGATAGCAGCACTTTCTTCGCTGTTGTTGACTATATAAGCAAGAAAACTTGCCATTGATTGTCCAAATACTGGGATTTTGCATTGAAATGCCTCGAAAAAGACTCAAGTCTGGGGTTTGAAAAATCATAACTCCGCCAATTTTGGCCCGATCTTCAAAATGTTTGCACTATTATGTTCCAATTACACTGCCCTAAAACTTTCTCTCTTACAGTTTGGGGGTCACCACTGAAAATGTTTTGCCATTGCACTTTGAAATTTTTTTTGGGGGTTGGATTTTCGGCTGTAGAGTGGACCTACCTCCAAAATTTTCTTTTTTGGCACAGATGGTTCGAAAGAGCAATAAAAATGCTAAACAACGGTGCAAACCGCATCTTTCTAGCTTCTATATAGCCTGAAATATAGTAAGTTTAAAACTTGTATGTTCACATTTTCACATGAATGCTTTTCCCCCCCAAATTAAATACCCCGATTGGGGACGACTGGAAAAAATTAAATCCCCCTGGAACGGGTTAAAATAGCTATGGGGAAGGTATATGATCAGTCAGGAAATAGTCAACATCCGAAGGGCAGTGAGGCTAGGTTGTTACAGCTATGGAGGAAATGATTTAAGAAAAGGAAGGATTTAAGCTTAGACCTGAAGACTTGAGGAGATAATGCAGGTATTATAGGAAATGAGGATTCAGATTTTATTGTTTGAAAGTGTCCAAGTCTGCAGAGGGAAGCTGGGATTGAGTTCCAAAGTTCGGGTGAGGATGAGGCGTGAGGTTGTAAATTTTCAGGAATGACTGATTCAGCGGGTGTGACAGAGTGAGATGAGATGACAAACGTGTGGGTCGAGGAGGCTGAGGGGTTAATAGTGATCTAAGGTAGACAGGTTTTGATGACTGAAGTGAGCTATATGTAAGTGTTATTATCTTATATTGGATACGTTCAGTTATTTAAAGCCAATGTAATGATTTTAGTATGGGTGAAATATGGGAGAATTTAATTTAATTGTGGCTTTCTTAAGGGTTAACTGCCTGATTTAGTCATGACAGCAAAGTCCATACCATCTGTGCTGATTTTTCAAGACTAACATCTTCCGTTCCTCACAGACAGTGATGGGTAGTATCTTAGATAAATGTATCTAGATACGTATCTAAGATACAAAGACTGTATCTTTGACAATGTATCTAGATACTTTAATGTATCGGTATCTTGTATCTGTATCTCAGATACAATTGATCTGTATCTAGTATCTTCTGACTGCTTCAAAATACAAAATACTGCAAATCTATTGTACAAAACAAAGAAACAGGAGTAGTTACAGCAGTTACCACAGGTCATGAGCATGTTGAATCGAATTGTTTATTATTCAGGCTGACTCTGGCTCAACCTGTTATTTGGTTCTTACTTACATGCCATATAATTGTCTAATTCTAAATTAAAGAGCAAATATATAGGTCTTTGGTTTAAGCGTGCAGCCCACATAACAACCGGAAGTGAATAATAAAATGGCTGAAGAGAAGCAAGTGCTGTTATTGTTAAATGAGAATTTTTAAATTGTGTCTGCTGCTGGTCAAATTGAGGCAGCACGTCGCAATCGCTTGAGTGACAGCGTATTTCAGAAGCTGCTGTTACTGAAAGCAAATGCCTCCCTCGTTCAGTAGACTGTGTTAACAACATAACACTAAAATGGTTGTTGAACACATTGATTGTTAAGGACAGGATTGGCCTTGTTTGCCATATGGCAGCTGTCGAAGTTTTAAGAAATTTAATAACTTTGTTGACATTCTGTTTGGGCAGACGCTCACCTTCGACTAATGAAAATGTATCTTATGATGTATCTTACAAATCTAGATACATTTCAAAAGTATCTGTATCAAGATACATTTTGTTTAGGTTATCTGTATCTTAAATACATTTTAAATACAGTATCTGTATCTGAGATACATTCAGAAAGTATTTTACCCATCACTGCTCACAGACATGTCAACATAGAGATTGGTAAGAATGTAAGATGGATATTTTTTTCTTTACTACCGTATATACTCGAGATAAATTCAATCCGAGTATAAGTCAACCCCTAGATTTTGGGGATTTGAAGGTGTCTAAAGTCATTGACCCGGCTATAAGTCGAAGTGATGTCACCGCGGCGAACCCTCTTGAGGTGATAGTGAGAGTTGGAAAAATGGCGGACGCGAAATGGGCATGTGGCAGCAGCGGCGCCTTTGTTTTGATTGAAAAACTGCATTTAAGCTTTGAACTATCGAGAAACTGAACGATTTTGACATTCCCAGATTGACTCCTGACCATTAAGAAAATTCTAAACCTGCTATTCGCTCATTCTTGACAATATAAAAATCTTTACCGGTAATCTTGAATTTTTTAATATTTATGTAACGCCAATAGTTAATTAATATTTATGTGGCGCCTATAGATTACCAATCTTAAAATCGCTGATGTCAACTTTTATTTAGATGCCATAGCGTGTGTTGAAAAAATTACGCAGAGTTAGCTAAATTAATTATTTTCGACATGCTATGTATGGAAACTATACCCAACAGTTAGTGCCTCGCGTATAAGTCGAGGTCAAGATATATAACCTGTGAATTGGCCTTAAATTTCTCGACTTTATCACAAATATATACGGTATGTAATGTTCTGACCTCCATCAAGGATCCATAAGAAATACCACCAACAAAATGCAAAATCCTCAAAAGACTGTAGGACAGAGCTGGCGCGTGGGGCCTGCAAAGCCTGCGGCCGCAGGGGTCCCCGCCGGCCTCGGATATTTAAGAGTTTTCATTTTTCTTATTCTTAAGTAGTATTTGTTTTGTTTTTTGCTCATCAGGCCATTTGAAGAGGCAAAAATATATACGGATGACCTTTTTTATTTTTGCTCAAGACAAGACATTTCAAAATGCTGCGCTCATAAAAATTGCAGGGGGCCCCTGAAAGTCACGTGCCGGCTCTGCTGTAGGACTAAAGAAAACTTTTGGTGTAAAGATTGTGGAAATATGGACAAGTTTGGATAAAAAGGCAGTAACAGTTGAAACAATAAATAGATTTGAACAGTTATCTAGAACTGGGTTATTAAACATTAAGAGTAATTAGCGATTTTCACACCTAAACCACATGAAAATTACATTATTATTATTATTCTTTTTATTATTCTTATTATTATTATTACAAATTGAGCTTTAGGAAATAATAAGTTGTATAAATAAAAATAATAATAATAATAGCACTTGAATAGAAATAATACTGTTGAAATTGTCAATGCCGTAAATATCATGTATAAATACATACATGTTAAGTATTGGGAGATAATAGAAGCTCAAAAACACTTCCCATACAATAACCACACCATACAAAAAGGGGCAATCCATATATTACATACACAGAAAGTCGTATTTTCATACCCCAACCCCCTGTTGCACCCCATACATCTTTTGGACCCTCCCTAAAATATCGGCCTCATTGGGCAATAGGGTTTAATGAAGATCTAATTAAGACTTTTAAAAATAAATTCTGTGACCATAAATATTTTTTATATGAATTATTCTATAATATTCAGATTATCTATAATAACATAACTCGGTGATTAGGCATTGTCACAAACAGATCATGTGTATGGCGTGAGCTTTTATTAAGATCAGATAATTTTTGTCTAAACTTTGTTCAAATCTTACCATGTCAACTAGCGCAATGTACAGAAACATTCCGGCAATAATGGAAAATATCCATGAGTTTATGAAACCAATGTTGCCCAGGCCCACTCCAATTACCATTCCAAACACACACAGCAATGACGATACACAGTTGTAAACTAGTGCCTTCTTGGCAGACATTCCTGCTTTCAGAAGCATTGCAAAGTCACCTAAAAATAAGGTCGTTCAAGTAAAAATGCAGAAAAAATCAAGAGTAGGGGCGCCATGCCAGCACAGCGAGGGAACATCCATATAGGGGAGATGCAGCCAGACCGAGGGGCTTTTAGAAGGCAGCTAGCCATCAGCAGAGACCTCAGAAATCTGAAGGGCTCCAGGGAAACATCACCAGGCAACACAGGTCAGATAAGATGGGAAGATACATCTCCCAGGGAGGGGCCAAAACCATCAGGGAGGGTACCTGCACCCTTCTGTAGTCGCCTCACCAATGAGCCATTGTACGCTTTTGATAATTATGATTCTTATTGATCATTCTACAATTACGTAATATAGATATATTTTTCTAACAATGTCAGTTGTGTCTTACAACACACTTTAGCTGGTTCCACACCATTCGTCTCTTAGATCCAAACTAAGCAAATCTAGGGACATAGCCCCATAGGAGGCCTTCAGATATTGGTGCAGCAGCCAGGGTCAAGAGGCTGAAACAAATGACGTTAGAATAGCAAGTGTATGTGTCCATACACACATGTGTGAATGTGTTCACTGCAATTATACACCAGGTACAACTGAAACCGGTGTTCTACATTAACTGTCATTGCATTCCATTTTCTATATTAACTACATAAGATCTCAAAACAATATTAATGAAAGGAAGAAACAGGTCACCTAATTCATGTGGAAGTTCATGGCAGATGACAGCAATTGAGGTGCTTAATCCGCCAGTCAGACTGTTTGCAAATGCTGAGCCTGCCAAAGGAAGAAACATTCTTACACTTAAAACAATTTTGCTTACTTACAAAATAGCATGCAATTATTATTCAATTCCAACACTAAAAATATTCACGTAAGATTTCTAGTTCTGAATAAATTCCGCATATAATAAACTATTGAAGTGATTATGCATGATATTGCCCCTTCCCTTCCCTCTCCAAATCTAGGCCCCAACTCATACCCGCCCCCTGCCCGACAGGCCCCAAACCCCCTTCTTAACATATCACCGTGATTCCCAAACCTACACAACGCTGCTCAAAACCTGAGAATATATATATATTTATATATATATATATATATATATATATTTAATATATAAATATATTCAATAATTTTGGATATAATGGCAGGCAATTATTCAAGAGTTTCCAGAAACAGTAGTTGAAGAAAGCATGATTTCAGTGAATGCTTGAAAGTGTCTGATGAGTATGGTGGCAATGTCTGAAGGCATCTTGTTCTGACTCCTGGAAGCGACAAACAGCACGCTGTCTTTGTGCTAGTATACAGGACTTCTAGGGCTACAGAGGCACCAGAATGAAGATGACAGCATCCAGGAATGTCAGATAAGCGCACGATTTCTGTGATATTGGTAATTTTGTAGATGATGCACTCAGGAACCTTTAGCCATTTAATCTGTCTAAGTATTGGTATAACATGATCATGACATCTGGCACTGAAATGTAATCTTGTACCTGCATTCAGGACAGTGAAGCTGCTAGTATTTATTTTTGCTTAGTCCAGACAGTGTTGCATTTTTGTAATCGAGACAGATGATGACTAGATTCTATCAGCTTTAGAAATGTAACATGCTGTAACAATAATTAATTTGATAGATTATAGCTGATGCAGAGAGTTGAAACAGCTTGCAGTCGTGTCCTGTCATGCTTTGGTTAGACTAAAATAGACACCAGGTTGCAAACTAATGAAGATGGTCGCTGTCAATATCTGAATGCGAACCAGATGGCTTCTGTTTGTGAGTTGCTCATCTGTAGTTAGCAGCATTGGCTAAGCACCTAGAAAATCCAGATTAATGAGACGAAGGCACAGGTCAGGGGTGCAGGAACCATATATTTGAGTGTCACCAGCAAGGAGATGAATCTGTAGACCCTGGCGATGAATTAGCAATGGGAGATCGGCAATGTATAAAAGGAATAGAATTAGGAAAGAGGACTAAGCCTTGTGGCATGGAGATTACATAAGGAGTATGTTAAATACATAAGCAAAAACATAACTGACCAATGTCAAAGCAGTACAATGTAATGCACCAGTAAAACCAGTAAAAAGACATTTGTGTTGAGTATTACAATGTTGTTTCAATCCCATGCCAACTTTGATATCCCCACAGGATCATATCTGAAATTTGTCTAAGCAATTCCTAAAATCACATTCATCATCATCATGGTGTGCCATCTTCGATTCGAAGGTTGGCAGTCACGATTTGTCTCCATTTGTCTTGGTCTTCAGCTAATCTTTTCATTTCCCCATAATTTTCTATGCCAGTCCAGCTTTTTATGTCGTCTAGCCATGTTCTTCGTGGTCTTCCTTTAGTTGCTTTTCCTTCATATTTCCCTTCCAAGACATTTAGAGCTTGCTGTGGTCATGATCCTCTCATTATATGTCCAGCATACTGTGTTTTCCTTTTAGCAATATCTTTCATCAGGGTCTTTCTATTTTCCATTCTCTTCAAACATTCTTCATTGGTTATTTTATCTTTCCAACTGATTTTTAGCATCCTTCTGAAACACCACATTTCAAATGCATCAATTTTCTTTTGCATAGTTTTGTTATTGTCCAGCCTTCACAAAGATACATGAACACAGATGTTACATAACATCTCAATATTCTCTTCTTTGTTGCTAATCCTAAGTTTCTCCTTAGGAGTTCTTTTTGTTTCCAGAATGCTTCCTTAGCCATGCCGATTCTAGCTTTTATGTCTCGTTCACATCGACCATCTTGTTATATAACTTCCAAGATATTTGTATTCCTTAACTTGTTCTAATTCAGTATTTTCTATTGAAAATCACATTATGATGCCAAATGAAGTGATCCCACAATGTAATGTGGGATTTGCATAGCGCCTCTTCTATTTCTACTCGGAGGCACTCCTGGCATTGGAGTTGCAGGGCAAAGTAGTGAGACTTTAGCTTTCGCATTGAACAGAGCGAGGGAGTAAGAAGTGATTCCCAAATGGATGGGTTCAAGGCAGATTACCGCAACGTTAGCCGAGATCGAGAAACGCAGAGGCGAATAAACGGCTTCAACTGCTTGACGATGGCTGCTAAAATCGAAAGCGAACGTGTTCACAGGGAGGATCCAGTCACTGCAAAAGCCCAACTCTGAGTAAGAGCAGTGCGTGATCTGGGGACATAAACATTCTTCCGATCAGTGGAGTGGCGCAGGCGATGAGCAGTGGAAGAGGGTGATTTGAAAAGCTCAGTAATGTAAGAGTCATATTTTAGGCCCTTAGCCCGTTCCTGGGTTATGTCGTTTATAAACGGCGCACCACATAAGCATGTGTGTATCCTGGACATTGAAGTTTTAAACCGCCCAAAGTAACTTTTCGATTTAGTTACTATCCATTCGACAGATAGCAGCACTTTCTTCGCTGTTGTTGACTATATAAGCAAGAAAACTTGCCGTTGATCGTCCAAATGCTGGGATTTTGCATTGAAATGCCTCGAAAAAGACTCAAGTCTGGGGTTTGAAAAATCATAACTCCGCCAATTTTGGCCCGATCTTCAAAATGTTTGCACTATTATGTTCCAATTACACCGCCCTAAAACTTTCTCGCTCACAGTTTGGGGGTCACCGTGAAAAAATTTTTTGCTATTGCGTTTTGAAATTTTTTTGGGGGGGGTTGGATTTTCGGCTGTAGAGTGGACCTACCCCCAAAATTTTCTTTTTTATCACGGATGGTTCGAAAGAGCAATAAAAATGCTAAACAACGGTGCAAACCGCAGCTTTTTAGCTTCTATATAGCCTGAAATATACTGAGTTGTTCGGTTTTTCAGACTGAAAATCTGTTAGCAAAATTGTCATTTCTTCGAGCAATGAGTAGTAGGGTTTGAAAAATCACAACTACCCCAAATTTTGTCAAATCTTCAAAATTTTTGCACTATTCTGTTCCAATTTACACCCCTTTACAACTTTCTCGCTCACAGTTTTGGGGTTACCGCGGAAAAATTTTTGCTATGGGGCTTTGAACAAAATTTCACCATAATGTTGGAGAGGGGTTCTATTTTGGGCTGTAGGGTGGACCCTACCCCCCAAAATTGTCTTGTTTGGCACGGAGGGTTCGAAAGAGCAATAAAAATGCTAAACAATGGTGCAAACCGCATCTTTCTGGCTTCTATATAGCCTGAAATATAGTAAGTTTAAAACTTGTATGTTCACATTTTCACATGAACGCCTTTCAAATTAATTAATTACCCCGATTGGGGACGACTTGAAAAAATTAATTCCCCCTGGAACGGGTTAAATGACACCATGGGCTCGGTGGCTTTGAGCCTTTAATAGTATAAATCGTCATGTCTACTTGTGAATTTGAGAGTATAAAAATTTGCTTCTTATGTCTTCAATGAGTTTAGATTTTATTAAAACTGGCAATATTTCAAAATTTGTACCAACACTAAGGTTGTTAACGGTTAACCGGTCCTAAGAGCAAGGGACACGGACGCACAGCGATTGGAAGAACTAGTAACAGAGATAAACAGAGAGGGAAGAGATACGGATTACATATGAACTTAGCCAAAACAAAAACAATGGTGTTTGGAGATAGAAATATTAAAATGAACCTGAAATTGGATGGAGTTCAAATAGAAAATGTGGAGATGTTCACCTATCTAGGATCACTGATGACACAGGACCTGTCATGTGGAAAGGAGGTCGAAGTGAGGATAGCCAAAGCGACATCAGTATTGCAAGCCATGGACAAGATTTGGAAAAGTAAAGAAATACAAATGAAAACAAAGATGCGAGTATTGCAGACATGTGTGTTCAGCAGCATGTTATATGGATGTGAAGCTTGGGTGTACACGTAGGAGATAGATAGAAAAATATTAACGTTTGAGAGAAAGTGCCACCGGAAATTACTACGAATCCGATTAATATACAAGATACATAATGAGGAGATATACCAGAGTGTACAAATGAAAGAAAATTTAATGCAGATGAGTATAAAAAGAAAACTAAGGCTGTTTGGGCATATCTGCAGAATGAAGGACAGAAAAATCAAGATCTTAGTGTTTGGAATAATGGAGGGAACGAACAGAAGGGGCAGACCACATTGCGCAGTGGGGCGGAGACAGCCTACAAAGGCTAAGCCATGCCGCGCAAAACAGAGAGGTGTGGGAGACAATAGTGGAAAAGGCATCGGGCGCCTACGGGCGTTGAGCCTATGGTTGTTGATGATGATGAAGAGCAAGGACCGGTCCTTTTAACCTTGACCGGTCAACTGTAATTTCAATGTGAAAACATCAAAACGCTTTGATGTAGGCCGCAAGAGGCCAGCAACATCAAAGTGCTTTGATGTAGGCCAGGCTGCCGCTAACGACACTGGTCTTTATTTGAACGGTTATTCGGTCCTTTAAAACCAGCAGTTTTAACAACTTCAACCAACACTATAATATTGTCCAGAAATTACATGAAGGGTTACGCCTATAAAATTGAAGAAACTTCAACCCAACAATCAAGGAAAATACAATGACACATACAAAATATATAAAATAAAATATAACGAGGCAAGCTAACAATTACTCAGCACAGCATAGAAAATTCACAAATTGAAAGAAATCAAATAGATCAAAATATGAATATTTTGAGTCCTAAGAAAGAGTCAGCCATAAAATGAATTAATTACTGATATACTATGATTTTTAATCCAAATTTATAAAAACTGCAATGCACCCAAATGGTCTTACCAATTGCAAGGCCATCTGCAAAATTGTGCAAGCCATCACCAAAAATAACAACCCAAGCAACAGCTGCAACTGACTTAGGCACTTCATGACTGTGGTGATGACCTCCAGTGACACTGATGTGACTCCGATCTGAATTACTGACAGCGGTCACAGCTTCACAGTTTCGATGAACTTCATCATGAGCATCATTAGCCATCTTTCGCACATCTAACATTATCATTGGAATAGGATCAATACAATATCATATGTACATAACCACCGGCATAACCACGGTTCCAGAATAGGAAGCACTAAGGTATCTATAGGCCAACAATTCCAGCTCCAACTGCTAGAGAGTAACACTGGAACAACTTTTTATCCCCACCCCACACCCAAATATTTCTCTATGTCCCAACCCCGTCCCACATTGCTTCTCCTTGTCCCTGCCACAGCCTTTTCTGTCCGCTCACCGTCAACAACTTTAACAAAAACACTTATAGTAATACACTACTATGTTTTAGCTTCTAAATTATAACATCAAGTTTTCAATTGCTAAATGGTAGTATAATTAAAGTTCAAGTTCATGAACAAAAAGATTGACAACAGTCAGTGGCGTAGCATGCACTTTGGCCGCCTATGGCTCATGGCTAACCCACCGCCCCAAATTCATTCATATCAGATGCAGTTCTAGGTAGGGTCTTTGGCACCAGAGGCGTAGCATGCACTCATGCTGCTCATGTCGCCGTTTGAAAAATTTCCAAATTTTAAATTTGCCGACCCTCCTAAAGTTTGCCGCCTTCACTAAAAATCCTCTGACAAGCAAAAAAAATAATTTGTATAAACTTCATAATGCTGTAAATATCAATGTACCCTTGTTTGAATGAACCATCATAACGATTTCTTCACAGGACATCAAGGAATTATGGCTTAGCTTTGTTGACTTTTTCTTTTCCTCTTTCGAAGTTAATAGACCGGTTGTCTTTGACGAGTCACTTTCCTGTTCATAATTTCATAATGCATATTGAACAATGTCATTAAGCAGTGACAAAAGGCAGTTGGGAACAGGTTCAATGGTTCATCCAAAATGATTCAACATCAAATCTTTTCATTGTGTCACAGCAATGCCAGGTAGAGAATGACTAGTGCTAACTCAACCGGTAATGGGGTAACATCTCCAGCACCATAGACGTGCAGTGTCATAACTACTGGGTAGAGTCAACACGGAGACCAAGCAGATGACCAACCTCAGGCAGCTGACCAATTCTGGGCAGCTGATGTCCATCTACAGGTACTCTGATAGCATTATGATATACAAAGAAAGTACAAAAAACATAAGTATAGAAATGACAGCAACGCTTAATGCTACCATGGTTGGTAGTAGAGATCTGCACAGAGGCAAGAATCCTCACCCTCACCCCGGTCAGCCCCGTCCCATGATGGCCAATCCCACACTGCCCCGATGGTTTTGTCTCCAATCACACTTGTCCCCATAAATGGGAGAGTGTGGGCTTTCTGATTCAAATTTTACAGGCAAAAGGCGGGTGCGGACTATCCGTAGGTGCGGACAATGCGTGCTAAATTACGGTAGCCCTGAAATAGCGTTCAAAAGAAATTCAGTGCACTCACTTGAGACCCGTGCTTTATGCGCCTTTTCTCAGAGCAAAACCCAACAAGCCTTTCAACAATGAAGAAGAGGAATATTCCGGAAAGTGCAGTAAGTCCACACCAAACAGCTCTCTTTTCGGATAAGATGTCATGTGCTGAGTGCTCCAATTCAAAATTCGTCTCATTTGAATGATGTTTTCCACGATCACGGTGGACATGTGGTACCACAGCCTTAACGACAAATTTTACGTTATGTTTTAAGTTCAGTGTTAATCCTTATTTCACACACAGTTATCAATACATACACCATGAGGTTTAGTAAGCGTAGCAAATATCTAATAACTCAATGTAATTTTGTGAATAAATAATAAACCAAATCTTAACCTCTTTACCGGTCATTTATTTGTAACGCAATGTAAAGAGGATGCACATATGGATCATGGCCAGTAAATGGATTAAATTAAGATTTAAATGCGAAAGATTCATTATTGCCTACTGCTCAGATGGGTGAAATTATTTTGACTAATGTTTACTTGACATGTAGTTTTGGTGATGGTTGGTATATGGAATATCATGAACACTTTAACATCAATTGCCAATCAAATTCCCTGTTGGATTATAAATGTTGCTATTGGATGTGATTCTAAATCGGGTTTGATTTCTTCCCATTCTTCAAGAACTTTTATGAATTAATTCTGTAAAGAATTAACTTCTTTACCAGCAACCCCAAGAATTCTCGTTCAAAAATTAAATATAGCTTCAGTAACTAACTAATTAACAAATGGAACCAGTATGGTGAGTATTATCATCAATAACTGTCAAAACCCTAAGTTTTTCATCCCACCCCAAGCATAGTTGATAGCAGCAGCAGTTCCACAAATTCTTGGTGGGGGGATGCAATGAATTTCTAGAAAGTTGGTGGGAGAATGCAGTGAATTTCTAGAAAGTTGGTGAAGAATGCAATGAAATCCCGAAAAATTTTGACAAGCAAGAAAAAACAGTCATTAGCAGTGTTTTCTCCAGTAAATAAATAAAGGTAAACAAACCTTGCCGAAAAAGGCTGACAAGCAAAAAAAGGTCATCAGCTCTGTTTTCAACACAAGGATAGCGGCTTGGACCTGGTAAACCCTGACAAGCAAAAAAACTCAGTGGGGGGTATGCATCGTGGGGGGTATGCATCGTTCAAGTCACATTTTTCTAAATTGTCACAGTCTTGTTTCGCATTCATGCGTCACTTTAGACAGATTCGTAAGACATTGGACACAAGGTCTTCAATAATCTTAGCTAATACATTTATTTCGTCTAAAATCGACTATTGTAATTCGCTTTTTTCGGGTTGCCGAAGTGTTCTCTCCAACGTCTCCAGACTATTCAGAATGCTGTTGCGAGAATTGTAATTCCAACGGGGAAATTTGATCACATTACCCCTGTCCTTTGTAGGTTGCATTGGCTTCCCATTGAACAACGTATTAAATTCAAAATTGCTACCCTCACTTTTAAGATACTAAGAAATCAGCATCCCACTTATCTTCGAGAAATGCTATTATATCAGCAGCCATATATATCCACAAGGTCTGCAAATAAATGCCTTCTTAAAATTCCCTTTCGTCGCACTAAATCTGGGTGTAGGGCCTTTAGTTATGCATCTCCATATGTTTGGAACTCCCTTCCCCTTGATATTCGGATGGCCTCTTCTCTAGATATTTTTAGGCGTCACCTTAAAACTTATTTATTTCCTCCTTAAGTCTTGGTATAGTCCTGACTGATTTTTGGTTTTTGACTTGGACCGAACCGACCCTCCTCAGCTACAGTCTGCTCTGCCGATGAGCACTGCGGTTTGTGGTCTGAGGCGTCCCCGATGAACACCTATGTGTTTGAAACGGACGATAAAATTAAATTAATAATAATAATTAATAAAGATTTTCTAAACAAAAAGTCTTTAGATTTTTCTTAAAGGATGTCAGAGAACAGGATGATTTAACAGACATCAGTAGATCGTTCCATGTCTTTGGCCCTGACAGTGCAAATGACCTGGAACAGAGTGATGCTTTACAGTGAGGTATCTTCATAAGACTTTGAGCATCGGACCGCAGGGACAGTTGCAAAATGTTGGTGATGTTGTCGGTACGAAATACTCCTGAAAGTACCCTGGAACAATCTGGTTTATGGACTTGAATGCAAGAAGAGAATGTTTGTATTCAATTCTCTCTCGAACTTTGAGCCAGTGAAGCCGGTGAGTTAGTGGGGTGATGTGGTCACGACGTCCAGCACTAAAGACAAGTCTTGCAGCTGCATTCAGCGCCGACTGCAGGCCGATAATCGAAGTAACACAGGCATGATCAGAGATGACCATGTCATGCCTCTCCTCCTCCTCCACTGACTCTGATCATGCCTGTGTTACTTCGATTATTGGCCTGCCATGTGGAATGGCTCTGACAACACATCGGCTAGTCAGGAGCTGGTGCGAGGTTGATCAAACTCTTTTTGTGCAGGCGATTCAAGACAGTGCCCTTGGAAATATGCCCAAAGATTGCACTGTCGAGGAAATGGTTGAAATATTTGACAGCATGCTAAAAAATCTGGCTGACAGATTTGCTCCCCCTCACATCATTTGCACCAAGAGACATACTGGAACCATGGCTCGACAAGGAGTGCAGAACTGCGCGACGCAGGTGCCGGCATCTTGAGTGCAGATATAAGCAAACGCGAGACGAGACTGATTGGGCCCAATGGGTCGAAGCCATGGGGTCTAGGCGTGAACTGTTCCAGACTAAGAAAAATGACTACTGGATCTGACGGGTGCAGGTGGAGGGTAAATCACCAACCAGACTCTGGCGGTCTGTAACTCAACTACTGGCGCGGAAAACGAACACTGAGCAAGACACGACGGCAATCTCTGCTGACATGTTTGCTGACTTCTTCCAGGAGAAGGTGGACAACATCAGAGGTTCGGTCGGAAATAGTCCACTGCCTCCAGAGGAGTCGACAGTTGAGGTAAAAGTGATACAGAGATTTTCAAGTGTCCCTCAGGAGGAAGTTAAACGGATTATCTTAGCGTATCCGACCAAATCTTCTGAACTTGATCCTGTTCCAACTTTCCTGATCAAAGAGGTGACTGACGCCCTACTAGGACCTATTACTGCGATAGTCAATGCATCGCTCAAACAGGAGTATCTGCCTGTCTCCCAGAAGATATCGTTTATTTCACCGAAATTGAAGAAACGAAATTTAGATGCCAGTGTGATGTCAAACTACCGCCCCATATCGAATCTATCATTCTTATCAAAGATAATTGAACGGGTCGTAGCTAAGCAGCTCAGACGCCACCTGGAAGAAAATCATCTTCTGCCAATGGTACAATCTGCCTATATAAGCAACCATTCTACTGAAACGGTTCTTCTTCGCATCCTTTTGGATGTGTTCGACACCGCTGATGAAGAGAAGGTTACTGCGCTCGTCCTCCTCGATTTATCCATAGCTTTTGACTGCGTGGACTATTATTATTATTATTAAAGTTAAGATTACTGAGGTAACTAATCCATAAAGACTTAGTGAATACATTACAATGCAAAACAGAATCATAACTAGTTCAAAATAGCCAGGTCTTTAAGCGCTTCTTAAACGCATCTAGTGATGGTGAGAGTTGAATGGCCAGTGGTAAACCATTCCAGACCCGTGGTGCTGCTACGGGAAATGCACGATCACCCACGGTGGAAAGACGCATTCGCGGGACGAGTAGCGCTGCAGTGGAGGCCGATCTCAGACTATTGATTTTCTCATCAGTAGGCTGGAGAAACGAATCGGGATAGGAGGTCAGGCCCTTGGATGGATAAAATCCTATCTCGCCAACCACTCGATGCAAGTCCGGTATGGTGATAAGCTATCAAGTAACAGACCAGTGAGCTGTAGAGTACCACAGGGCTCAATTCTTGGGCCGTTACTTTTCATCATCTTTATCAGCCAGCTGGAAGACGTCATCATAGGCCATCAGCTGCAAACGCACATGTATGCTGATGACATTCAGCTCTATTCGTGCTGTGATCCATCCGCCCTGCAGGATTCCGTCAAAATACTTACCAACTGTGTTGCTGACATGGAGAGATGGTTCTTTTCGAAACCGTCTGCAGCTAAACTCATCAAAAACTGAGTTCATAATCTTGGGCTACAGTGAACAGACAGCAAAAGTTAACATCGACTATCTAAACCTTGGCGGAGTCCATATTAAGCGAACTAATACAGTCAGAGACCTTGGAGTTATCATCTATGAGAATCTCACTGTCTGACCAGATCAGTAAAATTGTCTCGGGAAGCTTTTATCAACTGCATCAGCTGCGCACTATTATCAATTCTCTTGCAGAGGATGCCGTGAAAGCACTGGTGCATGCACTTATCTCCACGTGCATTGACTATTGCAATAGTCTTCTAGCCCGAATCACAGACAAGCAAATTAGAAGGCTGCAGGTGGTTCTAAACTCTGCAGCACGTCTCATAACCGGGGCCGCTACAGGGCAGCACATCACACCAGTTCTCCGAAACCTTCATTGGCTACCGGTAGCGCGGTGCAGAGTATAAAATCATATCCTTGGTCAACAAATGTTTATGAGCTGAAGCACCTGAGTACCTTGCCAGGGATTGTCAGCTATTATGCAACCGAAAGAGGCCTATCAACTTGCGATCGGACTCGACTCGTGTCCTCTGGGTCCCGCGCACCCAATCCAAGATGGGGATCGATCCTTTCATGCTCTCAGCCCTGCATACTGGAACATCCTCCCACCATCATTGTGTGATGAATCTGTGACATGCTCAATCTTTCTTAATCGTCTTTAAACATTTCTGTTTGATTAAGCAGCTGAGGTGCATTTGACTGTAATTGTGCCCTGGAAATTGACTAATGAAATTAAATTAAATGAAATTTCAACAGCAGTCGAAAATCAGTTGAGCAGAAACATTCAGAAATGATGGAAGACGATTGAGCTGAGTGTCCGGAAGGCCGAGGAGAATGCGGTTGCAATAGTCCACATGAGACACAACTAAACCCTGTGCAGGAAAATCGAGCTTATATGTGCTCAGGCGTTCAAGCATGCAGTCATTACAATGTAAAATTCCTAATTATATATTTCTTTAAAATGTAAGGCTTTACCAAAATTTCAAATACAGATTCATCTTCAGGATGTAAAAAAATCTATTAGTTTCACCAAAAACTGTACATGAAAGTATTCTTTTGTTTTGCTTACGCTTCAGTATTGTAGTAGAGAACCTAGGTAACTGAAGGTGATACAGTGGAAATGTGCAATTGGAGTTTTCTTAAAACCCTTACATGGTGGGTAAATTTCAAAGACATACTCAAAAATCCATAGGTTTCACCAAAAATTGTAGAGGAAACAAAAACATTGCTAAAATTTGTCATGCCGTGTAATCTATGAACAAGTGATTATGCAGTTATAATGATAAATACTTACGTGAGGAAGCAGATGGAGCAGAGCATCTCCTGACAAGGAACCAATTGCCAAAGCAACTAGAAACTGTAACAGATGGTTGTAGAAAACTTGATTCATTATGGGTATGATACCAACAGCAAGAAGACCAATTGCGCTAATCACAACACAGGAAAGGAATGAATAACCCCAAACTAAAATTAACAATACAGCAAAAAATGCATGTTCATTGTTCAACAATAAACTAAACTTGCAAGATATCGACTACCTCATACACTCAGGTATTTGAGAAATAATGAATTGTCACTGAGACCTGTTGAAACATTTGAGAATCTTTTTGGCTGCCTGTCACTTGGATTACATGGTGGCTGGTTTTCTTGACGAATGCAGATTTTTGATTTATTGGAATGAGACCAACAACTCAGAACACAAAGCACACTGATGTCTCTAAGAGTGCTTATTCCATTAGAATTTAAATTTGATGACTAAGATTTGCAATTTTCTGATTAAAAAATTGATTGACAAAACAAGTAGCCTATGTATTACAGTAATTGCAGTTAATTTAAAATTCACATTTTATAAAGTACGCGAGTCATCAAATAATTTCTAAGAGACTGCCACACAAGAAATCCTGAACAGTTTGAGAACCACTGCCTTAGACACTATAGTAGTGGCGCCATAAAAATCGATTGGTTATTGTCTGCTCAGATTAGATTATAAGCAACAAGACAAAATCAAACCTGCTGGCGATGGCATACTCCAACCATCTGCAGAAGCATTTCCATTTTTATTTGAGCTGCCATAAATATGGATGTGGTGATCATCATCATGATCACTGCAGTGGCAATGAGAGTCATGAGCGTCACAGATGTGGGCATCTAGCAGATAAAGGAGCAAAGGACATGTTTCTATGAATTCTGCAACAGTCAGCGACTGCCGAGATTCATTGCCAAATGAGTGCAAAATCTGACTTGATTCAGGACACTAGAATAATGACAGTAATAGACAATCAATAACAATCGTAACACCAATACTGATACCATTAACGACTGGTTAACCGGCTTTTTTTAATGGTTAACCGGTCCTTTAATACCAGTGGTTTTAACAGCCTTAGAAGAAATAATTTAGGCTTGAGAACTTGTCCTAAGTTGCTATTACCATATTTCCCAGGTTATAAATTGCCCATAAATATAAGTCACTCCAGATGAAACTTTTTTGCAGACTCAACATTTAAGTCGCCCTGAATATAAGTCACCCTATTTGACTTGCAAAAGCTCCATGGATCCAGAACTCCATTGTCAGAGATGTTACTAAAACTTCTAAATTTAACCACATTACATTTATTAATTCCAGTTGTACTTTAAATTGTTTGACATTGCCATCTCAATGGAGAATGTCAATTTGGAAGAGCATCTTTTGTATGAAATCTATGCTGAGAGGCCAACTTCCCATTGATAATTGTTTGTGTTTCCTTTTCACACGTGGGCAGGATTGAAGTTTTTCGCTCAGTTAGTATATAAGAATATAGGCCACATCCGAAATTCCTTATGTAAAAGTTCGCGACTTGTCATATAATCCAGTAAATACGATATGTACATCAACTACAACTCAGTGCTTCAACCACCATTTTATCTATGATGTTGTGTTTACAGCTTCTCTAGTTGCTACATGCTTTTGACAACACTGATGAAATGACAAGAACTTCCCATCTGGATCCTGAACATAACTACTGGTAAACTATTTTGCACAATCTCAAAAGAAAATTAATGAGATTTTCTAATAACAATCTAGAAACATATATAGACCCATAACTTCCAAAATATTATTACAGGGTATTAAACAACAAATCAGCAAATCTTGTTGAGTCAAATTGTTTTGAGTTGTTTAGCATAGGTTTAAAATGTTGAGCTCAGAAGGCTAGTCAGTAATGTTTTATAAACCAGAAGACCAGTTTTCAAATACATTTCTTTATTATTTAAAATACATTTCTTTATTATTATTATTCTTTATTTATACCAGTGCTACTCAAACTGTGGGTCGCGATCCAGTGCTGGACCGCAAAGGTTAGTTACTGGGTGGCGTAGATATAAGAAATCAATTTTGAAATAATTAAACAGAACTAGGTGGACTAAATGTTGTAACTTGAAATTTGAAAAAGGTGCATAGAAGTTTAAATGATTGGTGTATTGTAATCAGTGCAATGTAATTTCACAAAGACACTAGGCCTATAACGAGCAACACCGTGCCATTTCGAAAATAAGAAGCATCGAAAATAGTGTATCAAGGTTTATTTCGACATGTCTCTTAATTTGACGGCAACCAAATGAAAGATAGGAACTCGATAATATATCAATAGGAAACGCAGTTAGGCATCACATTGGTATAATGCTTTGAATTCTATTTCCAAAAGAAAATGATCCAAGAGAAGGACATGTGTAGATCTGAAACCCATATGTGCCTCTGAGAGACCAACTGAATGTTAATCTTCAAGAAAATTTGCTTCAGATGGCAGCTGATGAGGTGTTGAAAACAACTTGAAACTTCAACATCTCTGGTTGTATATTGGATAAAAGACCGCTCTGAACTTCCTGAATTATCTAACATTGCCTTGACAATTCTTCTTCAATTTGTATTCACTTATTTGATCGAAACTGGCTTTTCAGCGATGAGTGTAATTAAAACGAAACATAGGTATTAGGAACATTTTCTGAATTCATTCATTATTTTGAACAGCATTGTCCACAATTAAACCAAGATTAGATAAACTGGTGAATTAGAAACAACTCAGTGTTCACATTATATACTAATTATTGTTATATCTACAAATCTGCCTTTAATACTTAACTCTTAGGCAGCCTATGCGGTCGATATCGACCGCACAAGAAATCGCACCCATTTCTATATATAGACCGCTATATTTAGGATTTAGGGCTATTCTAACGGAAAGCCAACATAATTTTGCTTCTAAAACGTGCAAAAACCCGTTTATTTCATGAGTTTGACTGCGAAAATATGTCGATTCGTAGGCAAGATTTGCGGTCCTTCTGGCATTTAAATTTTAAATGCCCTTCTATACACAGGGGCAGATGTTTTATTCAACTAAAGAAGGTTTAGAAGCGATTGAAAATGGTTTGATAACATGGGTATTTCCACGTCCGATGACAACTAAACCGATCAAATTCTGCTGGAAAGTATAAAAAACCAAGTTTTTGAACTTTTGTGACATGTGTCAAATATATGTATGTCATAATTGCTTCGACATCTTTCACACAAGATCCTTTCTAAACTAAAATATCACATTTTACATAATTTTTAATGTCAATTACATAGGCTTCCTTTGTTTCCTTCTCTCTACACTCAAATAGAAGGAAACAAAGGAAGAGGAAGACCCAGGAAAAAGTGGATGGACAACATCAGAGAAGACATGAACATGAAAGGAATTACAATAGTAGAAGGAAGACGATTGACAGAAGATAGAACTTCTTGGAAACATTTTGTGTCTAGCTATTGCCGCTGATGAGCTGGCAGAAAGCAAAGATGATGATGACATAGGCAGTGACATTTTGCGAGCAGCCCGCAAAATAGCAGCATGTCTTGTTGCTGACAAAATCTTTCAGGAGCATTTGTGACAAGTGCCAAAAATACATATGTCATAATTTCTTTGTGACCTTTCACACTAAATTCTCTGTAAACTAAAATATGACATTTTTACATCTATATATAAATTTTTAAATGTCTATTATATGTGTGTGCATATTTCAGATAGCTTACTTACACTGTCTTGTTGCTTACACGATTTTTAATGAACTTCAAAGTTCAATTTTAATTTTTAATATTTTTTATTTTTATATCTTCTCATGAAATATGAAGAATGTCATTGCAAATGTTATATTTTTCTTTTCATATTCTTGTAGATAATCAAAAGCCCTTTCAATTGATATGTACATTGTCAATATTGTTATGATATTCGAATTAAAACATGTTGGGAAACTGTGGAGGGGTAAATTCTCTAAAAACAACATGGCTGCTTAAGAGTTAAATGTAGTTTTAGAGAAATTTCGTTTTTCAGTTTAGTTACTTAATTGCATATTTTCTTTAAAATGTGTTTGTATCAGCGATCGATAACTAACACCAAAGCCATTACAGCAACTTGAAATGTTGTTGGGCCGTGCCAATTTCATCCAGGCATTTACTGGTCCACAGCATCAGAAAGTTTTAGAAACACTGATATAAACAATAAATGTAAATTTTTAATAATAATAAATAGTAAAGAATGAGTATAATGAGAATAGTAAGAATGAATGCTACCTTTAGAAAATCTGAAGCATTCATATCATCATGTGCTTCATTCAAGTGTGACTCCGCATGACCCGGACGACTAGTCGCATCATTTTCATTAGAAGGATGCTTTTTTGACACCTGGCTGTTTTCACTGTTTCCAGTAATTCTGTCCTTTACTTCAACTTCTGCTAAACCAATGTTTTTCATAAGTTTTTGAAAGCCTTCAAAAGTCATAAAGCCATGTTTACCATACTTCTCAAAAAGAAGTCGAATGCTGGAAGAAAACTTGGTCATATCATGATCAGATGGTGAGGTTTGATTTACAGATACTTGAGCAACAGACACATTTTGAAGCTGGTGTAATGAGAAGTTGGCAACAGAAGCCTCTGTATGTATATCACGCTTGTGCGGTTCGCGCCTTACATGCCGAAGATATAAGTCAGAAGAGAGTTTTGTGCTATTCCTAACAAGATTCTCATGCACCACACAAAAGCTCAAATTGCAGACGGAGCAGACAACAAACGAAATAATACAGACTTCACGATGATAATGCAGCAATTGGCAACCCATTGTCGTTTTCCTACAAATTATAATAAAGAAAATTGACTACAATCATCAAATACAGAAAAATAGATCATTAAAAATGTATTAGTATATATATATATATACACACACACACACACACAAATATTCAATATTACCGGTAAATCTTCAAGATTGCTCGTTTCAGAACTCGTCACTAATCACTTTAACATACATCATTTCTTTCTTCAACTAATTAATGGAATTTTCTTCCTTGATAGACATTTCTTCCAAATTTTGCCCTAAATCTTGCTGCTATTATTCTGGATGACACTGCCTGGTAACCAATTACTGCTTTTGAAGTTAAAAGTTTTGACGTTTAAAGTTTGCAGACGATGTCAGCCTGATCAAAGATAATAATTGAATATGGTCTTAGTATTTTTTATTAACAAGGCTTTAACCTTTAATTCTACATTTAAATTACAGTACTAATAATTTCAATGTCATTTGTTCCTACTGGATTGATCATCAGAAATTCTATTAATTCCATTAGTCCTGTCGAATGAAATTTTATCCATAACCATATTAAATATTGCTATTAACGGTTACTGTCAACATACCACTTCTGCATTAGAAAAAGCGCATTTGGCCCGCGGAGTCTTGGGACCGAAAAATGTGGTCCTTCGTCCTTAAAAGGTTGTGCACCCCTGGAATATATCAAACTACGATCTAATATAGAAATATGAAATATATTTGCATTTGTCTTTACAACTATTTTCCGATATTGAATTGTAATCTTTGGTGCTGATTTTTATATTATAATTATACTGATTGATTGATTGATTGAGGTCACCAAACTACGGCCCGTGGGCCACATCCGACCAGCGAGGTCAATGTATCCGGTCCGTCATCTAATTTGCTTGCTAAAACTAGGTGCGATATCATCTTTTTGCTAACGTCACTTTTGTATAACCCTTTGGTAAATATGCTGGTTCTCAGTTTTTGTTCGTATTGCACGCTGTTGAACATTCGTGGCTAGCGTGGAATGCTAAACTCTCTTTTCCGTTCTGGCTTGCACGTATTGAACAGACTGGCGTTGTGGGCACACGCGGTCTACTACGGGTCTAGTAGGGTATACCAACCACTCTACCGGCCAGTCGTCAAATGAGTTTAGTGACCTCTGTTCTACGCCGAAATACATTGCATGTTTATCAGCATCAAAAATATTTCTGCGTATACTGCGACGCAAGCTGAAGCTGCCTACTGTATACAACCCATGAAGGTATCGGAAGAACTGAAGAACGACGACTTTTTATAAATCTGTAAAGCCTAAAAATTTTTCTTCACGTCGATCGTATTCAACACTCGAGAGTCGAGACTCACATTTTCACAAAAGGCGATTCACATCTCATTTGCATATTTAGCGCCGCGCATGCTCCGAGCCTCAGCCAACGGGCTAAAGACACCATTAGCTAGAGATACAACGGAAGTACATGCGCAGGTTTACCGTACTACAAGCTTGAAGCATACTGTGCGTGTGGCGTACACATTAACTGAACGTAGTAAGAGATCCTTCTGCCCAGCTAAAAATGGAACATCAACAGCGTCAATGCTAAAAATAAGTAAGTAAGTAAGTAAAATCTCGTAAATTTATATAGCGCTTTTCTAGGTAGTACAAGAAGTAGCTGCTTTTCCCTATGTGCGCGTAATCTTTCTTGAAATGGCTATAGACAAGGTGGGTTGTCGACCGGGCAAAGGTCAGTAGGGCCTATATCCATGGGATGGTGGGTCGGACTGTTATAAATAATAAAAATCTCGTGGGTTTATATAGCGCTCTTTCAGTACCGGTAGTACAACAGTTGCTGTTTATTTTTTATCTTTAGTCTTTAAAATGCATTTATCGTTTATTTCCTGAGCGCTCCTTTATAAATAGGTACACAAGCCCATGCTGGCGTCGCTGTCTCAGATGTATCTAATGCTCTATGACCAACCAGTTGTCTGCCTACCTGGATCTACAACCTTGACCACCACGGACTATGGATTATGGAGTATGGACTATGTATTAGAGGTGGGTCGATTAATCGAAATCGAAATCGTAATCGCGATTTTTGGAAAAATCGAAATCGAAATCGACACGATTATCAAATTAATCGAAATAATCGATAATCGTCGAAAAAATAATCGAAATCGCGATTATTTTTCGATTATTCCCGTATGTTATATTATACAATATTTCCGATTCAAATAAAGATCAATTTACCGTTGATTATCAGATTTTCATTGAAAATGGATTCAACAGCTTGGAATCTCTTGGAATTTTTCTACGCAATCTTAAGACTTACTTATTCACCATCGGATATTCGTAGTTTTGTAAAGCGCTCTTGTCTTTGGCCACTTTTGCCATGCTTATTGCGCTATAGAAATCGTCTAGCTAATAATAATAATAATAATAACAGCGTCTAAAGACAGGTACCATCTTTCTGGGTTTGACAGCAGCTTTCGATACGGTGTGTCATGTGGGTTTAATGTACAAACTCTCGCTCAACTTGCCACCCTGGTTCAGTGGCGGCTCTAGGATTTGGCAAGTGGGGGCCGTTGGGGTGGCAACTTAATTGCCAACTTCTAATCATGGGGGCCAACCATTTGTTGTTTAATGTATGTAGCATTAAGTATAGGGTCCCAACTGGGGAGGCACTGGGGGGCCAGGCACTCAATAGGGGGCACGGCCCCTCTGACCCCCCGGTGGAGCCGCCACTGCCCTGGTTCTGTCAACTTGTGGAATTACTCATCTCTGAGAGACGGTTCTGAGTTCACTTGGGAGAAGATGTCAGCTCCTGGAGACGTCAGGGAAACGGTCTAACACAGTGTTCAGTTCTAGCACCTATGTTATTCAATTTGTAGGCTTATAGGCCTACAAACGACTTAACCTGATACCATCAGTAGGAAGTTTGGATACGCTGACGATATCGGTCTTGCCACCCAGGCTCGATCCTTTAAGGAGATTGAAGACCAGGGTTATTTCTAGGATTGTGAATTGGGGTGGGGTGTCGGGAAAATCTGGGGGTGTTTATTTCTAGGATTGTAGGATTGTGAATTTGGGGGTGTCGGCAAAATCTGGGGGTGTCGAAATTTGGAGGTCTCTACCGAAAAAGGCTTACAAGCAAAAAAACGTTATAGAGACTCACACAAAGTCTGACACGCAAAAAAGTCATCCGAGGATAAAAGTTGTGGGGTGTATTTCTCATTTAGGGGCAGGCCCCATCAGAAGCTGAAGGAGGCCCAGGCTAGTTGGAATTTCGAGGCCTCTCCTAAATTTAGAGGCCTCTCCTAGCCTTCCCAACAATTAAAATTTTGACAAGCGAAAAAAGGTAATCACCAATTTTGAGGACCGCAGAATACCTTCCTAGCTTTCCCAAAATCCCAAAATTGTCGACAAGCAAAAAAGGTCATCACCAAATTTTGAGGCCCCTTCTAGTATTAGCTATCTAGCTTTTTTGCTCTACCAGAATTCTAGACAAGTAAACAAAGGGAGGCCCCCAAATGATGGAGGCCCGGGCCGAATGGCCCTCCTGGCCCCCCCTCTGAATGGGCCTGTTTGGGGGTGTTCAGGGCTAATCAATATGCATTCTGTATGCATACCATTGTCACGTTACCAAATTTTAGGGGGTGTCGACCTCAAATTGGGTGGGGGGTGTTGGGGGGTGTTAGGGGCCGGTGTAGAAATATCCCTGTTGAAGACCAACTGAACATCGATACACAGAGGATTGCCGAATACTGTAAAATATGGCGGGAAAGACAGTTTCTAAAGGTACTGTGAAATAATCGAAATCGAAATCGCGATTATATAAAAAACCGTAATCGTAATCGAAATCGTAATCGTGAAAAATAATCCAAAATAATCGTAATCGTAATCGGAAAAAATAATCGTAATCGACCCAGCTCTACTATGTATGGATTTCACCATCGGTAGATTTCATCTAGATTGAGCGCTCGTGAATAAGCTGGTGCACTGCCCCAAGCTTCGGGCAGCGCTAAAGAAATTTAGTCTTACTTACATAGTACTTAATTTGGTTATTGCAGTGGTTCTCAACCCGTGGTCCGCGAACCAAAAGTGGTCTAGTGGTCCGCGGCAAATTCTAAAAAAGCGTTAATAGAAATTAGGCATAGGCCTATAGGCTTATATTTTCCATGTCATTGGTGCTCGGACCCAACATTTTTTAGAGCAAGCAGCACAATTAAGTAAGGTGTTGACCTTTTTGCTTGTCGGGGCACTGACGAAGGACGAAGATCATCGCGATGACCTTTTTTGCTTGTCATTATTTTTATCAATGTTCAGGTGGTCCGCGAGAAATTTTTGATCTTCAAAAGTGTTCCGCGAGGCAAAGGGGTCTGAGAACCACTGGGTTATTGTATGCGGACGGCTGTTTTATCGAGTAGGCCTATTTACCAGGGCTGGAAAGCTTCTAGGTTTTAAGAAATGAAAAGTAGATTTTTAGTTTTTTATACTTATAGGTTTTAGCAGTGATGTGACGTCTCGAGACAGTCTCGAGCCAGTATTTTCAATGTATTGGTCTTGGTCTTGCTGGCCAGTGTCTCGGTCTTGGCCTTAATTGGTCTCGTCATTACTCTCTTGGTCTTGCGATTCAAGACCGAGACAGTGGGTTTTTCCACTGTTAGTAATAATGTTTTCTGTGGTAGATGTCTTCCGAATTATGGGGCTAGGCCTATACAAAATTGTCACTGCTGGAATTCTTCGTGAATAATAACTGTCTTGGTCTTGGTCTTGACACCTAATGTCTTGGTCTTGGTCTTGATGGTTAGTGTCTTGGTCGTGGTCTCGGTCTTGCCACTTACTGTCATGGTCACATCCCTGGGTTTTAGGCTACTGTTTGGCATTTCAGCATCCGTTGACCCCCTCTATAATTTTTTGTCACACGTCAACACCCATAAACCTTCTCTATATTGTTGTCACTTATGTGTTATGCTGTCTGTAGAGAATAAGAAACTTTAAAGGATTAAAGATGTGATTTTTTCATTTTTTGGCTTAAAAGCAAAAAAACAAAATTAAACTTTAAAAAATCTAGGTCTTAAAAAACTCTAGGCCTTTTAAAATCATATTTTTCAGCTCTGGTGGGGGCATATTTACATCTTGCGAGGAGCTTGACAATCGCCGTTAAACTGTCAGAACTCAGATGAACTTTAAGTTAATAACTCATTACCCAAAGTCCCAAGCCATTTAACTTCCATACTGAGCCCGGCGAACATGTGACCGCTAGATAAAGAAAATCACATACCCCAGGAAACAAATCTGGACAAATATTTTCATCCCAACGCTTTTCTCCATTCAATCATTAACTTCCATAGCTCCAACCCCTTAGGCCTATGTAGGCTTCATACACTGTAGAACGTAGAGGAATCAATTGTTGGTGCACCACATTCAAATAAGAACACTAGCGTAACTACGATGAGTGCAAGGGGCCGGGTCCCAATTTGGACTAGGACCAGTCATGTGATTTGTGCAAAATCGATGAGAACTTATTCTGAAGGGTAGGGATGATTTCAGACAGAATTGATAAAATCGTTAGGCCTATTAACCGTGGGATCAACCGTCAACGTCCGTTGGAGTAGTCCTATTATGCCAACTCCACAATTTTCTGCCAATCTTTCCTGTCCATTGCTCTCAATTCTCTGTGACTCAGATACTGTAAACTACTTTCACGTCATTCTTCAATATCATCACGCCATTCATTGCGTGGCCTTCCTTGCCTATTGGCACTAGGTTTGCCAGATCTCCCGTATTTTACGGAGCTCCCGCATTTCAGCCCGTCTCCCGCCTCCTGATACTAACATTATTATATTATAACTTGTTTGTAATATTGATTCACTACATGCAGATGATGCAGTGCATTAAACAGTGTTGTGCATGGAGGCAGCAAAAATGGTAACCAAATGTTGGGAATGATGAAAAGGACAAAAGTGAGTCGAGACAAAGATATAATCATAAAACTTTATAAGTCATTAGTAAGGCCTCATCTAGAATACTGTGTTCAGGCATGGAATCCATTCTTGAAAAAGATATTGAGCTTTTAGAAAAAGTGCAAAGACGAGCAACGAAGATGGTCAATGGGTGCCATAATTTAAGCTACGAAAAAAGACTTCAATATTGTGGACTGACAACATTAGAAAGGAGAAGATAGAGAGAAGGGATTTGATAGAAACATACAAAATAATGACTGGGAAAGTAGATGTGCCATACGATCGATTCTTTACATTGGCACACTATAGCAGCACAAGAGGCCACAAATGCAAATTGTTTAAGCAGAGGGTTGGTCAAGAAAAAAAAATTTAGTGCAAGGGTTGTGGACAAATGGAACAGTTTGAACGAGCTAGGTGGGAGTGACAGTTGAAACAGTAAACGGATTCAAAGGCTATCTCGATAAATTAGGTTATGCCTTCGGGGAGAGGCATCCGGATACCTTGCTGAAGACTGCAAACTCTTGCGCCATGTTCGTCGGCCGACAGGCCTACGCTCAAATGACACGAAACAACTAGATACCCATTACACTCGGAGCAAAATGGGTGATAGGTCTTTTAGTGCAATTGGACCGAATCTCTGGAACTCTCTCCCGTCAGAACTACGTGACGTTGCCATTTCTAGAACGGTGTTTCTAACTAGGCTCAAGACCTGGTTGTTTATGTAGCAGCGGCGCATTTGTTCTTTAAGTGCGCCTAGGAAATTAACTGTCATATCATATCATATATATATATATATATATATATATATATATATATATATATATATATATATATATTATTGAATGCAGATGGTTACATCAGTGGTTTTCACACAGGCTTACTTAGCCTCCTAAACCACTTAAAACCACATTATTATTATTATTATTATTATTATTATTATTATTATTATTATTATTATTATTATTATTATTATTATTATTATTATCGCTTTTTCCTAGTCTATACTCTATAGTACTGTAGTGTAGTACAGTATAGCTCTACCCATAATTCACAATAAAGTGGACCGTGAAGTAGGTGCATTGATCGCGGAAACAATCTCCCGTATTTCGACTTTGGATATATAGGGCAACCCTAATTGGCACCCTCCATTATTTCAAACATTAGAGCTATGGTCTTTCTGTTCTCTTTCATTCGGCATATGTGTCCAAATAGATGGAGTTTCCTTTGTTCTAAGTTACTCTTTGCAGCATAGTTTGCTTTTGGTTAATTCTCTTAGTTTTGGCATCATACAACAATTGTGTTTGTCTCCGACGTCCGAGCATCGATACCCATTTGACAGGATGACTCATACTTTGAGGCTATGTTGCAGCTTCGCAGCCAGACTAGATACTTGCCCGTGGGCCTCGGCCTCGCTAATTGCTTCAATCGTTTTTAGCCCCAGGATAGTAGTGGCGAGCGCTATAACTATTGTCACTGCCAAGGATGTTTTTCGACTTCACAGTCTAGATCCTCTATATGTTCTGCGTAGGCAGGTTTTAATCTAGGCCGTTTCCGTGGGGAAATTGCCCTTTCCCCCGGAAATTTCAAATTCCCCAGGAAATTTTAGCATACTACGTCAACGAACAGCAGCCCCCTAGTATAATTCCCCCGGCTTTGTCAGTTCCCCACGGCATTGTCAGACCCCTCCCGGAGTCCAGGAGTCTACACTGTAGATTAAACACTGTGCGTAGGCCTAAATGGGACACCTCTAGCCGGATGTGATTGTTCATCACGCACAGACGGTCTTGGTACAAGGAGAGGCTATGTAGTGCGCAGTAGGCCTATTGATATAGGCTACTTAGTTGCACTATAAAAATTTTCCAGTCTATAATAAATAATCAGGCCTAATAATAAACCGATAACCTTTCAGTGATGAAGTGATAGTAGAACAAACTTGGAACCACTCACTCTCCACATCATTTTCTTGTATTTGGTTAAGTTTAGCTCTAACAAGAAGGATTTGCAGTTTTGCACCACTTTGGTCTTGACAGAGAAGATGGCGTTGAATTTTGCAGTCGTGAATTCGTATTTCTTCGGTGGTTCAGCTTTACACGTGCTATGGCAGCATAATAATCAGTTCTGGCAGAGCATTCGGCGCCTCTATAGGCTCTGAGAGGCTCTCGTATGATTGGAAGACGCTTCTGTTTCTAATCAGCATGTAATACATTTTTTACCGTTTTTCATCAGGAGAGACCGAGGTGCAGCGATTAATTTGGTGTCTTTTGATTTTTGAGCAAAAGCCAACCAATGCGAGTATATGCGGGGCGCGGACAATTCCCCCTGGACATATTCCCCGAACATTTCCCCGGTATCAGGGGCGGGGCCAGACGTTTGAGAGTGGGGGTGTTAGGGTTAGGAATAGGGATAACCCTAACCCTAGGGTTAGGGATAACCCTATCAGTAGGGTTATCCCTAAATTATCCCTGAATTAACTAAGATAGAAACATCATCAGTCATAACAACAGGCGGTCACATTTTTAACAGCCAAAACTAGTAACTCATTTCACATTTTTTTTGAGGGCTGTAAGATAATTTTTAGTTAAATTTTAGGCAATTTGTAATAAATTTTGAATGCAATTTAGGCAATTTGCGCGCAAATTTTAACGATAACATTTCTAAATTTTTATAAATTTATTGGGGACCGCATTTCCGAAATTTTTGCGCAATTTTTGTTTCTTTTAAGAAATTTTTGCAAATTTCAGGCAATTTTTTTTAGCTATTTTGTGCGTGCTTGAAATTTTTATAGCAATTTTTGAAATTTTTGGAAAAAGTTTTTGGAAGAATTTATTTTAACGATTAAAACATTATAAATTATTTTTTCAATTTCTTTAGGGCCAGTTTCTGATTGTAACTTTTTAAGCCTTGACCCCAAATGACGCCCTGACCCTGAAGCTGAACAAAGTTTAAACCTAACATTACGTGTCATAATAGTAATTCGAGTGCATTAAATTTATAACTTTGAAAGGGGGTCTGTTTGCAGATCCCCTAGTGAGGTCCAGGGCCCATCCCCTGGTCAACAAAACTAACGAAATGAAACCCCTGAATATAACAACTTATTACTTTTAGTAACTAAAGATGCTAATATAACGCAAGTAACATGCATTGTAATAGCTATGCATGTAATGCAACTATAAATACACTTTTTAAAAAGACTTGCGTGGATAATAATTTTTTTTTAGATGACCGCCAACTGTTTAAACAAATTTAAAAGTAACCATCATCATCATCATCATCATCATTATCCCTAAATTATCATCATTAACATCATCATCATCATCATCATCATCAGCGGTCATAGTCCCCTCAGGAACCGTCGAGACCAGTTCAGCATGCTGAACGATTCTTTTTAGGCAATTTTCGCAATTTGGTCTTGTGCCGCATTGTAATTTGCCTCTCCAAGATTTAATCCCGTCCACTCTCTGATGTCGTTTAGAACCATCGTCTTTTGGGCCTTTTAAGGAGGGCGTGTTCACTCCATTGTTCCCTCCATTTTGCAACGTTCATATTCTTTTCCTCCATTTTGAAATTTTGGCATATTTTGCCAAACATCTGGAGCTTTTTCATTTCTTTGTTTGTGTTTATCACAAATCACTGTCGATCCTGAAGCTTCTCAAAGTTTACTTTTTATTCATTATTTTCATTCCCACCATATCTTAACGAAGCCGTCATTAAATTCGCATTTTTGAAAGCCAGGAGTCGCCTGTGAGTCATCCCCATCCAGTGTCCAAGTCAGAGCCTCCATAAAGGAACAAGAGAAGAACAAAGACTAAACGCGTAAACATGTTGTAATAGCTTTGTCTTGAGGGAGATCTTTCCAGAGACTCCATGGATTAATTTTAAGATGACTGCCAATTAATTAAGGTGAACCATACAGAATTATATTGAAGTTCACATTATGAATTTATGATGATCCATCTTCAACTAACTCAAAGGTTAACGGAACGCAATCATTGCCAATCAACATACTGCACACAAACACTGTAACACAAAACGCCATCCATTACCCCTCTCACCCAAAAAAAATTTCTCTGCAATTTTGCACGAATCTCACGGGTGGCCCTGATGGCAAGTGGGGGTGTTCAAATCCCCCAAAACCCTCCCCCCGTGGCCCCGCCACTGCCCGGTATACCAGATAAAGTGACATACCCGGACATAATCCCCCCTTTGCTTATTCATTGAACTTTGACAATAAATATTGGCGCTCTGATATCTAATTCGCTTTTAGAAATACCAGGAACTTGACATTTTACAAATTTTATCAACTCCTTTAATTTTGAATTATTTTCAACTATTCCTTTTTAGATTTTTTGACTGTTTAAAATGCTATCAAATAAATCACATGAATAAAATCGTCTATATTGATTGCCATTGTACTTAACTTTTCTGCCTGGGGGGATGTCCGGGAAGAATATGTCCGGAAGGATAATGTCCGGGGAAATATGTCCAGGGGAAAAATGTCCTGTACCCAGTGTATGCGTAGGCCTAATGCAGAGACTTAAGCAGTCTGCTGGAGTTGTCGTCAGGATACCCAGAGCCAAATGGGGCTAGTGAATCCTCAAAGACTTGCCTGTTGCATCCCGTGACAGCATTGCAATGGTTAAGGATGATGAGATATGACAGTCCAATTAACCTATTGGTAGAACTGGTCTTTGTCAAGATCATCGTCCGCTTCATTAGGGGCGCAAAGCCGTAGACGACAATGATCAACGACAATGGACGACAATGGTTGTTGCAATATTCTAGTCTTCCTATAAAGCTATTAGCAGGCACGATGATGCTGGCGTCCTTGAGCTTAAGGCGTCTTTAGCATTTTCACCTAAAAGTTGCGCCGCTCCATATACAAAACGAAGAGGTGGTGATCGAGTTGCTGTCAGGAGCTTTAAGCCTGGTGCTGCTATTTTACGTAGAATAGACATAGCCGCCCGCTTCAGCCATGCAATCACTCGACAGACTAAGGAAACAGAAGAGGACGAACCTGAATACCAAAATAGGAATCTATAAAACGTGACTTGCCGGTCTTGTTATACTGCTCAGAGACCTGAACCCAGGGGCGCCCATCCCCTCTGGCTGCTGGAAGCAGCTTCCCCCTTCCCTGTCCTCCCTTCCCTCTCCTACACCTAAACGGGGATCCGGCATAGATTTATCTACATCACATTATTATTATTATTATTATTATTATTATTATTATTATTATTATTATTATTATTATTATTATTATTATTATTATTATTATTATTATTATTATACGAAAAACTGGCAGTATAACACTCGACACTGGACATTGACACCCCGCCGCAAATTTATGGAAAAAAGCCTGGGGTCCGCGGTATAACCCCGGAAAATTTTTGAAATCAATAGATGCTCTTAGTGAGTTTCAGTGCGTTTTGGACATTACATCGCACACTTTGGTGCACTAGGATAGGTCTCATACCAGCAACTTCTCATTCACAATTTCTTGAAAATTCCAACAGTCACAAAGCAAAGTAAAGTAAGTAAAATCTCGTGGATTTCTATAGCGCCTTGGAAAGCAGCACAACAGTAGCTGCTTATTCTTAGGCGCTCAGCCTCTCTTAAAATTGCCATGGGGAAGGTATATTATCAGCCAGGCAATAGTCAACATCCAAAGGGCAGTGAGGCTAGGTTGTTACAGCTATGGAGGATATGTTTTTAGAAAAAGGAGGGGTTTAAGCTTAGACCTGGAGACTGGAGGAGATAGTGCAGGAATTATAGGAAATGAGGATTCATATTTTATTGTTTGAAAGTGTCCAAGTCTGCGGAGGGAAGCTGGGATCGAGTTCCAAAGTTTAGGTGAGGCGTATGAGATGGCACGGTTGCAAATTTTCAGATATGACTGATTCAGTGGGCGTGACAGAGTGAGGTAAGATGATGAACGCGTGGGTCGAGGAGGCTGAGGGGTTAATAGTGATCTAAGGTAGACAGGTTTTGATGACTGAAGTGAGCTATATGTAAGTGTTATTATCTTATATTGGATACGTTCAGTTATTTTATGCAATGATTTTAGTATGGGTGAAATATGGGAGAATTTAGGTGACTTAGTAACAGCACGAGCAAGTGCATTTTATATTGATTGCAATTTGTTGATAGAGGCACTAATAGATGTAAGATGAAACTAAAGAGAGATATCTCAGTAATTGCGCTGGCAAACTATTCAAAATTACCTGCAAATTATCTATTTTTTTAGTATTTAGTTTAAAAATTAGATTTCTCCAACAACTACACCTAGGCCTGCATCATTTTTAGAGGCATTAAAGCTGCAACAACTGCAAAAGGGAAAACTATACTTAAGGCAGCTGACTGAAACAAGTTATTAACAATATCTAATTGCACTGTTTCACAGTCTTGGTATGGTATCGTCCATCCTCATTGCTGAGGGTCGGAGGCTATCACAGTCTTGAATGGATTGTAATTTGTTGATGGTCTTTGGAAGGCTATAGTGGAGGGAGTTGCAGTGTCTAATTTGGAATGTAAACTTCATGTGAGTCTATTGGTTTGTTATAAGTTATTTATATTTCACATGAAGTTTACATTCTGCATCATTAGAATGAG
>CM030870.1:1737500-1795000 GCA_018105865.1 Metaphire vulgaris | reverse complement strand
AAAAACGTCCATTTACTTTTTAGCCAACAAAGTAGGGGCCTATATAAAAGTGACATTTTTATCAGAAGCATTTGTAAAAATTTCTTCAGGAAATAATTTTGCAGACCAACCGAAATACCTTCGCTGACCAAAAAGGAGTTGAAGCAGTAAAACTAATTCATTTTTTGTAGTGTCATGTCATGTCATGAAGCCGTCGTCGCTATGTGAAGGTTCGCTGCAACGTTGAACAATAATTCTCCACTGCTCCCTTTTTTAGCTGCTTCCATTAGTGGAGCTCCTTTCATGTTAGACCATGTCATAATGTTGTCTATCCAGCTGGTTCTGGGTCTGCCTTGCTTCCTGGTTCCTTCCGTCAAACCCGTTATTATTGAGTTTTCAATTGAGTCTTCTGTTTTTCTGATAGCATGTCCAAAATATCTCATTTTTTTGATTTTATATGTTTTAGAAATTCCTGATTTACTCCAGCCATTTTGTATAGTGTTTCATTGATGAATCTGTTCTTTCAGTCGGATGTCTATCCAGCTGGTTCTGGGTCTGCCTTGCTTCCTGGTTCCTTCCGTCAAACCCGTTATTATTGAGTTTTCAATTGAGTCTTCTGCTTTTCTGGTAACATGTCCAAAATATCTAATTTTTCTTGATTTTATATGTTTTAGAAATTCCTGATTTACTCCAGCCATTTTGTATAGTGCCTCATTGATGAATCTGTTCTTTCAGTCGGATGTAGGACGGATCGGATGTCGCGTCTATTATAAGTTTTAAAGTGGATGGAGATGTGATTAATCGTATTTCTGCTTCTTGCTCTGCATCTGTCGTCTCTAGGAAAGCAATTTCCTCTCTGAACCACTGTTGAGTGCCTCTGGCAATGTAAGCTCGACTAAGGGCGTCTGAGAAAATTAAATCTCTGCCAACAACGTATTCCATTTCAAAATCATATCTTTGTAACTTGAACAACAGGTGCTGGAGCCTTTTTGGTGCAGAAGATAGAGACTTTTTGAATATAGCCAATAAAGGTTTATGGTCGTTTTGCACTTTGACCTTTCTGGCATATGTGTAATAATGAAATTTTTCCATAGCAAAGCATATAGACTTTTGCGCGAAGATTTTTCCTGGCTGATAACATACCTTCCCCATAGTTATTTTAAGAGAGGCTGAGCGCCTAAGAATAAGCAGCTACTGTTGTGCTGCTTTCAAAGGCGCTATAGAAATCCACGAGATTTTACTTTACTTTACTTATAAATAGACATTCTTTTTCCAGTTGGCTCCATCCCTGTTCAGTTTGTGTTAATGCACGGCTAGCATACTCTACTACACGATTTCCCTGAAGAAGCAGAGCTCCCAAACCTTTATGCGAGCTATCACACTGAATAAGCAATTTCTTCTTGTCATTAAAATAGGCTAAAACAGGCGCAGATTTTAACATACCTTTCAATTTCTCGAAGGCTTCAGTGTGACGTTCATCCCATCTGAAGTGCGAGTCGGACTTCAAAAGCTCACGAAGCACCGACGTGAAGTCACTGTAGTGAGGGCAGTATCTCGCAAGATAGTTGGCCATCCCCAGAAGACGCTGAACGGCTGATTTATCTTCTGGTTGCGCAAAGTTTTCAATGGCTTCGATTTTCGAGGCGGCTTTTATCCGTCTTTTGTTAAGTCATGGCCCATAAAAGTGATGCATTCCCTGTGTAGTTTCATCTTTTCTCTGTTAAGTTTCACTCTTTTATCTCGACATTTCTGAACAAGTGCGATTAAATTAGCATCGTGGTCTTGCATTGCTTCTTTCTGCGTGTTGCCAGAACCAGTTATAAGAATGTCGTCGGCAATGCAGAAAATCCCTTTCAGTCCAGAAGGTGCTGCATGTATTCGTGCCTGGAAAATTTCTGACGAGACAGAAAGACCGTAAGGAAGACGTAGATATCTGAAACGAGCAAAAGGCGTGTCAAAAGGGCATAGTAGACTTAATTCATGGTCAAGCTGAAGCATGTTGAAGGCATTTTGACAATCCACTGTACTAAAAACTCAAACCCCCAGACAGCTTATGCAAGATGTCGGCGAGAGTCGTACCTGCTTCTGATCAGCGCGGGGTTTAGGGTCCTTGTAGGGTCAAGACACAGTCTGAGTTTGCCGTTATTCTTGATGGTGACAACCAACGCAGAGACCCAGGCAGTTGGCTCCGTTACTGCCGTAATTATCTTTTGCGAAACCGTCTGCTGAAGTTCGTTTTCGACTCTGTCCTTGACTGCAATTGTCATTCGACGCAGTGGTAGCTGCACTGGTCGATACGACGGATCTATATCCAGATGGACAGTACCTTTCATCAGTCCCAGATTTCCGTCGAACAGGTCGCCAAAACGAGCAAAGTCATCAGCTTCAGTCAGCTGTCGCTCCAACGCAGGTGGCGAAACAGCTTCGGTCGCACAGATGTTGTGCTCCATAATGCGCAGGAGGTTCAGTTCCTGACAAATTGACATGCCAATAATGGGACTGTCATGATCAGTGACATAAATTTCTCTCTGTAATTGTTTTTTCGTCGTCGGATGAGAAATCGTGACGTCGATAACTCCTGCTGTCGGCAGCTCTAGACCGCTAAACATTCGCAGAACTGATTTCGCTGGACGCAAATGAAGGTTTTCGTAAATCGAAGATGAAATGGCCGTGATCGTAGATCCAGAATCGATCATAAATCGGCCACGCATTGCATTTATTAGCAAATGCGTAAATACACGTCCTCCTGAATCAGTAGAATTCAGAACGAGAACGGATTCAAAAGAATTAGACAGCTGTTTGACGTTTCCGTACGAAGAATTTCTCTTTTCACACTGGGCAGCATAATGAGTTTTCTCATTGCAGCGCCGACACACAGCGCCAAAAGCTGGAGTTATTCTTGCCGCGCTCATGGCTACGCCCACAGAAACGACGAGTCTCTAACTGTACCTTTCGCAGGGCGATTCAGGTTTTGACTCGGATGCCTTTGATCTCGGGTCTCGTGTCGACGATTCCCTTGTTTCGCTCCATCGTGCTGACGACGATGCTGACTGTGATCACGGCGAGGCGGGAGCATCACGGAGATGGGAGCATTCAACGCTTTGAATTATTATTATTATTATTATTATTATTATTATTATTATTATTATTATTATTATTATTATTACGAACATTTCTATAGCGCAAATAAACTCAAAGCAGCAAATGCGCTCATGTCAGTTGCGAACCGGATCAATCAAACAAGAATGTCTTCAGTTGTTTCCTAAAAGATAACAGCGTCATGGTTGAGTCAGAGGGACGCATTGATGGAATTGGCAATGGACGAATTGGCGGGCGGTCGCCTCTTGTGCCTTGTATACGTCGATGGCCTTTTGAAGGTCGAGTCCTTGCGTCCCAAGCAGTTTCCGGCGGGTTACGTCGTCGTGGATCCCAAGGACAATACGGTCGCGAATCATGGAAGACTCCGCTGCACCGAAGCCACACGAGCGGACGAGGCGTCGCGAATCTGCAGCGAATACCGGTACATCGAACGATTCACCAGGACTCTGTTTCCTGGTGTTGAACAAGTATCTCTCGTAGACCTCATTCAACTCGCCAACGCAGTACCGTCCGAAGGCCTCTAGAATGTCAGTCGTACTCTTCCGTTGCTCCTCACTCAAAGTCATCGACTCAAAAGTGACGTATGCGTCGGATCCAATGCAGTCTTAGGAGAGTCGCAGCCTGAACTTCTGCAGTTTCTCCAGACACTTTCGCAGCGATGCAGTAATTTTTCCATTGGCCTTGGAATCGACGGAACTCCACATATAAGTTCGCCGCATTCAGATCCAGTTTCTCCGACAGAGGAATGTTCGATCTGGTCGCCATAGTAACTAATGTTCACTTTTTCTAATTAAACGCAAAGCTGTTAGTTCGATCCCACTTCTGACACCATGTGGCGTTTTCCTAACGCATATAATTATAATCAACTCAGATGTATTATAACTTCATATATTATAACTTCATATATTAATGTTCGTATCCAGGACGCAACTGAGTGTCTGACTATGTGAGAGCGACTGAGCGGACTGACGCTGAACTAACTATTCTATAGCAACACTCAGGCCCTCTGAGAGAAATTCCGGGCCCCTGTGCAGAATTGCCTGCGGGCCCCGAAAAATTTTAAAAATTGCTGACGACCCTTTTTTGCTTGTCATTGGCTTAACCCAAATTAACCGACACGATGTCATGTTGCAACTCTCGAAAACTATTGATGACCTTTTTTCTTGTCGCTCTTTTTCACACTCAGTAGCGTCATTTCACACTTTTCTTGAGGGCGAGATAATTTTTTGGCCAAATTATGGGAAAATTTTGGACCAATTTTGGCAAATTTTATAATTTTTGACATTTTTGGGCAAATTTTGGACAATTTTGGCGATTTTTTTGCACATTTATTTATTACATTATTTCTTCATTTTCCTTGGGGGCCCGCCTGCCCCTCCCCAAATGACACCCCTGTTCAATTGATGCTTTTGATGTCCTCAGGTCCGGGCCCCCCTTTTACTCGCCGGGCCCCCTTTCTTTAGTGTTATTATTGGCATTATTGTTAATTATGCATATTCATCATCGGCCCGGGCCCCCTCCAGACCGCCGGGCTCCTGTGCATTTGCCCCCCCCCCCTCGGGAGGCCCTGGCAAAACTACCTAAGTGTCTAAGATACGATGCTTCTGAGAATAAGTATCGAGTTAAGTGAGATTAACTAACAAGGTGAGGGTCTTGGCAGTAGCTCATGGCAAGTAGGCATTCATCTCTCATATGCAGAGACAAACACACCATGTGCCAGATAATAGTCAGTCATCTTGTGCAGTGGCGTAACCAAGGGGCCTTTGGGGGTTAAAAAACCCCCTCCTTGGGTGCCAATGAAAATAATTTTTTAATGTGTTTCCATGCATTTAAAATTTTCGGACATGGCTTTGAGGGTCAAACCCCCTTGGGGCTGCAGACCAAAATTTTTTAAGCGCCATAGGCGTGACGCCCTTTTTATGCTTGTCAGCATCTGAAAGGAAAATTTTAGAAATAAAGACATAGGATAGATACATAGGAATGATAGGATGACCTTTTTGCTTGTCAAGATTTTGAAAGATGGTTATGGTCAAAAGTCAAAACCAAAACCAAACCCCCTTCCGGAAATCCTGGCTACGCCACTGATCTTGTGTAGTGAGAATGGGCGGTATCCATCCAGAGTTGCAAAATCGAATCAGAGAGGTCGCATATCAACCACACCACACCACACCCCCGGTTTTGCCAAATATTTTGTAGCAAAAGTGGGACTGGCTTGATGATCCACTATTTTGGTAAGCAAGAGTTAAGTGTTTCGTTAAATAGAAAAATGATGGTTGATGTAAAATCTTTTTCCTTAACACTTCTATAAGTTAATGTATAAAATCTGAAAGTCATCACAGCTATAAGACAGCAATCATTTAAACATCAGGACAAAAACATAGGCCTATAACAATTCATTTATTGCTGTTGCCAAAAGGCGTTTTTGAATTTATTTTCAATGAATATAAAAATGTCAGGAACACCAAATGTTAACTTCGAAGTGTAGCTCCATTATTGAAATGAAGATCTGCATCAGTATAATCAGTATCAACTTAGACTTTGTTTCACAATGCCAATCCATTTGATTAAGTAGTAGTTTTTCTTTCCTGAAAATAAGAACATGCTAGTTAGGGCTGTGCGTTTAATGCGATTATGCGATCACATAGTTAACAAATTTTTAATGCAACACATTTTCAGCCATTTTTTTGCATATGCGATTTCTACATAAATATACTGCAATTTTATCCTCATATATAGCTATTTTCCCAATATAGGCATATATTTACAGGGGATCAATGCCTGTCTTTATGACTTTTTTCTTTTTGCCTGCAGCCTTTTTTAATGAGAAAAACACTGCAATTCCCACAAATATGCACATTTACTCCCGACATATTTTGGTCTTTACCACATATTTCCCGAAATATCGCAGCATTAAACGCATAGCCCTAGCTAGTTACTAATACGACACATACTCATATTCAATAATAGCAAGCAATCCACGATGTGCATGAAATTGATATTAAATGCCGACATTATGTGGAGTGCATTTTGTTTTAAATTGCATTGCTGGTTCAATTCAGAGGAAGACACTCCACAAAACCATTCACTAGATTCACCAGCACCATCAAGACAATCCTTTGGTGGAACCTTCAAGAAAGAGCAGAGAACTTTAAAAGTTACAGGAGCATGAAGCCAGTAAAAGACCTGAAATTGGTAAGGGCCTAAGGGCCAGTAACAATGAAAGCAGATCAATGGGTTTGGCCATAAGGATAAAAGCTTGGGTTAAGTTTAAAGACTGTAATTAAGAAAAACATTCAAAAAGGGAAAATTCATGTGGGTGGTGTATCTACTACTTCTGCTGTTCTCGTTGCCTATCCATTCTTTGATGTTGTCTTCCCAATTTTTTCTTACTCTACCTCTTTTTCATGATCCTGCATTGTGCCCTGTATTATTTTGTTCTCTAGACATCCCTGTTTTGTTCACACAATACCGGTATGTCCCCAGTATTTCAGCTGTCTTTTTCAAATGGTTTCCAGTAGGGTTCTTTCCCCTGCTTTATCCATTACCCATTCATTCATTTTTTTCTTTCCAAGGAACTCTCATTATTTGTTTTATTATTTATATCCATTATTTTTTAGGTCTTTCATTAATGCCTGTATGCGCCATTCATCTTTTTCATTATTGTCCAGCTTTTGCAGCCATATGTAACGACCGGCCACACCAGTGATCTCAGTAATCGAACTTTGGTGCTCACTGGAATGCTGTGACTTTTCCATATCTTGTTTAGTGATGCTCCTGTTGTTTCTCCTTTAATCAATCTGTTTCTTATTTCAACTTTACTCAAAGTGTCGTCTGATATGATGGACCATATGTACAAGAAGGTGGTGATCTGTTCCGGTATTATATTCTGAATTTTGATGGTGCAGTTCTTGTCCTTTAGTGCCATTTAAGACTGTATTTTTTAAAGAGCTGCCAGGGTACCCATCAATATCATGTGTAAAAATCCTCTCTGTTGCATTAAATTCTGAGAAAGTGACATAAGTTTATGATGGGATCTACTGTCACTCATTTTCTCACTAAGTCGCAATGTCTATCCAGCTCAAACTTATTTTGTGTTGCCTAATGTATTATAGTGTCACGGGAAATGAAGATGACAGGATTAACATTTGCAAATATATGATGAAAAGGATGAGACAGAATTTGAGGAATGCAATCTGACTAACAGGTCATCAAATAACAAGTCAAAATAAACTCACAAAGCAGCATAATAAACATAACAAGATAAAAAGTGACCTATTCTGATGAGAGTTAAGTTATTGGGAAGAATGTGATCTCCTGGAAGCATTACGCAGTTAGAATCAGCAATTCTGCGGTTATTAACGTAGACGCCACCAGCTCTGATGACTCGTTCGGCGTCACCTAAATTTAAAAATCTTTACATCAATTGAACTAAGAAAATTTTATTAATAAAATTAGTAAATAAAATTTTATTGTAAAAAGTATTAAATTAATAGCTTAGTTAACAAAAGTTAAAATGATGGATATGTATTAAAATGGTAATCAAAGTCACTCCATGAATTGTGACAAAAAGATAATTCGACTTCTTCTGATGATTGAGATCAAAAGAATTACATAAACATACACTTATGAATAAATTAACAAATCCTGCAAATATTACTATTCTGCTAAATGACAATGGCATATCTCTCGCACAATAAAGTAACCTATCATAATTCCAGACAATGCCAAGCCTCTCATATTTCATATCATACACTAGACATATAGCAAAATCCAATTGTCAACATTCATACTTGGTAGTAGCGTAAATTCCAGCTAATATATACTTTTAGGTTTTACTTAATTTTATATATCAGTCAACTGACAGCAGAAACAGATAATCACTCAAGGAGTCAAGTCAATGGAGCCAATAAATCAAAAGAAACACCATTCTGCCTACTTTCATGCCTGAAGCATTTGGCCTTCATAACAACATCAAAAACTCTTGTTCCTGGCTCTAAAAACAGCTCTACTGTTGTAGCTTCTTTAAACAAAAGGCTGAGTTCTGCAGAAGACAACCGAGCCAGAGCCTCAGCTGTCCCACTGTACAAAGCATCAGTGCATCGTTGGGCAATATGAAGACCAGGTTCTAAACACAAAAGCTATGAATTAACCAATCAACAGAAAATATGATTATATCAAGATCACTTAGTCAAATTACAGTATATAGAGCAGAAATATGGAAGAAGAGCCAAAGTCAAGAGCGCTTCACACTTTATACGAGATCTCATAAAAGATAGGGAATGACTGAAAACTGCTCCTGACATTCGTTCAGGCAGGATAGAGTGGCAGTCGGCAATATCCGGATTCGCCAAATACTTATGTCACGAAACTACCGAATCTGAATGTTATTATCACATGTTGTGTTTTCATTTAACTAATGCACCTGCAAAATTTAAATTTAACTGTAACTACATCACACAAAGAATAAGTTGAGGCTACATAAGGTAACTCAGTAATGAGTATTAAGTGATTATTGGAAACTTTAGTAAGCAGTAAGTTTGTCGCAAAGACAATTAAGAAAACAAAATTGATGGCATAGTGTAGAAATCTCCTTTTTATATTAAATAAGTGTTAAGTATATGTACCATGTAGTATTCTATTTAAATTGAAATACTGGTTTCAATGAACCAAAGAAATTTATTGAGTAACGAATGTTTAAACTGCTTAGAAATGCTCAGAGCATAACTTCAAACTTCTTACATAGTTAATACTGTTGGTTCAGCATTCACCTAAAGTTTATTTTCGAACAAAAAAACATATGAAAAAACCAGTTGAGTTTTCTCATAACTACTATGACAATTCAGTTTAATACAAGCCACTATCATTTATCATAGAGTCCCAGGAACATGTTGAATTTGAAATCAGAACAATTTACAAATTATTTAAGCCATCATAATTCTGATTCTGCACTTAAGCATGAAACCAAATTTTGTCCATTAAATCGCCATTGTCATCGTTCTCATCGCTGAACAAAAGGTCTTTCTGGACAATCGACACCAATCAGTGGAGACTGTGATGCCTTGTTTTGACCATGGTACAAAACAGTGCAATTGAAATCAATGTAAATATTACTAGGTTAGGTTAGATTAGGTTAAAAAGTCAATTTATATAGTGCAAAAACATGAACGAAAAGTCAAAGGCTAGAGCGCTTTACACTAATACGATGTCTCAAAGAAATAAGAAATTATGAATACTTTCTAGCAATTATTAGTAGAGAGCATTATAAAATTCTGTGAGATAAATAATGTAATGTAGCAAAATATTTGTATAGCAGCTCTTCTAAAGAATCACCCAACTGCGATTACTGCAAATTGATAATGAGATGAGTTTAAAGTCATTTCAAAAAGAGGGCCATAGAATCGACAGTTGCTAAATTACGTATTCTGGATTCAAGAGTATTGCAGAGGATAGGGCTGATTGACTCAAAATCTCGGCTCTGGAATAAGGATGTTCATGCTTGAGGCACACAGAGGAGACCCTGAGTTGTGGACTGAAGTCTCGTATTTGCACGATTATTACCCGCAGGTAATACAAGAAATTACAAACCGCAGCTCCCCTTGCGGGGTATATTCGCATGCGGGTTATACTGGAAACTTGAAACTTCGTCAACACTGTCGGCACTCTTGGCACCCCTTCGGCACCCCGTACATCATAGCATATGCGGGTTATATTCATGCGCGGCTTATGCTGGGACGTTGGAACATAATTCGCAATTTTCCGCTGGTTATACACGCATGCAGGTTATATATGTGTGCGGGTAATAATTGTGCAAATACGGCAATGGCTGATCAGGTTTGGAGCTAAGAGGATGGAGTAGTTCTGATAGATATGATGGATCAGTACCAATAAGAGAAAGTGGGATCTCAAGACACAAAAGTGAACTTGGGCAGGATAAAACAGTCAATGTAGAACAGACATCATATAATCACTAAATGTGATCAAGTCTTGTGACACCGTTGATGAATGAAGAGCCTGTTGAACTGTTGACTATACAGCGCTTTTGGTTTTGGCTGATGGCTAAGTTACTGGGCTTAATAAATTGTCGATAATAATAATAATAATCTAGAGTCTACCAAGTCACACCAATGGAAGACCAACAAATAGTCAGTGATGTTAACAAGGACCGACCCCCAAGGATGAGGATAAGGACAAGGACTGACCCCCAAGGACAAGGATAAGGACAAGGACTGACCCCCAAGGATGAGGATAAGGACGAGGACCGACCCTGCAAGGACCGACCCTGCAAGGACAAGGCTTACCCCCCAAGCACAAGGACCACAAGGACTGACCTCCAAGGACAAGGATCAAGGACAAGGACCGACCTCTGTCAGACAAAAAACGTCAGAAAGGAAAAAAAAAACAAAAACAATTTCAATTCGAATCACAAAATTAGAAAAGCAAAAAAAGAATGTTGTAAAACATAATCTGCTCTGTTCTGTTCTTTAGCCAGCCTTGATGCAAGGTTGGGCTACACTATGTATCACATCTCATAATATATAATCTAGTCAACAGAAATGTTGAATTTCAAATAAACAAGTGTTTCCAACAGCCGATCAGTCATGCGCGCATGATGAGGGCTAATTATGAGACCACTTTGCGAAAACACTCGTTCAACTCCCAATCTTCATTGCTGATCATGCTTTGTTCTGTTCCTTTGTAGACAATGACACCAGTATTTTAGGATGCAACTAAAGAATAATGGAAATTTTTAAAAACGCATGCGTCTGGTTCTTTTCTTTTTCTTCCATCATCTATGATGACGATGAGTTTGATATGAGATGACTCCAGGTCTTCCTGTCTCTTGCCATGTGTGTTGCTTCTTCTAAGTTCAGATTTTGTTTTCCGACATCTTCTTTTATATTATCTATCCATCTCTTAGCTTGCCTTCCTCTACTTCTGTTTCCCTCAATATGACAGTGCAGAGCTCTCAGAGGCAGTCTTACTTCTCCCATTCTTGTCACATGTCCAAACGACTGTAGTCTTCTCATTCGGATTTTGTCTATTGCTGTGTCCTCGTCTATTGCCGTCTGGTTCATACGCTTTCAAACAGGAAATGGAAGTTCAGCTGCTTAACTGGTATTATAAAGGAAACAATGACTACGCATTTAGAATAAACTCAAAGCAAGTATGTAAATATAAATCCACATACAACTTGGAACATAATTATCAGAACAATTGAAAATGGTATGCAAGTAATTTGGTCTTTACAAGAATTTTTCAAGAACTAAGTTACAAGGACCAGGACAAGGACCGATCTGCAAGGACGAGGATAAGGACGAGGCCGAGCCCCCAAGGACAAGGATAAGGACTGGACTGACTCCAAGGACGAGGACAAGGACTTCAAATTGGTCCTTAAGGAGTCCTTAAGCTGCTAAATAATATAAGAAATGCAAATATCAAGAGATAAATTTAGATAAATAATCCTGAAGATTGATTGTACCATTAAAACATGGCTGCAGCCATAATTCTGCTGCCATCCACTTAAATGGCTCTCTTTAGTGCTGCAATTCAATACCAAGGTCTTAATGTATGCATTGACCAATATATGTGTTATACTCAACATACTATAACAACTTAGCCTGTTTTAAGTATCTGCTTCTCATGCTACAGTAAAAACACTATCACATCGTATATCATTTGAAATAAATTATTTCCTGCATTTCTAAGGAAGTAACAACTCAATGCTAAACAATGGCAGCTTTGCTTTCAAATAAATTTAACATTGAAAACATATCTTTGTGTGCGATTTTAGCTTCTTTCGATTAATGAGGTCAGCATTTATTCTGTGCAATGATTTACTGTTATTTTATTGTGCACATAAGTGGCAATTCATATTATTGTGCTGTAGAGCATTGTGGTCATTTTCCCCTGGTACAATCAGTCTTCATGAATACCAAATTTCATCATTTGAAAATTATATTTATAATTAAAACAAACCTCCATGAACTAGGGTGACTACTTCCTCAGCCAAACACTTCTGTGCAATTCGTTTTTCAGGATTTTCCTTTAAAACAAAACGATGAATAGACATATTATATTTCTAAGGCACTTGTCAAGTGTTCAGGTATCGAGCAACACTGCTTTAATATTTCTTGTTCTACAATTCCATGTCTAAATGTCAGAGTTAATTTCACTAAATTTTAAGTTTCCAAATAATTAGAAAATGGAGGATTACCTGATTGTATGTCGGATAAAGAAACAAAGATTTTATATAATAGATGGTACGTGGTCTCTGGTTCTGTAGACAAAGAAATGATGATTATTTGAAAGAATTTTTATCACAAAGGCAAAACGATTAATTATTGACAAAATTTACAAAGGTCACAAATTTATTAATTTTAGTTTAAAGCATCTGCCCATTTACCATGATTTTTTTTATAAATTCCCAGATTTGTGTGTAGAAATAAGCATTTTGACCTAGGATTAAAACAGCCACCATCACTTTATCTTCAACTCATGGTTAAGACAATAAATCACAAAAATTGTTCATCTGTTCCAATTAACAAAATGGCCATCAATTACACCACGGGTGTCAAAACCTTGGCCTGCGGGTAAAATTTGGTCTGCGGGCTGATTTCAGTTGGCCCATGAAAATATTTACGTTTTAAAACAGGGTTGTCCAAACTTTTCAAACAGAGGGCCAAATTCCAAGCTTGAACCAGGTCCGGGGGCCACTACAGAAGAAATCACAATGTTGTTAATCTTGTAATGCAATTTCAATTCACATTCTTGAAGTTTAATCGACTGGTTGTAGTTACGCTGTAACATTACACTGTTACAGTCATACGTACACAATATTAAGCAGCTAGTCAAAGGTCAAGTAGCTCTTCAACCAAAATGAAAAATTTCTTAATTCCTCCTACAAACACTGCAAGCTGCGCTGTATCACTGACATCAGTACTCTCTCATCAAGACATAAACTGAAAAATTCAGTCATGCAGACTTTTCTTCAGATTGTGTTGGATGTTCAATGAAAGGTCATCGACTCTTCTAGCCAGTCTGGTGTGAAAGACTGATTTTATCTACAAATGGTGTTTTTTTCTGGACAGACAACAGCTGCAAACATTTGTAAGATTTCTTTAATGAACTTCGAACTCGCCATCCGTTTCCTCTCTTGGCTAAAGCCTCGGCAATAAGAAAGCTGATTTTAAGCCCACTTTTGGAGCTCTGCTTGGCTGCCCTGAAGAGTGATTGCTGCCCCGCGAAGTTTTGTTTTAACAAATTAACTTGATCCTTGTCCTACAAGGCTTTTGTATTTGTCGGCGTGCCTTGCGGTAAAATGGTGCTTAATATTGTATTCTTTATGGATGGCGATTGTTTCCTGACAAATTAAGCACAAAATTTGGCCAGAACTCTCAATCACAAAATAATCCAGTGTCTAAGAAGATTTAAAATTTCAACCTTCTTCGTTTACTTTTCGCTTTTTATTGAGCTGTGAATCCATATTTATACAAGTTATGTATGATTTATAAAAATTCACAAGGAAACGTGCTTAACAATCCCTCTACATTCGAATCACATGACCAAGCACATGACCTATCGCATGAACGATCACATGACATACCAGTCCCATCTTAATACTGACCATAAAGCAGTTACATTAACACAAAGGAGAGTTCAGGAATATTATAGCACCACTTAAATTAGCGCCAGTTACTTTTGTATAAGATTATTGATTTGTACGCTAACAAATTCTGAAGCAATGAAAAGATGGATTGATTTTCTAAAATTTTGGAAAGCCTTGGCGGGCCGGATTGAAGTCGTCCGCGGGCCGGATTGTGGCCCACGGGTCACGAGTTGGACAACCCTGTTTAAAAGATTTCTTTGAGCAACTTTCAAAAGAAGCATTTCCCCAATTACCGTAAGAAAACAAGCACCAATATTGTTATCTCTTTTTATAAAATCACACCATTTCAATAATGACACCATTAAAGACAAAACTGAGAAACTGAAACTTTGTCTGTGCAAAGGAAATCTACAGGCGAATTTCAGAGTAGCTTTGGCTGCAGGTTTAAAAATCAGATGTTGCTAAATTAGAGAAAAATAAACAATGCCATGTCTCCTCAGCTCCACATCTACATTGACTGTCATCTCACTTTGTTTTCAATTTGATCTTCACCGTTAAAAGATTTTGAAAATTAACTGTTTCTACTAGGCTAGACTAGAATCCGGGTTGTCATAGTTACCACAATAGGTTGTAATCAATGTAACAATTGAATGGCCTTTCAGGTTTTCATAATTTTATTTTAGATTTTTAGAAAGTTTAGATTGTAGAATAATATTGCCAAGCATTTTTGCATTTGGCCCGGAAGGACACGGGAGACAAGTCATTTGGCCCTCTGCCCAAAAAGTCTTGACATCCTTGAATTACACCATACACAGTGTCACAAAGCATGGCGTAAATGACATAACTGAAAAACAGGCCCAGACTGTTAGCATAAACTGATAATCTTGTACATATTTCAGATTAGCCAATGACTGCAAATGAGGTCTAATGCTGAACTGGCATCAGTGGCATTGTGATGTGTCATGGAAATTTGATGACGACATTAGAATAGATTGGATACAACTTGGAGATAATTCAAGCTGTGAATTTGTCATCAGTATGGAAATTTTCATTTATCTTTCCAGAAACTTTGCATGCATTAAATACTATGAATTTCAGTTAGCCATATTAGTTACTTAACCTTATGCTTTGAAATAATGCTGAAGATTTCATCATCTGACAGAAAGGTGTATAACTTCATATACTTTTCAACATCAGCATCAGGAAGCCGAATATAAAACTGCACAACATAACATAATGATTACAACAAACTTATATCTAACAGAAATCCCAAAAATTATGACTATTAATTTATCAAAATATGATCGCAATAAATTAAACAAAATAACATTTTCAACTAAAATTAGTTACATGCCCTTGTTGCAAATTCTCATATTTTCTTATACCACTTTTATCCTTTTTCATATATAAATATATATGTATATATGTATATGTGTAAAGGTAAAAGGTAAAGGTTCGCCCATACTCGATTTCGAGCTTCGGGCCCGGCGCTGATCTCCGGTGTCAGGCAAGCAGCGACGCAGGTGGCTAAAGCCATTAATCTAGAGTAGTTTGCCATTGCTTTCTCTAGACCCGCGTTTTACCTTCGCAGCCACAGCTGCTACTCAGTTATCACCGCCCTCTAGCGAATGAAGGCTGAGTCGACCTTAGGGCTCCTGCGGGGATCGAACCCGCGACCTTCTGCTCCATCGTCCAACGCTGTTACCACGTATATATACATATATATATATGTGCATATATATATATATATACACATGTATATTCACCCTGCATAAGTTTTATTGCTAAAAGATGGAGAGAATACTGCAAAGGACTCTACAATGACCAGGACATACATAGTGGGATAGAGGAACAATTCCAGAATACAAACTCCAGAAAAAGAACCACCACCACTAAGTTCAGAAATAGAACGTGCCATTTGGAATACCAAAAAATCAAAAGGCTGCTGGACCAGAAGTGATCTCAGTTGAGCTGTTTAAATTGGGAGGAGAAAAAGCAATAGGCAGAATACACAAAATATGCGTGGCCTTGTTGGAGACAGGAGAATGGCCAAACGACTGGACAGATTCAGTCTTGCAGCTGTACTAACCTGATAAAGATCAAAAGGTGATGTCTTCTCTTCTGAAAGCCAAACAGCATTGCCAGCAGTCTTGCCCAACTTGTTACCAGCTGTGTCTGTCACTAACGGCATGGTCAGCCCTAGAATCATCAAAACACTTAGAACTGCAGAATTAGGAAACTTGCCACTTTCACAAAGATCAAGTGCAATCCTGAATTATTATTACCTTTATCAATGTCATTATTATTGTTGTTGCTACTACTATAATAAAGATTAGATTTAAGTCGTGAATTGTCCAAACTGGGCCACAAGAACACAAAAAAATGAAATCACTGTTAGAAACAGGGAGAAATAAAATATTCTTTAAACAACTTTGAATGTATTCAATAATGTGCAAAATTCAAATAAATATTGGTAGTTTGAAAGACACGATTAATCACAATTTCAACACTTCTGTGATGATGATGCAATCATAGGTGGGCAAATCCAAATCATGATTCAATTTAAATCTGATTTAAATCACATCTGGGGATTTGATTTGAACCTCAGAGATTGGGATTTGATTTGATTCAAAAAAATTTGAGATTTGATTCAACTTGCAGAGACTTGAAGGCCAACTCCTAAGTATTGCTAATGAGCAATATTTTGAGATTCAAATAATCATGTAGTAACGTAAAAGTAGTCACGTGGGCCTACCTTAATTTCCTGCACAAAAGATTTAACCAGTCACTCACTTGCTTACATACACTTCAATGACTACATTAAATCTAATGATTTTCAAATAGCATTCACTTCAGTGTACTGAGTGTAGTTGTGTTGTACTGCTTGTGCATTGTTTTGCATGTGGGATTTGAAAAGATTTCACTTTTAAAGATTTGAGATTTAGGCTAGTGATTTCAAATCAAATCAAATCCTTTATTTTTCCCAACTCAATAAACATGGCACAAAAACATGTGACAAAGTAAAAGAGAAAAAAAGTAGAGTAATAATTATATATCATTATACTAAATAACGGTGACAAGGGAGTGGGAGAGGTAGTACCTTTGTCTGTATGCGTATTAGTGGAACAGAATATTTTGACACTGGTCCTCACCACTCCCAGGGCAAGAAGATGCATATGTACCCTATTGTCAGGACCGTCCGTGCGTGATGAAGAATCACATCCTACTGGGTGTCACTGTCAATAACAAAACACGGCGGATCTAGACTTGACCAGTTATCGAAACAGGTCCTGGGAGTGGGCAGCAGCACTACCCAGTACTGTGAAACTACAGATGATTGACATCAACAAGGATCTGTCCAGAAAATCTGGGGGCATGGGTGTAACACCTTTAATGACCCTAGAACTGCGCACCAGAAGACAACGGTGGAATTCAACCCAGCGGAAGATCTTCGACCGCAGGCGAGGCTGCTGAGAGCGGATGTCCAAAGACAAAACAGGATATTTCTGTCACCTCGAATACCGTGAAATCCTGACCAGTGCACGGTGAATAAGAGGTCATGGAAGGACAGAAAACAAACACATGAATAGAGCAATAAAGAAGAATGATGTCTCCTCAGCGTCGCCCGGATCACCAAGGCCATCTCTGGTTGTTTGGGCACTAGGACAACCAGAGATAAGTTAGATACTGAGTGCCAATCTAAACCAAAATCAAGACTAGGATCAAAAGAGTGCATAGGAGTAGGCACCTGGAATGTAAGAACACTGAAATACACTTTCAGTTTAAATATACTTGTACAAGAAATGAAAAAGTATCAGTGGGACATACTGGGAATATCAGAAACAAGATGGAAAGGAAAAGGAGAGTTTACAACATCAGTTGACGAATTAAAATACAAGATCATTGTTCAGGTAAAGACGATAACAGCTCACAAGAAGGAGTAGCCATACTGATGACAGAGAAAGCAACAAGATCTCTTATAGGATACAATACAATATCATCAAGGATAATAACAGCAAGATTTTTAACAAAGTTTGGCAAAATGACAATAATTCAAATGTATGCTCCCACATCCGATAGCTCAGAAGAGATGATAGACAACTTTTATAACCTATTACAACCTACAATAAGTGCAATCCCAAAGCATGATATAATAATTATAACAGGAGACTGGAATGCTAAAGTTGGAGTAGACTATGAAACATGGAAAGGAACCATCGGAAAATGGGGAACAGGACAACAAAATGAGAGAGAGAACGATTATTAAACTTCTGCACAGAAAATAAACTTACAATAATGAACACATGCTTTGAAAAGAGGGAAGACAAGAAGTGGACATGGTTATCACCAGACAGCAAAACAAAAATCTAATAGACTATATCATAATTAGCAAACATGGAAATCAAATGTATTGGATGTGAAAACATAAAACTGGGTCTGATCACAAACTAGTAATGGCCAAGATTAGAATGAGACTATAGGTGGAAAAGAGAAAACAAAACAGAATAGTATTTGATGTTGCCAAATTAGAAGACAAGGAAACAAAAAGAATATATGAACAAGGATTACAACTAAAATAGCAAGCATAGAATCAAATGACACGGTTGAGAGTCACTGGAATAAAATGAAAGAAGCAGTACATAAAACAGCAATGGAGGTCATTGGGAAAAAATATAACAAACCTCAAAAAGAATGGGTTAGCCAAGAAGTAGTACAACTGTGTAAGCAAAGAAGGAAATTAGAATAGAAGGAACAGATAAGCATCAAATAAACTGGATTACTAAGAAATAAAAAGAAAATTAAAAAGAGATAAAGAGAATTGGCTACAAAACATTTGCAAAGAAATACAAAACAACTACAGTGCCAACAGAATTCAGGAAATGTATAAAGGAATCAAAAAACTAAGTGACGATTATAACATGAAAGGAGCAATAATAAAAGATAAAAACGGGAGAATCTTAACAAATAACATGGAAATAACAGACAGATGGAGAGAGTATTACAAAGAACTATATACACACCAAAATGAGACAGACTCAACAGTGCTCCAAGAAATATCAAGCATATAATATTCAGGAGACTTCATCCAACATCTTGAAAGAGGAAGTACAACAAGCAGTGAAAGAACTCAAGCAAAAATAAAGCCCCTGGCATTGATAATATATCAACTGAACTAGTGAAAGGAGGAGGAGAAACACTTACAGACACCCTGTATGAACTAATTAATAAGATCTACTACAACTACAGTGCCAGATGACTGGACAAAAGGAATTATCATACCAATATACAAAAAAAGGAGACAAAGAATTATGGATAACTATAGAGGAATAACTCTGCTCAGCATACCAGGAAAAAATCTTCACAAAGATTATAAAAAAGAATCAGTAGTTATATAGAAAAGATAATGGGAGAAGAACAAGCAGATTCAGACCTGGAAGAAATACCTAGACCAACTCTTTACCTTAAGACAACTGATAGAAAAATACACAGAGGCAAATAAAACTGTATACATCAATTTCATCGACTACAAACAGGCTTTTGACTCAGTATTGGCAACTTGCTTATGGCAGGCTATGAGAAACATTGGTATAGAAGAGAAACTAATAAATCTAATACAAGCAATATACAAGAAAATGGAAAGTGCAGTAAAAAGATAAAGATCTATCAGAATGGTTTAAAACAGAAGTCGGGAATAGACAGGATTATTGTTGTTGCTCTCTCTTCATAATAATTCTAGAAGTAATCTTTAAAATAGCAACTGAGAATCTAAACATTGGAGTGAACTGTAGAACAGAAAATATATCAAACCTCAAATTTGAGACGATGTAGCTTACTAAAATAGAGTGCTAGAGGTTTAGAAAGGCTTCACAGACCAAGTAAATCAAACAAGCAGAAGATTTGGACTCGGATTAATCCAGCAAAACTAAAGTCATGGCAGTCAACAAAAAAGAGAATATGATACACATATCAGTAAAGGAAATAACATCAATTTAACAAGTAAAGAATTTTACATATGTGGGAGGAGAAATATCAAGCGATGGAAGACACGAACAAGATATTAAAAAGAGAGCAAAAAAAAGGACTACAGACAATGGGAAGACTTAGACATATTTGGAATGCTAAAGAAATAAAGATCAACACAAAAATTCAAATATACAACACTATCATTGTTCAAAATGCTTTATGGATCAGAAACGTGGATATTAAAAAAAAAGAGCAGATGAAAACAGACTATTGGTGGCAGAAATGAGTTGTTTGAGAAAGATATTGGGAGTAAGTAAATTACAAAGAATAAGAAATGATGATTTCAGGAAAAGACTGGGAATGAAAGAGACAATAATAGATAAAATCAGAAGAAGAAGACTTAGATGGTATGGACATGTAAATAGAATGAAAAGCAACAGACTCCCATATAAAGCACTCTACACATACAAAGAAGGAAAAAGAGGCTAGTGACCAGGAAAAAGTGGATGGATAACATCAAAGACTTTAAAGATATCAAATGACAATAATAGATGGAATGAGATTAACAACGGAAAAAGATAAATGGAAAAAAGTGTCTAGCTATTGCCGCTAATGAGCTGGCAGAAAGCAACTATGATGATGATGATACTAAATAACATAAAGAAAATTGTCAATTTATAGAACGTAAAACATATTGACATAAATTTCGTTAATAAAAAATTAAAAAAATAGGCCAGATTACTATATGATCTTTTATCTTATTAACAGACATAAGGTTAATATATTTATGGGTATAGATTAGGTGGACAAGACAAATCTTGAGATTGGGATTTGGGATTGAGCTGTCATGATTTGAGATTTTATGCTGAAAGATTTACGATTTGAAGTTTAGGATTCGATTTGAGATTTGCCCACCTATGGATGCAATACAAATTTTTTAATGTTATTTCCAAAACGCTGCACTAAAACAATAATGACACATTAATATTGCAAATTTTAAGGGATTCTCTCTTCAGTAAAAGATATAGAATTGCATATACAAGCAAGACTCTGGAATATCAGAAAGTGATGACCTTCTGCTTAAGTCTATTTCTGCCAGTTTTAAACTGAAGAGAATAGATAGTTATCTCAAACAACAGGTCCACAACAAACATTGATCTCTGATCAAGTGTCTTCTAGATTTCTAACACCAAAATCAGTTATACTGGTCTACATGGTAAGGTCAACAAGAAGACATAAAGAGACTAGAGGCATTCGAAATGTGGACCTGGCGAAGAATGGAAAAAATCAGCTGGACAGAAAAAATAACAAATGAAGAAGTATGGAAGAGGATAGAAGAGAAGAAAAGCCTAATTAACACTATTCGTACAAGACAAAAGAAGTGGATAGGCCATGTTCTGAGAGAAGAATCAAACCTACTAAGAGAAGTACTAAGAGAAGTACTATAAGGAAAGATGAATGGGAAAGCACAGAAAGGGCGACCAAGGACATCGATGCTGGAGTGGATGTTCGACACTACGGAAAAAAACAAGTATTCAGCCCTGAAGATAAAAGCTCAAGATAGAAAAGAGTGGCGACGCTGGAGTATGGAACCTGTCTTTAGACAGAGCACCTGAAGAAGAAGAATATGGTAATGCAGAAGTCTACACCCCAGGAACGTAAAGAGACTAAACGGAAGACTGAATAAATGGTGGATTGACAACATCAAGGAAGACCTCAAACTTGGACAAATCAACATCACAGAAGTTGAAAGACAAGCCAAAGAAAGAAAACATTGGAAACAATTCCCTATCTAGCTATTGCGGCAATTAGATGGCATAGAGTCGAGATGATGATTATGATAGAAGCAAATGTTTTATGTCCTAGCATTCAGCATGTTAATACTTTTAAAAATAGCAAATTATATGATGTACAAAATATACTTCTATGCATCTCATAGGTTCTTCAGCAGTCTCTGTGTTAATACTACAGTAAAATCCCTTTGGAATGGGCTCATAGAACATGAACTCTTGGTTAAGACCATGTTTTCTGGTACAGCAGAGATTCAGTTGATCTCATTGCAGCTGTTGACAAAGAATGCAGAACAGATTTACAGCTCTAGACAGAGCTAGAGTGCAGAATAATCCAGATGAATTGTGGCAACAGCCGAAAGATGTTATATTCAACAATATCGACTCCAGAAGAAACACTCGAGCTGATAGAAAAGAAAAGAGCATTGAATATGGATTCAATGAATAAGTACCAAAAACTCCAAGGCAAGATATACAAAGGAGGTTAAAGAAAGGCAAAGAAGCAAAACTGGAAACTCTATGTGAAGAACTGGAAGAAAACACAAGAAAAGGAATGTGAGAAAAGAGTGAACAAAGGAAGATTTTATAAACGTCTAGGGCTGTATTTCAAACAGGAAATGATAAGCGGATCAAGTGATAAGCAATATATAATTAAGCAGTTCTTATATAATTGGACAATGTTGGAAATGCATAAAATGTATGTAACATATAATTCATAGAAGCTATGGCAAAGTTAAAGTGACAGTATGTCATAAAATAGTCTTAAGTCTTAAATCCATTCAACAATATTTTTAACATAAACCAACAGTGTGCAAATCAATCAAATGAACTCCACCCATTATGTCTGAGTAATCTTATTACTTAATTACAACACAGAATGTTAAAAACAAATTACAATGTGAGAAAAGAGTGAATGCAAGAAGGATTTTATAAACATACAGTCTCTTACCAAACACTGCTCTATTTGAGATGCGCTTAATCAATTCATAGCCAGACACCATGTTTCCTAACTGGTCATTACCTCCAATCTGAAATAACCACAAAATCAATGGGTTTTACTAAGTCCTAACCATGCATGCACATTAGAGTTGTGCCTTATTCCATCATCACTATGAAGTCACAATAAATGTACTTTTCAGAATATCTCAAGTATCAGCCTTGATTAGGGCCCCAATATGTCTCTAAGTCACCCTACATGTCCCTTATTTTTGTTCTTTCATCTCCAACCATTCTCCACTGCCTATTTTAATCCTTTCTATCTCTTCCATTATAATATCATCGTCTTCTTCACATAAAAAAGTAAATTTTCACCCCAGGCTCAATGCCCGTAGGTTCCGGTGCTGATCCCCGTTTTGTGGCCATCAGCACATAGGTGGCTAAGCCATACATCGGCGGACGGTGGCCAGCCTCTTCTGCCGAACTCATAGTTACTTTTGCAATGATGCCATTGCTACTCATTTTGAAGCTACTACCGCCCTCTAGTGAGTAAGGCTGAGTCGACCTTAGAGGCTCCTACGGGATTGAATCCGTTCTGTCGGCGTGCCTGCCCATTGCCCAATGATGTTACCACTCTTCTATCTTCAGCACCCTTTCTTCACATAACTCATCCTCTATTTTACATCTATCTTCTGATTGATCTATTTCAATGAAAGTTTCTTCTGGATTGTTAAGGTCTTCTCGGTTTAGTAGCTCACCAAAGTGCTGTTTCCATCTGGCCATGATCCTCTCTTTCTCTGTTAGTTCAGTTCAGTAGTCTTTTCAATTCAATTCTTACCAGGATTCGAGGCTGCCTTAGATTTTCTTATTTCTGCCTGCAGTTCCTCAGTTTCTTCAGATATACAGTTCATTCCCCCCTATCTTTCTGTATCCTAGTCACTGCTGGGTAGTAACTAGTTACAGTAACTAGCATTACTGTAACTAGTTACTATTTTGAGTAACTAGTGGAGTAACTAGTTACATTCAGCCAAGAGTAACTATTGTCAGTAACTAGTTACACTATTTAGTGACTAGTAACGCTAGTTACTAGTTACTGTATCTAGTTACTGTTATTGCATTTCAAGCGTGTGCATAATACAGCTGACTGAGTTACTGCATTAACAAAAACTTGCATACCGGAACACCAAGCTGCTGGCAACACTTCAAATTCAAATGCTATGCCACCATCCAGTGAAGGCACAAGCTTCTTCTGCTTTTATGAGTCAGATCCTGGGAACACAACGGTGCAGTCTGAACAGGATATCTATTTGAATGATGCTGCTCATAACATTACCAGCCTTCAGCGCTTTCCATTGGTGAAAGAAGTGTGTATTAGGAAGAACATGCTTCTTCCTTCAAGTGCTCCAGTAGAGAGACTTTTCACGGTGGGCAGGCATATTCTTACACCTCACAGAAACAGTCTAACTGACGAGCACTTCAAAATGCTTTTACATGTATTGCTGAGAGCTAATAAAAATCTAATTTGAACAATCATGCTTTGTTTCAGTAGACTACACTGCTTGTTTAACACGTTGACTGCGATACGATTGATTACTGAGGCGCAGCTGGTGTTGAATGCGTTCATGCATGACCTGCGTGAATGCTGCTAGATTATTTTCAAGGCACAATCACGTTAGACGCCTGTAAAGGAAAATATTTTGAAGCAGATGCGTTTAGAAGCCATCTGTTACTAGTATCATGTTCACTTTACTCAGGTATGCGCCAATTCATACGAAAAATGCCGGTGCCCTGTAAGGTGACGGACCAACAGTTATCTCAACAATAGCGATTGGAGAAATTACTGCCATAAAATGGAAACAATTTCAATTTAAATCCCAACCTTTATTATCTGGTCAAAATGCCTCCCTCACACCCGAGCCAAAATTGTCCGCTTCACTGGATGGAAGACGACAATGCAAGCCACATAATTACATCGTAGCAGGAATTCTCCGGGTGTACATTTATACGATGCGTCAGGGATGATTATAATTACGAGGCTGTGGTTGAGTATATTGTGGTTTTTTGAACAAATGTTTATAGGACAAATATTCATACATCTTCCATAGAATACGCCTGTTTGATTGGTCACTCATTCTAGTAGCTAAAGGAAGCAGAAGAATGATTCCAAGATCCGCATAAGCTAAAATAGTTTGCATTGAACTAAGGACGTCATATGACGTCCCTAGCACCCTAAGAAACCAAAATAAGGACGTCAGTTGACGTCCCTAGCGCTCAACGTGTTAATGTTGCCTGTTGGGGAACTGTGACTGTTACACAGAATTTGAAATTATCTTCGATTGCTCGTTGATTATTGTACGTTTTGATACATAAGTGCAGCATCGATAACAAGCCATGTAACTAGTATGTAACTAGTTACTTTTTTTCAGTAACTAGTAATGTAACTAGTTACTCTTGGAAACTAGTAACTAATCTCAGTAACTAGTTACTTTTTATCCCTTGTAACTAGTAACTATAACTAGTTACATTTTGCAAGTAACTAGCACAGCACTGATCCTAGTTCCTCATCTGCCACTTTGTTAATTTCTGTCTTGAAATTATTCCATTCTATTTCTGAATCTTTTTAATTATCTGTCAGGTTTGTTAGTGCCTCAAATCTGTTTTCGATTTTATTTTTAAAAATTTTACATCCATTTGATTTAATTTTTGTGTCGAAGTGTCGTTTCCTTAGCACTTTTTCCCAAAATACAGACAGATGGCACATTTGCACAAACCAGTTCTTGTGATGATGTAAAGAACTTTAAGTGCTGATCATATCCCAAAAATTGAGCATTGCATATGTTAAGAAGTTGATAAGTGATTAGGGTTAAGGTTGTTAGCGGATAACCAGTACCGGCTAACTGGTCCTAAGAGCATGGACTGGTCCTTTTAACCTTGACCAGTTAAACATAATTTCAATTTGGCCTATAAATGATGCAAACTCGAGTGCCAGCAACATCAAAGCACTTTGATGTAGGCAGCGCAAGACGCCGATGAGTGTAGAGTTACTACAGTTGTAGGCATACTTCAAGACTAGTAGTGGGAAAGACACTAGGCTGCCTCTAATGACCGGTTAACCAGTCTTTTTTTGAACAGTTAACCGGTCTTTTAAAACCAACGGTTTTAACAACCTTAGTTATGGTTACTTCAATAGGTGCTGAAAACCTGTTTGAGTTTCACAAGTACATTATTAAACAATTGATAAATGTTTAATGATTATAGGATCCAGAGATATCAGTATAGCAGGACACTACCTTTCACCTTTCACTAGGTGGTGCCACTATGGCTGCCCGCGCGTGTTGTACACGCTTGTGAATCATTGCTGTTTTTTGGCATTACCAACATTTTGCACTTTTAGAGATTCGTCCGTCGGTTTTCCGAAGAGTTTCTAACAGTACTCATCTTTTCCTGTTGTTCTGAACGTTCCAGTCGGTCGTTGCCATTTATCGGGTCGTTCGCTAATGGTGGCCATTGATGTAGCGCCATGTTGCTACTTGGCGTGGATGCGATTGACTGCCATTCTGGACGTCGCTTCCAACTTCGTGAGAACTGCGTTCCGCTCGCCGGATTTCTGAGGAGTATCTTGCCGTCCTGTACTTTTTATGTTGTTCTGGAGTTTCTAGTTGATCGTTCGCCCCTTGAGAATCTGCCAATGTCAGCCGTTTTAATCGGCTGCTGCATGAAATTTAATGGAATAGCGATTGACTGCCACTCTGGACATCGTTGGAATCTCCATCTTTGTTGGTCTTGTCGATCTCGGGAACGAACTATTTTCTCTTGGAAGACCGCTTCTTCGGATTTCACCGGCGGATGCTACCGTACGGAGAATTCCTACTTTCAACTTGCGGATTCTCAACACCTACTTCCGTTTACTCGTTGATGTGTCAATGTTGCTGAACTATTTCTAGGAAGGACCGCTTCTCAAGGACTCAACACCGGATTGCTTTACGGCGCCAAAGTTCTTTAACATCGCCACCTTCTTACCTTCATTGGCATGTCAGCGTTGTCAAAGCACTTTTGACTTTGGTATTTTTAACTATGCTACAGCGCTATATAAATTGTCCAATTAACATAACACAACAACCGTATTTTCGTGCACATTGCCCGCACCCGGGTGATAGTCCGCACCTGCCTATAGCCTTCAAAACTATATATTCTGTAAAATTTGAATCAGAAAGCCTGCCCACATGCCTGGCCATGTTCTTTAAACTACCAACAATGGTAGCCTTAAGCATCCCCATAATTTCAATCCCTGGTGTTTCTGCATGGCTGTGGTGCGAGAGATACTATCCCATTACTGTGCATGGTCATGCTGGTACAAGGCTTTGGCCAGATGCAAACATTCCTGACCATGACAGGTGAACAGACCACCAGTTGCAACCTATCTGCTTTCACCTGGGGTTTTGTTGAGGCTTGCTTCCACCAAAGGGAATCAACCATGCATGAAATTGCCACATCAGAAGATACAACAATGCCGTCTTTAGTGCATTTGCCCGTTAAGCACCACAGGTGGGATAAGTGGGGAAGAAGTAGGGGAATGGAAATGGATGGGAATGGTATGAGGATTTGCAGTTGAAAGAGTTGTGGTCTGTTGACACAATTTCTGTGGAAAATTCTACCCAGATTGCCCACACCTCTGCATTGCCTGCACCTGGCATTTTTGCTTTTAAAAAATTCTATAGCCTGTGGGCAATTAGCGTTAAAATACGGTATATATAAAACCAAAATGATTGTAAAACTGAAGTAACTCTGAAAACAAAGCATAACCTTATTTAGCATTATATATATGATAGAATCAAACATACCTGTATCGTGCAATTGTAGTTTTTATAAAGGTGATACCAATCATATGCCTGAAAAGCTTGATATGCAAATTCACTGAGATTTATTCCTTGTGGACTTTGCAAACGACTCTGAATACTGAAAAAATATTCTTGGAATAAACAGTAATCATAACATACATTTTATTAAAAAGATGTTTTTAATGTAATGCAACATAACTCCTCTTCTGAAAAATCACTCAGAAGCACTCCTGTTGTTTTTCTTTAAGATGTGTTTTAAATTGTTTCAAAAGAGGGCCATAGAATAAGCAGTAGATAAATTACATATATATTACCATGGCTTTTTTGTGCCGGAACGAGGCAGAATGGCGTTTCGGAAAATATGAACAGCGTTCTGGAAAATCTGAAGATTGGTATTTTTTTGCAACATTAAATTCATAATTAGAAAATAGAGAACCGATATAGTTCTAAATTTTCTATGTTTGAATTTAATGTTGTATTGATAATAATCATTATAGCAACTGTTTGGCCACTACGTCATGTTGACAACTGACTTCTGACTATTGCGTTCTGGAAATTTCTTTACAAAAATGCCCTGTATATTATTACATATATTAATGAAAACATGAAAAGCATTACTGGTACTCAATAGAGTTGTGGCAAACAATATCTACTGCTTTTATAACCAAATAGAGACAAAACATTGGACTAGACACAAAATTTAAAACAAGTTGAAATAGCCAGCATTGCCTGGTATGAAACAAATTTAGAACTCTTATACAGGAGATCCATAATTTCACATATTCCAACAGTCAACTTCAAATCACACTATCCTCTAACCCTCACAAATTCTGCTAAGCCAACTCCAACAACTAACTCCATAAACCATTCCTTCTACACATTCTACGAACTCAGATCCTCCACTACATTGACTCATGCACTGCTTGAGGTTTAGGAAAAGTCAAAGAAAAGACATTGGAAGTGGAATATAAATAGACCTTATCAACTGACATCAAAACAATCTGAAAATACTCCTCAGGTTGCAGATGACAAACTGTTGATAGAACATAACAGAACAATCTTCAAAACTAGATAAAAAAGTAGTAACTAAAGCATTTACATCATCCACAACTGACTACACAAGCATTGCTTGTAGTTAGAGTGAAGTTATACTCATAACTGAGATTGATAAACAGTGGATCCAAATTTGAATGGCTGATCTACAAGGTTATGTTAATATCATCAGTCAATTGAATTGCAACATTTGTATTGCATCCGTTGCTCATAGCAGTGTTGTTCATCTGCAAGTCGATGTTGAAAATAGACATGAAAGGCAAAGAAGCAGTCATTGCTATGGCACTATATAAGTTGTCTTGAAGAATAAGAATAGACTCTCAACTGGGCAAACAATTGATTTCCAAGCTACTGCAAAATATTCACAAAAAATGAATTAATTCAAACAGACAGCAATATTCACACAAATCAACTCTAAGCACAGTTTTACCTCTGACGACTAAGCAATGTCCCCATTCGAAAAAGACGACCAAATGTAGCAAAGAAAGAAATAACATTCCAATCAGAATACCACGAACTATTGTTAAGAATTCTGAAATTTAGAAAATACAAGAGTTAAAACAGAACAAAAGGAACCCATTTAATATCAACTTCCAAGATTACAATTTAAGCAGAAAAAATCAGCCTCAAGCATTACAATGATGCTGTTTGGTCGTGTCAGATATACTGTTTTCACTTGTTAGGTGTCCTAGCAGTACTTGTACAATAAGTCACCATAATCACTTTATGATGATGATTATTATTATGTTTTAAAGAAAAGATTCTAACAATGTAAACATGCATCTGTAACAAAAAGTGATGATGATGATGATTATTATTATTATCAAATTTGACCATCCTGCTCAACATCTGACGTCTCGTCATCCAATCTGGTTTCCTGCGCCTATACTGCACTTCTCTGTTCCAGACTCATGGAAGCAGAGTTGGCAGTCTGCTGAGGCAAAGAACAAACACCTCATCACAGACCCCTGGAAGCGCCAACCCGGCTTTGACCTAGTACGCTATGATTGGGTCCACCTCAATCGCTATCGAACAGGCCATGGCCGGTGCGCCGCTATGCTTCACCGTTGGGGAGCCAGAGATGACCCGAATTGCCCCTGCGGCATCAGACAGATTATGAACCACATAGTCAATGACTGCCACCTCAACAGATTCAAAGGAGGACTCGAGACCCTGCATCAGGCTCAACCTGATGCCGTTGAATGGCTGAGAAAGAAAGGCATTCGCTAGAAGAAGAAGAATTATTAGAAAATATGCCAACAATGAAAACATGCATCTGTAACAAATAATATAATTCTAGCCTTGGAAAATAACTTGCAATGTTGAATATTGGAACACCTGCAAGCAAACAATGAAGGTGGAAAATTTTACACTGAACTTGGTGCACAAAGTATTTTTAAAACTATTTTTAGCCAATAAATAATCAGTGGATCAAATCAAATGTGAAGCAACTTTGGCACAAGCAAAATAATATATTCAATAATAATTTTCCGTGTGTTTAGAATCATATAAACCAAAACAATTTGTAGGCATACATTACAGGCAGAAGCTTCTTCTTGGTCTGATTAAAGTAGCTGTCATAATTAACGAATATTTTTTCAATGTTGCCTTTTATTCCAGCCACATTTTGTTCAATGATTTCTTGAGTTACTGCGTCACGTTCCGTAGTTTTGCCACTAGGGTCACCAATCAGACCTGTTGCTCCGCCTATCTGCACAAATGACAAACCAAATTCAAAGAAATATTATGGTTTTAAGTTTGTATAAAAAACACCAACAATATTTTCAATGAAATTCAAAACATGGACTCCAGCAAGGAGGCTCAAGAAATAAGAAGAATACCAGCAGAATTCTTTTGCACGTCTTTTTTTGCAGATATACTGACACATCTTTGATAGGCTTCCCTTTTCACAACTAGTGTTTGAGCACCTATTTAATCAGTGGCAGATTTACATTGTTTAGGCCTCAGTACCACTTTCTTCTAAAACGTTTCAGATCAAGTGTGAAAAGTGGTGAGATGACATTTTTTCCTTTTTTTTGCCTGTCAAGTTTTTAAAGCTTTTCTCTGGAAACTTTCGGAAGAGCAGAAGAGTTACAAATCAGGTGTATGAGTATTAGTGGCAATAACCTTTTTCCTTTTTTCAGGACATGTTGCGTGACAAATGGTCGCATTTTGGAAAATAAAGCTGTTTAAACAAATAAATCATAAAAAATCATTCTAAAATATTGTTAATAGAAAAGGTGGGCCCTACATTTTCATTTTGCTGGTGGGCCCAGTACAAATGTACCATTTGTACCGTGGTACATCTGCCACTGCATTTAATGTATACTGTGTCCAAAAAGGAGTTATAGCTAATGCCTTTAACCTTTTCTTGGATGAGTTTTTTGGGATAGACACTGTTTCACGTCATTTCAACATCAATTTTTAATGAAAAACTGAATAATCGCAAAAAACTCAGCAGGCCGACAAAAATACACATAACTATGGCTTCCTGATACTATTTTTAGACATTACATCATTTATTTATTAATTATTGGACATCTACTCTGAAGTACTACCTCCTATCATGTCACTAGCAACCTGGTTAGGCAGGATCAGGTTACTCTAAAGTGCATTTATTGTCCCTGCTTCTGCACAGATTCTAAACTGGAATTGTCAATGTCAAGCTTAATATCGATTAATAATAATTTCCAACTCTTAAGGCTTATGCTTCTGTTATTTTTGTATGAATATTGCAGTCTTTAATTGTTCCTTGATTTTGATTTGATACTTCCTAAGAACCAGCTTAGCAGACTCCAGGCGGTTATCAATGCCTCTGCTCAAATTATTTTCGGCTTGAGGTGGCACGACCACGTGACACCTGTGCTAAGGGACAGGCTCCATTGGCTTCGGGTCCCGGAGCGCATGGTTTACAAGCGGTGTTGGCTGACTTTTCACGCGCTTCAGGACCCTGCCTGTCCTGATTACTTGTCATGCCTGGTACGGAAACAAGCGACGACCGGGTGCCGTCTCCAGCTGAGATCTAGCAGTCACCACCGGCTTTACGTTCCTCCTCCGGCCAGGACTCGGAAGTTTGGCGAGCGCTCCATGACTTGCGGTAACCCACTTCTGTGGAATGCGCTCCCTGATTCGCTGGCCGGGACTACTTCTCCTGAAATGTTCGCCAAAGAACTAAAAACATACTTGTTCACCAGATCGTACAGTTATTAGCTGAGTGTTGATTGTACAGCGCTTTTGGTTTTGGCCGATGGTCATGTTACGGCGCTTCACAAATAGTCGAATAATAATAATAATAATAATAATAATAATAATAAAAATTGATTTGATTAACTTGAAACTGTTCCTGTATTCTGCTTTCACTCAACGTCTAAGGCTCTCAACGTCTAAGGCTCTAAGCAAAAACCACATTTTGTCAGAGAAAAACCGAAGCTGCACTGCTTGAACATGAAAATAAAATACAAACGTACAACAGCAATGCATTGATGACCTGCACTCTGACAATGCAGCAATCCTACAAGAGTGAGAAGATTTCCAATGTGCAAGCTGTCGGCAGTTGGATCAAAACCGCAATAAATTGTCTGAGGAGAACTTGTTAAAGCATGATGCAGGTCAGGTGACCTAAGAGTAGCATAAAACACCAGCAGTGTTATAATAAAAACAGACAATTTACTAATTAAACAAAAATTGTGAAAGAAGATAAAAAAGATTACCATTATCCAAAAATTTTATGTACCCTATTTCTCAGCTATGCACTTCACCTGATTTCAACCTGGAAACATCTATTCCTGTGGAGCCTGAAACCAACCATGGATTGATTCAAATAAGCAACTTTTAATTTCATCAAAAACTTTGTTCCTCTTGGTAGGTACACTGGCCCAACTGAAATTCATAAAACCCTTAAATCTGTGATATTAGGAGATTCTGCACGTCTGCACTGTAGTGCTGCTAGTGCATGATGTTCAATTCCATGGCATGTTACATAATTCAAATCTCTTTTCACTAATCAAATACAATCAGTCTGAAAATCTTCTTACTATTCATATTCAAGAATTTTAGCACTTCAGATATGTCCTCCCCAAGCCTGTCCTTATTCAGCTGGCCAATGCACTGGTATCCAGGGCCGGTTTAACCTCTAGGTGACCGCCTATGGCGGCAAATTTCTGTGGGGTGGCAAAAATATGTAAAAATAGAAATATTAAAAAATGCCGCCATTTAGTAATAAATGGATTGAATTAGTGGTTCTCAGATCCGTTTGGTGCACAAGCAAAAAAGGTCATCACCATCACCAGAGGGAATGACAAGCAAAAAACGGTTATCAAAAAAGGTCGTCACCACTTTTCCATGCCAGACATGTACATTTTAATACATTTTTCTAAAACTTTAGAACATTTTTTAAGGACAATTTTAAGCTGATAGGCGGGGGGTGCGCGCAGTGCTACAGGTTCGCCTAGGGCGGCAAATACTTTGGTGCCAGCACTGGTGGTATCACTTGATAGTTATCCCTCACAAAAAAGGTCGTCACCACTTATTGGTGCGAACTACCTCGACAGTGCCCTTTGCTATCCTGACCCAAAACCCGATTTTGGCGCCCTCACCTCAGCACCCAGGGGCATATGCCTCCCTGCTTCCTCCTAGCTACGTCACTGAGAAAACCCAGGCAGTATATAATTCTTTAGTGAGTGATATCCAAGACTCTCAGATTTGAACATGCAGGTTCAGTAAGACAGTCCTTACATTGGCTTCATATTGAACAGAGAAATAGGAACACCAGAATCTTCTAATGCCACAGATTCCAATGTAATGTAATGTAACAATATATTTGTATAGCGCCTCTTCTGAAGAATCACTCAGAAGCACTCCCACAGCAAATTACTGTGTATTGACAAAGAGATAAGTTTCAAGTCGTTTCAAAAAAAGGGCCATAGAATTAGGAGTTGCTAAGCCACGCATACTGGCGTCAAGAGCATTCCAAAGGATAGGGCCAACTGATTCAAAACCTCGTTTCAGGAACAAGAAGGTTTGTGCTTGGGCACACTGAGAATACCATTGGTTGTGGACCGAAGACATGGCTGACCAGGGATAGAGCTAAGAGGATGGAGTAGCTCTGAAAGGTAAGATGGAGTGGCACCATAGAGAGAGAATGCAACCACTTTCAACACACGAAACTCAACTCGAGCAGGATAAGGCAGCCAGTGTAGAACAGACATCATATATTCACTAAAGTGATCACGTCTTGTGACACCAGCAATCACCCTGGCTGCCGAACAAAGAACCATCTGGAGTTTATCAAGTCGCACCGATGGAAGACCAGCAAAAATGACTAGAATTTTTCAGCCAAGCTGGTGCAACTACTAGCAGTAATATATATATATATATATATATATATATATATATATATATATATATATATATATATATAACTGTCCTGTATATTTCAAAAGACATTTAATTAGCATTGATCAAACCATAATATGGGCTCTTTTAAAATCATAATGAGTGAACCAGAAACTAATAAGATTGTTAAGAGACATCACCAAAAACTTAAAATCAGCTATATGAATATGGGGAGAGCTGGGAAATGGTTCAAAACAAGCAGAGGATCAAGAAAAGGGACAATAGTGCCCATGGTGTTCAATGATAACAAGAGAAGTGCAACAGAAAAGAAGGGCGAAAAACAAAACGTGGAGGAAACTAAGTAAACTCAGACTGGCAAGCAAGTAAAGGAAATGAGCAGAATCAGCACAGACTCAAGATCTTGGAGGAACAGTATACCCAGAAAAGAAAAGCATCAGCAGTTACTAACAAAATGGCTATTGCAAATTTTGAAGGCAAGTTGGCAAAAAATATAAAACAGAACAGTAAAAGTTTCTACAAATATTGTAATAGAAAGTTGAAATGAAAGGACACAGTCGGTCCCCTCTTGGACAGCGCAGGATGTGCAATTACAGACGATGTTGAAACTGCACAGATTCTAAATAGCTATTTTTGTTCAGTATTTACAGAGGAAAATACAAATACTATGCCAGAAGCCAAAATTATGTTTGATGGAAATGAAGAAGAAATGCTAACAGATATAGTGTGTACAAAAGAATGTGTTATCAAGGTTTTGACCAATTTAAAGACAGACAAGAGCCCAGGATTAGATGGCTTACATCCGAAGTTTCTTTACGAGGTTCGAAATGAAATAGGACATGCAATTGCTTTGATAATCAATGAATCACTCAGAGTAGTACCACAAGACTGGAGAGATGCATTACTGTATATATTCGTGATAAAGTCGAGAAATTTTAAGGCCAATTCACAGGTTATATATCCTGACCTCGACTTATACGTGAGGCACTAACTGTTGGGTAAAGTTTCCATACATAGGATGTCGAAAATAATTAATTTAGCTAACTCTTTGCGTAATTAATTATTTTTCAACATACGCCACGCATCTAAATAAAAGTTGACATAATTCTTAAGATTGGTAATTCATAGGCGCCACATAAATATTAATTAATTATTGGCGCTACATAAATATAAAAAAATTCAAGATTACCGGTAATTAAGATATTTATATTGTCAAGAATGAGCGAATAGCAGGTTTAAAATTTTCTTAATCGTCAGGAATCAATCTTGGAATGTCAAAATCGTTCAGTTTCTCGATAGTTCAAAGCTAAAACGCAATTTTTCAATCAAAACAATGGCGCCAGCCGCCACATGCCCACTTACATCCATTGTTCCGACTCTCACTATCACCTCAAGAGGGTTCGCCATGGTGACGCCACTTCGACTTATGCCGGGTCAATGACTTTAGACACCTTCAAATCCCCAAAATCTAGGGGTCGACTTATACTCGGATCGACTTTATCTCGAGTATATACGGTAGTCAGCCCACTGTTTAAGAAGGGAAAACGAAGTGAACCAGACAATTACAGACCAGTGAGCCTAACTTCTGTAATCAGTAAAGTTATGGAAAAAATACTGAAAGAGAGCATTCTGGAACATTTGAATAGGCACAAAATTGTTAAAGATAGTCAGCACGGATTTACAAAGGGGTGTTCATGCCTGACCAACCTGTTAGACTTTCTCGAGGAGGTTTTTGATAAGCTAGATGAGGGCAAGGCAGTAGACATAATATATTTTGAAGTCCTGTGGAATAAGGGGGAATATTCTCAGATGGATTGAAAATTGGTTGAAGGGAAGAAGACAGAAGGTTGGCATTAGGGGAGGCCATTCGCAATGGGCAAGAGTTATCAGTGGAGTGCCTCAGGGCTCAGTGCTTGGGCCATTGCTTTTTCTAATATATATAAATGACATCGATGAAGGATTTACTGTCCAAAATTTCAAAGTTTGCCGATGATACAAAGATATGTAGAAATAGACTCGGAGGATGATGCTAAAATTTTACAAGAGGATCTAAGGAAATTGTTTCAGTGGTCTGTGGACTGGCAGATGCTTTTCAATATTGATAAATGTTCTGTAATGCATGTTGGGAAATCTAACAACGCATTATTCTTTAGGGGGGAAGGTTCTAACCACAACAAAAAAAGAAAGAGACTTGGGAGTAATCATCCATAGAAGTATGAATCCATCTCACCAATGCATGGAGGCAGCAAAAAAGAGAAACCAAATGTTGGGAATGATGAAAAGGACAATTGTGAGTCAAGACAAAGATATAATCATAAAACTTTATAAGTCATTAGTAAGACCTCATCTGGAATACTGTGTTCAGGCTTGGAATTCATTCTTGAAAAAAGATATAGAGCTTTTAGAAAAAGTGCAAAGACGAGCAACGAAGATGGTTAATGGGTGCCGTAATTTAAGCTACGAAAAAAGACTTCAATATTGTGGACTGACAACATTAGAAAGGGGAAGAGAGAGAGGGGATTTGATAGAAACATACAAAATAATGACTGGGAAAGTAGATGTGCCATACGATCGATTCTTTACATTGGCACACTATAGCAACACAAGAGGCCACAAATGCTAATTGTTTAAGCAGAGGGTGGGTCCAAGAAAGAAAAATTTTTTTAGTGCAAGGGTTGTGGACAAATTGAACAGTTTGGACGAGGTGGGAGTGACAGTTGAAACAGTAAATGAATTCAAAGGCTATCTCAATAAACTAGGTTATTGAATGCAGATTATTATTACATCAGTGGTTTTCACACAGGCTTACTTAGCCTCCTAATGTAATGTCTTGTCATGTTGCTATCAGGTTAGGAAAAGTTTTCTACAGTTTCTCGATTCCATATACCATGATTCTCCTTCCAATGTCTTTCTGCCCGAATACCATTACAAGACATTACATATTACATCAGTGGTTTTCAAACAGGCTTACTTAGCCTCCTAAACCACTTAAAATCACATTATTATTATTATTATTATTATTATTATTATTATTATTATTCTAGATTTAAACACAGCAATGGATAAGACCAAGAAACACATCAGCTACCTCACCGGAAGAACACAAGCTGTATGGTGTAATGGTCTAATGTCCCAGAAGAGCCAAGTCCACCATGGAGTTCCGCAAGGATCAGTCCTGGGTCTCTTACTTTTCATCTTATACGTTGCGGATATTAGCTCAATCATCAAGGCTTTTGGCTTGTCATCGCACTCCTATGCTGACGATGGGCAAATTTATTCCTCGTGCATGCCGTCGGATACAGAGCGACTTCGGATGTCCTTCACGAATTGCATATCTTCAATCATCAGATGGACAGAAGAAAATCGTCTGGCATTGAATCCGGACAAGACGGAATTCCTCTGGATCAGCACTCCAGGAAGAAGGAAGTTGTTGAGTCGAGTCCCTTTCACCGTGGGTGATGCCACTATTGTTCCTGTGGCGAGTGTGCGTCTTTTTAGTGTGCTTTTGGACGAAACGCTATCGCTTGATGCACACACCAACAACATTATCCGATGCTGTCATTACCAGATACGGAGGGTCAAGCTGGTTCGGCGCTACCTAACGGTGAGTGCGGCCGTTCAGCTTGTACGGGCCTTCGTCTTGTCAAGAATGGACTACTGTAACAGTGTCTTGCTAGGCCTACCGGAAAACAAGTTAAATCGACTTCAGTCTGTACTGAATCTGGCTGCACGAGTGGTCTTCGGTTGTCGCTGGAATGACCACATCACGCCACTGCTGAGAGATCGCCTCCACTGGTTACGCGTTCAACAGCGTATTGTTTTCAAGCGTTGTTGGCTTACTTTCCGAGCCCTTTATGATCCACACTGCCCAGAATATCTGAGTGCGCTGGTGCAGCAAACGACGTCAAATGAGTCGAGAATGAAGCTTCGGTCGAGTCGTCGAGTCCTGCTGCTTGTCCCTCCTCCGTCAAAGACCTCCAAGTTTGGAGAAAGGTCATTCTCCAAAGGGAATCCGTTACTTTGGAATTCGTTACCTGACGTTGTGTCGGAAGCTGTCTCTGCGGAATCCTTTCTTAGGAACTTAAAAACGCACTTATTTAATATCGGATTTTATTGATAGAATTATGTCAAAGCGCTTTTGTCGTAGGCCTTAGCCTTGTTTACTGCGCTGGAGAAATTGTCTAGAAATAATAATAATAATAATCAAAGGCATTGCGGTGCAGGGTCTACAACTCAAAAACTTGAGGGTTTGCCGAAGAAATAAACACCAAGGAAGGAAATGCAAATGACGTGGAAGACATGGTACAGACCCTAAGCAATGAAGCATGTCACTATAAACGGTCACTGAACATAGAAAGGTCAAATGCAATGGTATTCGGGCAGAAAGACATTGGAAGGAGAATCATGGTATATGGAATCGAGAAACTGTAGAAAACTTTTCCTAACCTGATAGCAACATGACAAGACAACTTAGAATGCATCAAAGTCAAAAGAAGGACAGTAACTTCTTTATGGAGTCTGACTGCAATAGAGAAGATATGGAAGAGCAAGAAATAAAAAAACAAGATTCTGGAAACATGTTTTTTCAGCAGTTTCTTCTAGATGGGTGCCACGCATCAACTAGAAAACAGAATATTCACCTCTGAGAGGAAATGTGACCAGCAGTAAATATGACATCATTGACTACATTTAGGGCAATACATTGAAATCCTACTTTCTCGTGACACAAATTTTGGCAACCAGATATTTAAGCCAAATTCTGGTTACACGAAAATCTATAACCTGAATCTCTAAGCCACCATTTGTAACTCCCAGGAGGCACTGTATTTGACCTCTTTTGCAAAATGAACAAAGTGTTCTAAACAATTTCTTACTGTTATATATATATATATATATATATATATATATATATATATATATATATATATATATATATATATATAATATATGGATGAGGTGACTGTCATGGGCAACACTAAATTCACAGTACCCATCTCTTCCTGCTGGGTTGCCAGGTAGTTGCAAAGCAGTGAAAAGTGGGGCAGAATGCACAAACTCCTCTATTGGTTACAGCCTCTGCTGTTTGTAAGACCACCGCAACGTCCCCTAAGGCTATTGAAGCCTTGGATCTCAGGATCAACCGTGGCACATCGAAGGATGCCAGGTCAGCACTGACCTTCTTGGGGAGTTTCATTCTCCCATAATAACATGAGGTCTTATCACTAAGAGGGTTCTAAAAACCAAAGTGGCAAATATTTTTAAAATTATCATACTTCTCTTCAGGAAAAACATTCTGAAATACACCTCGTTCATGCAGTTTCAAGATATTACTTTTTGTTGTCATATAACAACGTATGACTGCAGCTGACATCCAATGATTTAGTGACCTGGAACATCTGCAACTAAAACATAAGCATATGGATATATATTTACAAAGCAGCTCTTTTCACTGCCACACTAATGCATATGATATCAAATACATTCATTCACCTTAGATGTTATTCCTCTCATAACAATTCACAAGAAGCAGTGAAATTGCATTATCACTCAAGTAACTAATTTTGAATGATACCTAACTGTGAAATATCAAAAAGTTTTTTTAAAAGATGAAAATTCATATACCGGTATACACTTTAAGCAAACATTTTCTGATACCGGGTTAGACTAAGTGATCCCTGCAAATTCCAGAAATGTGCCCACAGATCTGAGTGGATGAGGGTCTTATGTAAGCATAAATGTGTATTAACAATCAACAAGCAAATCAGGTTGAACTTAGAAAGAGTAACATAACTCTTCACAACATAGATTAAAAGATGAAAACAGTAGCTGCTATTCCTATTCAAGGGCTATTGATGAGGGTCAATAGAAACACTTTCTAACAATACTTTGCACACATAATTTTGTATCTTTGTTCTTCATTGCAGTTTATTGACAAATTTTCTTAAATACCTTAATGATCGTGAAAATTATCATAAAAATTCTTGGTGACATCACTGAGTTCATTGCTGACCTTAAACTGGTTGCCCTTGGGAGTTCACACCTCATGACTGCATTCGATTTGGTAGACCACACTGTCCTTCTTACCAGACATGAAAAACCTATGGAATTGTAGGCTCTGCCTCAGCCTGGTTTCATAGCTACCTCAGTGACCTATACCAGTTTGTGGCCATATATCAGGCAACATCTGACACCAAGATGCTAATCAGTGGGGTCCCACAAGGCTCTGGCCTTGGACCACTGCTTTTCACTCTCCGATCAGGGCCATACCTTTGCTAAAGACTACCAGGGATGCCTAAAGACAACAGTGGCAAAGGATAGAGTCATAGACTGTGTTGAACCAATATGGAATTGGATATTTCAAAACAGGCTGATCTTGAGCCCTGGCAAGACCAAATTTATCTGATTCACTGTCCCCATGAGGTGGGAAGATGACAGAAGTGGTTACACACTAGGCAGGCACACTGATGGAATGGGTTCAACTCCTGTAGGAGCCCCTAAGGTCAACTCAGCCTTACTCACTAAAGGGTGGTTATAACATCAAATTGAGGAGCAGCGTTTGCTGCAAAGTACAGCGTGGGCCTATACATTTGGCTGGCAACCTACTCTAGGTTAATGGTGTATGCCACCTGTGTCACCGTATGCCTAAGTGACTGGAGATCAGCACCGGCCACAATGCTCGAATACGGGCATTGAAAAAACTTTACTTCATGAGGCCACACCTGACCGCCGCCTCCTCCAAGACCGACCAGCTGAGCGAATGAACGGAAACTCAGAATCGAAATCCGTCCGTATCGCAACGACCGGGCAGCCGGAGGTGGGGCTGGTTGCGGCATGCCACTTGTGTCTGCTGCTGCCGCACTGTCGGTGGAGCACCGTCAAGTTGACGGTGCTCGCGTCGCACACAACAACATCGGTTACCATCAGTCATCGACTGACAGCGGCCATTTCCAGTTTGCTGAAGTCATCTAGCTGGTCGACAGTATGTGTCCTCGAAGTCCTAGTGGACTTCTTGCTCTCTTTGCGGGCCACATTGCAACCCTAACAAAGAGCTGCATGTTTAAGCTTTGCAAGCTCCAGGAGGTATGGAAACAAACCACCCAACAGAGTGTCCTCACCACAGTGGTCTCCACCATAAACTATTGCAACGGCCTCTTGTAAGGTGTCCTTGCCATCATAGTAGCCAAAATCCAGACTATCCTAAATGTTGCCACCAGTCAAGCATAATGCCCTGCTAAGAGATAATCTCAATTGGCTTCGAATTCCGGAGTGAATTATCTTCAAGAGACGCTTAATCATCCACAGCATCACCGATCAAGCCGGTCCAGAAAACACCTTGAGTGACTCCTTAAACTCACCACTGACACTCTCAGAGATCAACCTCGCTGTCCCAGGTCCACTCAAATCTCCCACCTGGGTGATTGCACGTTTTCACAAGGTGAACTATGCCAGTGGAATTCCATCCCACACGAGCTAAGGAGGATAAAATTCCAGTTACCCTCCTACATCCCACACTACCTGAAGGTTAGACGCCGCTGTGAGCAGGCAATGCTCCGTATCAACGGCATCAATTTCTCATTAAATTCCATAATTTTTAAATGTAAACATACATCTTCGTGTAGCACGCCATAGCCATCGTTTCAGAGCATAGATTTTGTATTTTTGTTTCATCAGTGTTGCCTTTTTGAAGAACGTTCAAACAAACTTTGGTTCAAATTAGGTAAACAAAGTTTTACAAACTCTCCGAAATTTGCATAGCATCCTCATTGAACTTCTATAGCGCCGATATATTAAGGTCCTTGACATAAACTTTAAGTAAGTAAAATCTCGTTAACTTCTATAGCGCTTTCAAAAGATGCACCGAAGTAGCTCCTTATTCCAATTCCTTTAATCTCGAAAATAAAGTAGCTATAGCCAAAGGTGTGGTCATTCATGCTAGAGGTGGGTCGATTAATCGAAATCGTAATCGAAATCGCGATTTTTGGAAAAACCGAAATCGAAATCGACACGATTATTAAATAAATCCAAATAATCGATAATCGTCGAAAAATAATCGAAATCGCGATTAATTTTCGATTATTCCCGTAACTTATATTTAGAGCTGGGTCGATTACGATTATTTTTTCCGATTACGATTACGATTATTTTGGATTATTTTTCACGATTACGATTTCGATTACGATTACGGTTTTTTATATAATCGCGATTTCGATTTCGATTATTTCACAGTACCTTTAGAAACTGTCTTTCCCGCCATATTTTACAGTATGCGGCAATCCTCTGTGTATCGATGTTCAGTTGGTCTTCAACAGGGATATTTCTACACCCCTAACACCTCCCCCCCCAACATCCCCCCAATTTCAGGTCGACACCCCCTAAAATTTGGTAACGTGACAATGGTATGCATACAGAATGCATATTGATTAGCCCTGAACACCCCCAAACAGGCCCATTCAGAGGGGGGCCAGGAGGACCATTCGGCCCGGGCCTCCATCCAGAGGCGGATTTACATTTTGGAGGCCCGGTGCAAATATTTCCATGGAGGCCCCCCGGCGCCATCGTGGTCACTTAAAGACAGTGTTTATTCTAGGCCCTTTTGGGGGGATTCCCCCAAAATGAAAAAATCCCCCCCCCAAAAAAAAAAAAATTATATGTTGCATGGGGAGATGGAAAATCCCCCCCCCAAAAAAAAAGTGTGGCGACGAGGGATTTTTTATTTTTTGGAGAGGGGGAAAACTATGGAAGCTTATCACAGAGCGTTTAAGAAGGGAAAACGGGCAGATGACTTTCTTAGTTTTTTTTTGGTTTTTTTGCACGTCAAGACTTTTGAGATGTAAAACCTTGTCCCTCCAAACATTTCAAAATCCCCTCCCCACCCCCAATGTCAAGGTGGCTAGAATAAACACTGCCTAAAGAAGCAAAAATACAACAAACGTCATAGAAAAATGAAACAATTAAATGCCATTAACTTCAACTCAAATAAACTTGCATTGAATTTGCAGTCGTGCAGTCAGTGCACAAGAACTGGGGCACGGTCGACCTGTCGTCTATATTCCACGTGTTATGACGTATAAATTAATTTAATTTATTTAAGTGTTATTTGAACTTATTTCTTATGAATTTAATCATACACGAAGATGAGTTCCGGTACCTTTTTTCTAGAAAAAAGCACTAAGTATAACTAAGATTTGTAATCGTTTGCCAAAAAGGTCACCGTCACGGTGTTACGAATTTTACGGTAAGACAAATGAGTGATGGCGTTAGTCTGTATGCAACTATGCATTGCCATTCCAAAGGTACGGAGGCATACAAATACACATACTCCTCCCATTTCCCGCGCTTCTTGACCGGTGGTACCGTGGTAAGAATTGACCGTCGAGACACACTGTACAGGCACTCAGGTTGAGTCATGCAGTACCCCTAATCTGCATAGCGATGCAAGAGGCCGGGCGTCTACGACCGCCGGTGGCCCGGTACAACCGCCGGTCACTCGGTCAGAGTCCAGCCATTATGAACCATACCATTAATTGAGGTCAGCTAAACCGGGCTATATGTATATATGTATATATATATATGTATATATTGTATATATATACATATATATAGGCTTTCTTAACATAGACTCATGGAGCATGCATTAAATTGCATTTCAATACTAAATTACAGTGTATTGCTAATCCATGTCCAAACACTACTAACGTATAACGATACAACATTCATGTATATCTCCGAAAATAAATTACTTTAAAGAAACTAATAATTAAAAGTCTTAAAAAAATTATTATTTTTAGGAAAAAGAGGCCCCTAAATTTGTATTTTGAAGGGAGGCCCGGTACCGATGCACCACCTGGTACCGTGGTAAATCCGCCTCTGCCTCCATCATTTGGGGGCCTCCCTTTGTTTCCTTGTCTAGAATTCTGGGAGAGCAAGAAAGCTAGATAGCTAATACTAGAAGGGGCCTCAAAATTTGGTGGTGACCTTTTTTTGCTTGTTGACAATTTTGGGATTTTGGGAAAGCTAGGAAGGTATTCTGCGGTCCTCAAAATTGGTGATTACCTTTTTTCGCTTGTCAAAATTTTAATTGTTGGGAAGGCTAGGAGAGGCCTCGAAATTTAGGAGAGGCCTCGAAATTCCAACTAGCCTGGGCCTCCTTCAGCTTCTGAAGAGGCCTGCCCCCAAATGGAGAAATACACCCCACAACTTTTATCCTCGGATGACTTTTTTGCGTGTCAGACTTTGTGTGAGTCTCTATAACGTTTTTTTGCTTGTCAGCCTTTTTCGGTAGAGACCTCCAAATTTCGACACCCCCAGATTTTGCCGACACCCCCAAATTCACAATCCTACAATCCTAGAAATAAACACCCCTCAGATTTTCCCGACACCCCACCACAATTCACAATCCTAGATATAACCCTAGTCTTCAATCTCCTTAAAGGATCGACCCTGGGTGGCAAGACCGATATCGTCAGCGTATCCAAGCTTCCTACTGATGGTATCAGGTTAAGTCGTTTGTAGGCCTATAAGCCTACAAATTGAATAACATATAGGTGCTAGAACTGAACACTGTGTTAGACCGTTTCCCTGACGTCTCCAGGAGCTGACATCTTCTCCCAAGTGAACTCAGAACCGTCTCTCAGAGATGAGTAATTCCACAAGTTGACAGAACCAGGGCAGTGGCGGCTCCACCGGGGGGTCAGAGGGGCCGTGCCCCCCCTATTGAGTGCCTGGCCCCCCAGTTCCCCCCAGTTGGGACCCTATACTTAATGCTACATACATTAAACAACAAATGGTTGGCCCCCATGATTAGAAGTTGGCAATTAAGTTGCCACCCTAACGGCCCCCCACTTGCCAAATCCTAGAGCCGCCACTGAACCAGGGTGGCAAGTTGAGCGAGAGTTTGTACATTAAACCCACCTGACACACCGTATCGAAAGCTGCTGTCAAACCCAGAAAGATGGTACCTGTCTTTAGACGCTGTTATTATTATTATTATTATTATTATTATTATTATTATTATTATTATTATTATTATTAGCTAGACGATTTCTATAGCGCAATAAGCATGGCAAAAGTGGCCAAAGACAAGAGCGCTTTACAAAACTACGAATATCCGATGGTGAATAAGTAAGTCTTAAGATTGCGTAGAAAAATTCCAAGAGATTCCAAGCTGTTGAATCCATTTTCAATGAAAATCTGATAATCAACGGTAAATTGATCTTTATTTGAATCGGAAATATTGTATAATATAACATACGGGAATAATCGAAAAATAATCGCGATTTCGATTATTTTTTCGACGATTATCGATTATTTCGATTAATTTGATAATCGTGTCGATTTCGATTTCGATTTTTCCAAAAATCGCGATTACGATTTCGATTTCGATTAATCGACCCACCTCTACTTATATTATACAATATTTCCGATTCAAAGAAAGATCAATTTACCGTTGATTATCAGATTTTCATTGAAAATGGATTCAACTGCGTATAAAGACAGCCTAGGCAGGCACCATCTTTCTGGGTTTGACAACAGCTTTCGATGCGGTGTGGCATGCGGGTTTATTGTACAAACTCTCGCTCAATTTGCCACCCTGGTTCTGTCAACTTGTGGAATTACTCATCTCTGACAGACGGTTCTTAGTTCACTTGGGAGAAGATGTCAGCTCCTGGAGACGTCAGCGAAACGGTCTAACAGTGTTCAGTTCTAGCACCTATGTTATTCAATTTGTAGGCTTATAGGCCTACACACGACTTACCGGATACCATAGGTAGGAAGCTTGGATACGCTGACGATATCGGTCTTGCCACCCAGGCTCGATCCTTTAAGGAGATTGAAAACCATGGTTATTTCTAGGATTGTGAATTGGGGTGGGGTGTCGGGAAAATCTGGGGTGTGTTTATTTCTAGGATTGTAGGATTGTGAATTTGAGGATGTCGGGAAAATCTGGGGGTGTCGAAATTTGGAAGTCTCTACCGAAAAAGGCTGACAAGAAAAAAACCTTATAGAGACTCACAAAAAGTCTGACAAGCAAAAAAAGTCATCCGAGGATAAAAGTTGTGGGGGTGTATTTCTCCATTTGGGGGCAGGCCCCTTCAGAGGCTGAAGGAGGCCCAGGCCAGTTGGAATTTCGAGGCCTCTCCTAGCCTTCCCAATAATTAAAATTTTGACAAGCGAAAAAAGGTAATCACCAATTTTGAGGACCGCAGAATACCTTCCTAGCTTTCCCAAAATCCCAAAATTGTCAACAAGCAAAAAAGGTCATCACCAAATTGCGATGCCCCTTCTAGTAGTAGCTATCTAGCTTTCTAGTTCTCCCAGAATTCTAGACAAGGAAACAAAAAGAGGCCCCCAAATGATGGAGGCCCGGGCCGAATGGTCCTCCTGGCCCCCCTCTGAATGGGCCTGTTTGAGGGTGTTCAGGGCTAATCAATATGCATTCTGTATGCATACCATTGTCACATTACCAAATTTCAGGGGGCGTCGACCTCAAATTGGGGGTGTTGGGGTGTGTTAGGGGTGTAGAAATATCCCTGTTGAAGACCAACTGAACATCGATACACAGAGGATTGCCGAATACTGTAAAATATGGCGGGAAAGCCAGTTTCTAAAGGTACTGTGAAATAATCGAAATCGAAATCGCGATTATATAAAAAACCGTAATCGTAATCGAAATCGTAATCGTGAAAAATAATCGAAAATAATCGTAATCGGAAAAAATAATCGTAATCGACCCAGCTCTAATTCATGCCGGGTCATTTATTCAATTTCTATGCCACTTTAGCACGGGCTAAGTCACGCGTAGGGTCTACTTTTTCATGTCAACCGCATAATTACCTGTTTCAATTATGAATTATTATTATTATTATTATTATTATTATTATTATTATTATTATTACCGTTATTATTATTATATTTCTTGTTAAAATTGTCCTATATGAAATTATAATCGTAAATCGTGTTCGTTGTAGCCTAGTTTTACTAGACAGTAGCTCAAGTCAAAGTTAAAAAGTTAAACCTATAAGTTAACCTCTTTAAGGGGGAATTAAATTTTACAAGACGTTACCAATCGGGGTAAATAATTTTAGAGAAAAGCGTTCATATGAACTGTGAACATAAACGTTGTAAATTTACTACATCTCAGGCTATATAGAAGCTAAAGAAATGAGGTTTGCACCGTTGTTTAGCATTTTTATTGGTCTTTCGAACCACTTGTGCAAAAAAATTTGGAGGGTAGGGTCCACTCTACAGCCTAAAATCGGTCCCCCTCCCCAAAATTTCGTCCAAAGCTCAAGAGCCAAACGTTTTCAGCGGTGACCAACCTTTTGTGAGCGGCAAAGTTATAGAGGGGTGTAATTGGAAAAGAAAAGTTCAAAAAATTTAAAGATCGGGCTCAATTTGGGGTAGTTATCACTTTTTGAACCCTAGAACTCATTGCTCGGAGAAAATTTTTTTCTCTCTCAAATTTCGCAAGCTGAAAAAAATTACATGTCAGTATATTTCAGGTTATGTAGAAGATAAAAGGATGAGGTTTGTACCGTTGTTTAGCATTTTTATTGTTCTTTCTAACCATCCGTGCCAAAAAATAAATTTTGGGGGTAGGGTCCACTCTACAGCCTAAAATCGGACACCTCCCAAAAAAATTTCCAAAGCTCAATAGCACAAAAATTTTCAGTGGTGACCTCCCTTATATGAGCGGCAAATTTGTAGAGGGGTGATTTGGAACAGAACAGTGAAAAAATTTTGAAGATTGGACCATATTTGGGTAGTTAGGATTTTGCGTACCCTAGAATGACACTTTGCAAAGCCATAATCCGACCCCCTATCGAATAAAATCTATTTTCATAGCTAATAGTGAGCACAATCGCTAAAAAAGAACTACCTTCTACCGAATGGATAACAACTATATCGAATTATTACATTAGAACGTTTATAAACAGCGAAACCCGTTGCGGAACAGACGCTGAAGTAGCGCGCCAAATATATACGGCGACATCCGTTGGCGAACGTTTGACGCGCGCCGCGTAAATGCGGCGAACCCCTTGAACGGGTTAAACTGCTTTTAATTAGTTAGCCTATCAGTTAAAGTTAAACTACTATAAACTACAATCATGCATAACAGCTTAAAGCCATCTAGGCAATGTGCAGAGGCAACTAATAAATTAAGGCCAACAAAATTCTAGGTATGATCAAAAGAACGATAGTGAGTAAGTAAAGTAAGTAAAGTAAAGTAAAATCTCGTGGATTTCTATAGCGCCTTGGAAAGCAGCACAACAGTAGCTGCTTATTCTTAGGCGCTCAGCCTCTCTTAAAATAGCTATAGGAAAGGTGTGGGATCAGCCAGGCAATGGTCAATATCCGAAGGGCAGTGAGGCTAGATTGTAACAGCTATGGCGGAAATGATTTCAGAAACAGGAAGGATTTAAGCTTAGACCTGAAGACTTGAGGAGATAGTGCGGGAATTATAGGAAATGAGGAATCAGATTTTATTGTTTTAAAGTGTCCAAGTGTGCGAAGGGAAGCTGGGATCGAGTTCCAGAGTTCAGGTGCAGCATATGAGAAGGCACGGTTGCAAATTTTCAGGGATGACTGATTTAGCGGGCGTGACAGAGTGAGATGAGATGACGAACGTGTGGGTCGAGGAGGCTGAGGGGTTAATAGTGATCTAAGGTAGACAGGTTTTGATGACTGAAGTGAGCTATGTGTAAGTGTTATTATCTTATATTGGATACGTTCTGTTATTTTAAGCCAATGTAATGATTTTAGTATGGGTGAAATATGGGAGAATTTAGGTGACATAGTAACAGCACGAGCTAAAGCATTTTGTATTGATTGCAATTTGTTGATGGAGGCTTTGGGAAGGTTATAGTAGAGGGAGTTACAGTAATCTAATTTGGAGTGGACTATAGAGGTGGCGATTGTGGACGCAGTCTTAATATCAAGACAAGGACGTAGGCGACGAAGGTCACGAAAATGAATAAAGCAGGCTTTTGAAAGTTGGGAGATTTGTGATTCGAAGTTTAGAAAAGAGTCAAATTTGAATCCGAGATTTCTAGCAGCTGGAACAGGGATTATTGTGGTGTCAGGAGCCAAAACTAGTTTAGGATTGTCAATTTTTTTTGAGTTGTTGGGGTAGTCCGATTAAAAGAAACTCTGTCTTAGATGGGTTGAGAGCGAGGAGATTAGATGACATCCATGCAGAGATTGACGAGAATGCAGATTCAAGCTCAATAATAGAAGCATTGAATGAAAGAGGTGAGAAGGAAAGGAATAGCTGAGTGTCATCGGCATAGAGTTGGTGGTTTAATTTGAGGGAATTAATTAGAGATGAAAGTGGTGTGGTGTAAAGGCTGAACAGTACAGGCCTGAGAACAGATCCTTGAGGCACTCCATAATCTATAATATGAGAAAGAGAAATTTGGCCAAGACAGGACACTTGAAAAGACTGAGATTTGAGATAAGATGCAAACCAGTTGTGAGCTTTTTCAGATATGCCAAACCAGAGAGAGAGTCGCTCGAGCAGAATTTTGTGATCTATGGTATCAAATGCTGCAGAGAGATCAAGGAGACAAAGGCCAGTAACTTGGCGAAGACCAATTGCAGTTAAGAGTCTGTCATAAATGTAGGCGAGGACAGTTTCAGTTGAGTGATGTTTAGTGTAGGCAGATTGATGAGCATTATATAGTGAGTTACGTGAAAGGTGTTCATTCAGTCTGGAAAGCACAATTTTTTCAGTAAGTTTTGATAGAAGAGAAAGATTTGAGATGGGGCGATAGTTATTGAGATCTTCTCTGTCAAGACCAGGCTTTTTAGGAGAGGAGTGACAAAAGAGTTTTTGAATGCGGATGGGAAAGTGCCTGAGATAAGAGAGAGGTTGATGATTCTAGTTATAATAGGCGTAAGCACAGTGGCACACTGTTTGAGTAAAGAGGTAGGTATGGGATCTAGATCACATTGTTTGTTTGGCAAGGATAGTAGAAGTTTGGATACCTCTTCTTCAGTTGTAGGAGTGAAGCTGGATAAATTGCATGGAGGTTGTGGGGAGGAGGATAATGAGGAGAGGTGGTTTGAGTAATAGTGAAAGACTTGAGGACACTGCAATCTTGGAGATTTTTACAGAGAAGAACTTAGCAAAAGATTCAGCAAGTTCTGACAGGGAAATGGATTGAGGGAGAGGTTTTGAGTCTTGCGATGGAAAAGATCATTTACAGTTTTCCAGAGCTTACGTGGATTTGAGCTATTTGTTGAAATGATGTTAGAATAGTACTTCTTTTTGGCAGATGTAAGGAGATTATGATAGCGGTTGGTGGTGGAACGAAGATTTAAAAGGTCAGATGGAGAGTGTGTTTTATGGTAGGTTCGCTCAAGACGTCTGCGAAATGACTTGAAAGCATGAATGAAAGAGTTATACCAGGGTTTGCTGTTATGAGACGAAAAAGGTCTAGTGATGATAGGAGCATGTTTATTGAGAAGACCAGAAAGCACAGAATTGTATTTATCGATCAGTGATGACAGGGTAGTAGGGGTGTTAGTAATTAGGTCAGATGACTTAATGTTATCACAGAACAAGGCAATGTCAATTTTGTTGAGACGGCGGAATGAGTAGGTGCCACGAGGTGGAGGAGTTGGTGAGCAGATACTTAAAATGGTGAAGATGGGAAAATGATCAGATGGAGAGACTTGACTAATTGCTGAGATTGGAGATAATGATGAAGAAGATGACGTGATAAGTAGATCTAAAGTGTGTCCAAAAGTGTGAGTTGGAAGAGATATGTGTTGCGTGAGGTTTGTCTGTGTGAGCAGCTGCATGAATTGGGTAGAGTTAGGGAGTTAGCAGAGAGAAGGATGTAGTAATAAGACTTTACAAGACATTGGTACACAGGGGCGGTTCTAGGAATTTTAGTTTGGGTAGGCCAGACATAGGCCATGAAAATTTTGGGTAGGCCAAGCTTTGACCGTGTCATGGTATCGAAGTTCATAAGGTTAATCCCTACCGAAATTCTGTGTTTATAAAAAACAATAGTGCAGCATAATAGGCATGTGCGGTGAATATGAATATATATATATATATATATATGTGTGTGTGTGTGTGTGTGTGTGTGTGTGTGTGTGTGTGTGTGTGTGTGTGAGGCGATGAGGACCAGGGTGACCTAACCAAGAAAGTAAAATTTTGAGAAAACGGATTGTGGTAATCTAGGTGATGGTCTGACAGTAACGAGCTAAGAGAACTTGTGTATAAGGTGAACAACAGAGGTCCAAGAACCGAGCCATAGGACCCCACAATTCAAATAGACTGATGATGAAAAAGTAGGCCCTATCATGGGCGCCCGCACATTGAGGCAAGAGGGGGCACTTGCCCCTCCTGGAAAATGCAAATGCCAGTATTTCACATTGAAATTTGGACGCCTTGCTAAAATATTAAGCGCGACCATTGTGTTAATATGTGTTTTGTCCCTCCTGGAAAATTTATGTGGCTTAACCGTGACCATTGTGTTTTGTCCCTCCTGGAAAATTTATGTGGCTTAACCGTGACCATTGTGTTTTGCCCCTTCCTGGAAAAATTTATGTGGGCGCCCATGGCCCCTACCATTTTTGCAGACATACTGAATGCGAGGACACAGGTAGGTAACGAAGCAGTGCAGTGCGGAATCTGATAGACAGTGTTGGAGACAGTGTAAGAGGATGGAATGAGCAACAGTTTCAAAAGCTGCTGATAGATCAAGAAGTGTTAATGCGGTGACCTTGCCATTGTCCGTCGCGTTTGTGATATGATCGTGGACAGAGAGCAAAGAAGCTTCAGTAGAATGATATTTACAGTATGCCGACTGAAAGTGAAGGAAAAGGTAATTTGAAGACAGATGGGTCATTGAGGTTGGACCGTTGGAACGTTACAGCTATGGAGGAAATGATTTTTTGAAGAGAACGTAAGTAAGTAAAATCTCGCGGATCTCTATAGCGCCCTGGAAACAGCACAACAGTAGCTGCTTATTCTTAGGCGCTCAGCCTTAATTAAAATAGCTATCGGAAAGGTATATAATCAGCCAGACAATAGTCAACATCCAAAGGACAGCCAAAAGGAAGGACATCCGGAAGGACATCCAAAGTTGTTACATGCAGCTATGGAGGAAATGATTTAAGAAAAAGGAAGGATTTAGGCTTAGACCTGAAGACTTAAGGAGATAATGCAGGAATTATAGGAAACAAGGATTCAGAATTTATTGTTTGAAAGTGTCCATGTCTGCGGAGGGAAGCTGGGATCGAGTTCCAAAGTTCAGGTGCAGCGTATGAGAAGGCACGGTTGCAAATTTTCAGGGATGACTGATTCAGCGGGCGTGATAGAGTAAGATGAGATGATGAACGAGTGGGTCAAGGAGCCTGAGGAGTTAATAGTGAGCTAAGGTAGACAGGTTTTGATGACTGAAGTGAACTATATGTAAGTGTTATTATCTTATATTGGATACGTTCTGTTATTTTAAGCCAATGTAATGATTTTAGTATGGCATGGGTGACATATGGGAGAATTTAGGTGACTTAGTAACAGCACGAGCAAGTGCATTTTGTATTGATTGCAATTTGTTGATGGAGGCTTTGGGAAGGTTATAGTAGATGGAGTTACAGTAATCCAATTTGGAGTAGTGGCGTCGCCAGGAATTTTGGGTTGGGGCAAAAGGGGGCTGGCGTGTCAGATTCCTTACCTCACTACCACACACCCCTCCACAAAAAACTTTCTCACCGGATTTGCGCGAAACTTATAGCTGGTCTGAGGTCAGGTTGGGGGGAAGTTGCCCCCATTCCCCCCGTGGCGACGCTAATGATTTGTAGTGGACTATTGAGGTGGCAATTGTGGAGGCAGTTTTGGTGTCGAGTCTAGGACGTAGGTCACGAAGGTCACGAATATGAACATAGCAGGCTTTTGAAAGTTGGGAGATTTGTGATTCGAAGTTTAGAAAAAAATCAAATTTGAACCCGAGATTTCTAGCAGTTGAACAGAGGTTATTGTGATGTCGGGAGCCAAAACTAGCTTAGAATTGTCAATTTTTGTGAGTTGCTGAGGTAGTCCAATTAAAAGAAACTCTGTCTTAGATGGGTTGAGAGCAAGGAGATTAGATGACATCCATGCAGAGGTTGATGAGAATTCAGATTCGAGCTCAACAAATTACAACAATAGATGCATTAAATGAAGGAGGTGAGAATGAAAGGAATAGCTGAGTGTCATCAGCATAGAGTTTGTGATTTATATTGAGGGAATTATTAAAGATGAGAGCGGTGTGGTGTAAAGGCTGAACAGTACAGCAGTGGCGTAGCGAGGCAAAGTACCGCCCGGAGCGAGAAAAAAGTGCCGCCCTCAATTCTCCGAAAAAAGTCTGACAAGAAAAAAAACGTTATCAACTCTCCACAAAAGTCTCTGACTGACAAGCAAAAACGTTATCAAATCTCAAAAAAGTCTCTGACAAGCAAAAAAACGTTATCAACTCTCCAAAAAAGTCTCTGACAAGCAAAACAATCTAAGAAATCTCGAAAGTGCCGCCCCTAGAGCAGGTGCCGCCTGGGGTGCTTCATCCCCTCGGCCCCCCTCGCTACGCCACTAAAGTACAGGCCCAAGAACAGATCCTTGAGGCACTCCATAATCTACACTGTGAGATAGAGAAATTTGGCCAAGACAGGACACTTGAAAAGACCGAGATTTAAGGTAAAATGCAAACCAGTTGTGAGCTTTTTCAAATATGCCAAACCAGAGAGAGTCGCTCGAGTAAAATTTTGTGATTTATGGTATCAAGTGCAGCAGAGAGGTCAAGGAGACAAAGACCAGTAACTTGTCGGCGACCAATTGCAGTTAAGAGTCTGTCATAAATGTAGGCGAGGGCGGTTTTATTTGAGTGATGTTTAGTGTAGCAAGACTGATGAGCATTATATAGCGAGTTATTTGAAATTATTGAGAAATGCTTTTTTCAAAAACGTTGAGGAGGTGTTGCAAGAAGTGCAGGAAATTATGACTCAGAATTTGTTATTTGACCAAGGTGTAAAGCGGAAGGATGCTGGAATTTAGGTCCATGTTATGGCGCAGCATATGTATCGTTCAAAAGATTCAAAAGAGAATTACACTTTTTATTCTCTACGCGACTTAGGCGTTTCAATTCACCCGGCGACCAATAAGAGATCACTACTTAGAAAAGAATCACAGCTTTGCCCCAAGTTCCATTTGCATGAGTCATTGCCTTTTCAGAGAAGCGATACTGCCGTAAGAATGTTTTAGCGTCATTTTGTTGATCACCCTAGGTCCAGGAAGTAGAGTGGAGCTCCGAAATATTCAGAATCTCAGTTTTAACAGGTGAGTATTCGAGAAAACAAAGAAGTCGTTTTTCTTGTAAGTTACAAAATTGCAAAGTTTATTTTTGCAGAATAAAATAACGAATTCTAAATTAGAAGTTCCATAAAACGTTTGATGATAGTTGTGCATTTGGCTATATCGAGTATAGGGCCTAAAGAGAAATTCATTCGATATTCAACCTTAATTGAAAGATCGCTTTCATCATAGTGTTTGAGGCGAGATTTGTCCGTGAGCAGGCAGACGCCGTCGTCTTTCAGTGATAAAACACGAGACACAAAATTACTAACCGGGCCTACTTCCAGGGCCGCCGAGAGAAATTCCGAGCTCCGGAACAAAAAATTTGCGGGCCCTTAAGAAAAATTTATCAAGTCTCCGAAAAACCTGACAAGCAAAAAAACCTTATCAACTCTGCAAAAACAGCCTGACAAGCAAATAAACGTTTTCGATTCTTCAAAAAACACCCTGACAAGCAAAAAAACTTATCGTCACCGGATCTGGGCCCCTGAAAACTCCATGGGCCCCGGTACAATGTACCGGCTGCACCCCCTCTCCTCAGGCCTGCCTACTTCTGTCATGCTTTCGGAGAATTTTTATGGACTAACTGCGTTTTTACTCCCAAATTCTGCAGACTATGTTACATTATGGCACCCACATAAATAGGCATACTAAATGTGTGGAAATTGCGCATTTTAAATTAAGAATGACTGTAAGCGCTTTTTAAAGTCTCAGATGGTAATACTAACAATTGGAAAGATCAGCGAATAAGTCAATTGTTCTAGAGCGATTGAAGTCACTAAGTTTCAGACAAAGAATTGCTTAGCAAAATGGGCATTTAGCTTATATACTTATATACTTCTTAAAAAACCAAACCTTGACAGAGAGGATCTCAACAACTATCGCCCCATTTCAAACCTGTCTGTCCTCTCCAAACTCACAGAGAAAATCGTTCTTTCCAGACTAACTGAGCATTTGTCAAAAAACACCTTATACAACACTCACCAATCCGCTTATACAAAACATCATTCAACAGAAACCGTCCTCACATACATTTATGACAAACTCCTCACTGCCATTGGATCTCAACGAGTTACTGGTCTCTGTCTCCTTGATCTTTCTGCTGCCTTTGATACTATAGATCACAAAATCCTACTGAAACGCCTTTCCCCTCTGGTTTGGAATATCTTCTGTAGCTCACCGCTGGTTCCAATCCTATCTCCAATCTAGATCCTTTCAAGTTTCATGCCAGAATCAAACTTCATCACCCTCCGATCTATACTATGGAGTACCACAAGGATCTGTCCTTGGACCGGTTTTGTTCAGTCTCTACACTACCCCACTGTCATCCTTAATCAACTCTCTCAAATTGAATCATCAACTTTATGCAGACGACACTCAATTATTTCTTTCGTTTACTCCATCTTCCTTTAAGGCATCAATCTCTGAACTAGAATCAGCATTTTTGTCAATCTCATCGTGGATGTCAGCTAATCTCCTTGCCCTCAATCCCTCCAAAACAGAATTTCTCTTATTTGGACTGCCACAACAACTGAAAAAAATGAAAATCCCACACTGATTTTAGCCCCAGATACAATAATAACCCCTGTTCCAACTGCAAAAATCTTGGATTTACTTTTGACTCCTCCTAAATTTTGAAGCTCACATATCTCAACTTTCAAAACCTGTTATGCTCACATTCGTGATCTACGTCGCCTTCGCCCCTACCTTGATATTAAAACTGCTTCCACTATTGCCACTTCAATAGTTCACTCTAAGTTAGACTACTGCAACTCACTGTTTCACAATCTTCCAAAGGCTTCCATATGTAAACTCCAATCGATTCAAAATGCCTTAGCTCGTGCAGTAACTAAATCGCCTAAATTTTGCCACATTACACCATTACTCAAATCTCTCCACTGGCTCAAGATAACAGAACGCATTGAATATAAAATAATATCGATGACTTATAACTCACTCCATACATCAAAACCAGTCTACCTAAGAAATCTGATAATTCCACAACAACCTGGATCTACCAGATCCTCTTCTCATGTAACTCTCCTTCGACCTCTGAATCAATCATCTCTCAAAATTTGCAATCGTGCTTTTTCATATGCGGCACCTGAGCTTTGGAACTCAATTCCAATATCCCTTCGTTGTCTACATCAAAGCCAAATAACAAACTCTGAGTCACAATTTTCTCCCCTTCTTGCAACATCTCCTCATGTTTTTCTTTCTAAACTAAAATCATTTCTCTTTATAAAATCATTTCCTCCATAGCTATAGCGTCCTGCCCACTCGCCCTTTTGATTAAATGACCCGGCATGAATGACCCACCTTTGGCTATAGCTACTTCATTTGAGATTGAGCGCATAGGAATAAGGAGCTACTTCGGTGCATCTTTTGGAAGCGCTTTAGAAATTAACGAGATTTTACTTACTTACTTACTTACTTACTTATATTTCCCAGTGCAATTATTGCATATATCAGGTGGGTCACGAGAGGGAGCTCTGTGGGCCACGCGGAAGTCTCAAAGACAAAAGAGAGGTTAACAAATCAAATCAAAAAATCAAAAATTTACGCATTTTATTAGTTAATTGGCATAGCCACTAAGCCACAGGAGGAGCTGGGCCCCATAATTCTGGGATCAGTCGTGAGATTTGCGCATACACCGTTGAGAAATTTCTCGGTGGAGGGGGAGGTATGATGTAGGTGAATGACAAGAACTCATTGCTTCGCACTTTTACTTCCTTTTTGCCTGTTCAATTTTCCATTTTCCCCGCTGTGCTAATGACTGCTTAATTTAACAGGCGAGCCGCAAAATGCTTGAATTTCACATGTGGGCCGTGAAGCAAATCGGTCTGAGAACCACTGGCATTAATCGAAGCTTCACGGGGTCTACCTATTATGCTTGATTACATTTCGATCCTGTCTTGCTTCCCGGTAACTAACCGTAGCGATTGAAACCGAATGACCGTAATGTTATATATGCTTACAGTTACAAGAGTACGTTGATGTTTGTCTGATATACATGTAATGCTCGTCAGTTGTGAAACTTGATTCAAGAGGTTTCTGCTTTGGGGCTGTCCATTAATTTTGTCAACAATTTTTGGGAAATTTTTGACCCCCTCCCTCTATCAACAACTGTCAACTTTCAGTGACCCCTATAATTATGTTAAAAACCTTTGACCCCCTCCAACTAAGGTCAGTGACGGGCAACGTTCCCTCTAAGCGAGAGGTAGCAATGTGCGCTGCTCTAGAGGCATTGTGCAAGGGTCATTGTTGTGCGTTGTGCAACATTCTAACAACATTAGGCCTATAAAAACTAAAGTAACGGTTTCACCCGTAGGCTCAGTGCCCGCGTAGGGTTCGGTACTGATCCCCGTATTTTGTAGCCAACAGCCCATAGGTGGCTAAAGCCGGCGGAGGGTGGCCAGTCTCTTCCGCCGAACCTATAGGCCTATATATTAAACGTAAAAATGCGAAGGCGTTTTGCATAGCCCAGACTTATATATATATATATATATATATATATATATATATATAAAATCATGGATAAT